>CM042687.1:15740763-16242956 GCA_023614405.1 Avena insularis
TTGTTGAGGTTTCTTGGAGGAGAGTGATGGCGGCCTGCAAAAACCGATTCTGTGGGCGAGAACGAAGTGCGCAGTAGATGGAGAAGATGGGATGCTCTTTGATCGAGGGTTGTTTGCACATTGCCTCGTCGGTCTTCTGCAGTGCACAACTATATTGAGGACGCCGACTGGACTAGAAAGCGGGGAGCAGATCTTTTGCGGATACGCCCGTCTCCTACTCCTCTGACGCACACCAAAATATGACTGTGTCATCAAGTGCTGGGAGCAGAGACAGCGTACCGATTGCTCAAAAAAAAGAGACATCGTACCGTCCCATCAGCCTCGCCTCATCTTTGTCAGCAACGTCGCATCGGCAACATCAGGGGCATTGATGCTCTATAAGAGGAAAAAATATAGACTCAAACAATGCTATACACGCTCTTACAACTTGGCCATTCTATCCAAACAGGTCATTAAACCTACCATACATAGATTAAATTTAGGGTCAACTTACCCTAATCGACTATGTCGCTCCCTCTATCTTCGTCTTACATGACGTCCTCCGCGTCGCCGTTCGCCTCTTCCGAGTCGATAACGGTGGAGGGCGTACGCCCAGGCACGATGAGGATGAGCCCGATGGCATTCCTCTTCATGAGTGCTGCACGACGCGCATCATCGATAACGGTGGAGGGCGTACGCCCAGGCACTGGAAGAAGCACTGCCTCCCTTCGAGGTTGCGCAGATCCGGGTGGATCTCCGAACGTCGAGCTCTGCAAATCCAAATCAACGCCTGTTGCTCCTTCTTTAAGCACCTTGCCTAGTACGCGATCGTGCGTGCGTATCGGTCCATTGCCCTCTTCCGCTCCGGCAACTGGCGTCGATGCTCCTCGATCTGCCTCGGCAGCACGATGCCGCGTAGGGGCGGCGCCACGGGCACTCCGACGTAGCTGAGCTCGTAGCCTCGCAAGCGGAAGAGTGAGTATGTCGTACTGGGCGAACAACTCGGCCTTGTGCAAGCTGAGATGGGGCCTCTCCATGGCGAGGCGCCGTTTCCTCAGGTAGGATTCGACGCTTGTGCTGAAGCGAGTTGCAGGGAACGAACAGGGTATGAGCTTCGGCCACATGGTCGCGTTTATAAACTCAAGGAGGTAGGCCCACTGGTGGTTGCCAGGGCCAATAGGGATGCAGAAATGCCTACTCGGGAATCGCTATTGCAAAGGACGATCCTTATTGTCCATTCTCCCCAATCCAACAGTGCCTAACAATTGCGACGCAGAATCAACCTGGCCCCATGGGGGGGGGCTTCTAGAAGGCCCTAATCTTGCACCTCCTTTGGTAAAACGCCGGTTTTTCGGGTTCATAAAATGGAAAGTGGAGATTTCTCCAAAGCACCACGAAATCTCTAAATGGAGAAGTCGCTTGTGATGCCGAGAGGGAGCTAGGTGCCGGGTTTGGGCTCAATCCAAGGAGTGGTTCCATGTTCTGGTCAGCGAGGGGGTATCTAGGGTTGGAAGCCATGTTTACTCACACTCGATAGCCATCCTAGTGGTGCCTTGGGTGCCAAATGATCTGGTATGCCCTGCCTATGATTTTATTTGGAAGTGGGTAACATGCAAGGGCTCCAGGAGCCATTTTCACTTTTTTTAGATTTTGTTTGGTACTCCCCAAGAAAATAGCGAAACCCACCGGCACCCGCGGCAACGCGACGGTCGGTGCATTCTTGGATCCCATGCATGCATTCAGTCTAGGTATCCCATGGGACACCCCCAAACCATTTTCCTTGAAAATTGAGAGTGTCTTATAGGGTACATACAGTTAGAAACTGCATTTACCAGGCCTGCACCATGAGATAAATACCCACCTCCCGGAAATGGCCATGCACTATGGTGTAGCATGCGTGGAAATTGCCTCGGGAACATGGGCACGCCCTAATCTTGCACCTCCTTTGGGAAAACGCCGGATTTTCGGGTTTAGAAAATGGGAAGTCGAGATTTCTCCAAAGCACCACGAAATCTCTAGTTAGAGAAGTCACTTGCGATGCCGAGAGGGAGCTAGGTGCCGGGTTTGGGCTCAATCCATGGAGTGGTTCCATGTTCTGGGCAGCGAGGCGGGGGATCTAGGGTTGGAAGACATGTTTACTAACACTCGATAGACATCCTGGTGGTGCCTTGTATGCCAAATGACCTGGTATGTCCTGCCTATGATTTTATGAGGACAGTGGGTCACATGCAAGGGCTCCAGGAGCTGTTTTCATGTTTTTTTATTTTTTATTTTGTTTGGTGCTGCCCAAGAAAACGGCGAAACCCGCCGACGGCCGCGACAACGCGACGGTCGGTGCAATCTTGGACCAAGGCATGCATCCAGCCTAGGTACCCCATGGGGCACCCCAAACCATTTTTCACCGAAAATTGAGAGTGTCTTATAGGATACATACAGTTAGAAACCGCATTTACCGGGCCATAACAAGGAAAAAATACAGTACATTCCTACACCTCGAGATAAATACCCACCTCCCAGGAATAGCCGTGCACCATGGTGTAGCATGGGTGGAAATTGCCACGGGGCCATGGGCGCGCCCTAATCTTGCACCTCCTTTAGAAAACGCCGGTTTTTTTGGTTCAGAAAATGGAAAGTTGATATTTCTCCAAAGCACCACGAAATTTCTAGTTGGAGAAGTCGCTTGCGATGCCGAGAGGGAGCTAGGTGCCGTGTTTGGGCTCAATCCATGGAGTGGTTCCATGTTCTGTTCAGCAAGGGGGGATCTAGGGTTGGAATATTTAGTCACACCCGACAGACATCCTGGTGGTGCCTGCGGTGCCAAATGACCTGGTATGCCCATGCCTATGATTTTATGTGGGCAGTGGGTCACATGCAAGGGCTTTAGGAGCCATTCTCACGTTTTTTTTGTTTTTATTAGATTTTGTTTGGTGCTGCCCAAGAAAATGGCGAAACCCGCCGGCGGCCGCGGAAACACGACGGTCGATGCAATCTTGGACCCAGGCATGCATCCAGCCTGGGTACCCCATTGGGAACCCCAAACCATTTTCCCCCCAAAATTTAGAGTGTCTTATAGGGTACATATAGTTACAAACCACATTTACCGGACCGTAACTCGGAAAAAATACAGTACATGCCTACACCACGAGATAAATACCCACCTCCCGGGAATGGCCATGCACCATGGTGTAGCATGCGTGAAAATGGCCTCGGGCCCATGGGCGCGCCCTAATCTTGCACCTCCTTTGGGAAAACACCGGTTTTTCGGGTTTAGAAAATGGAAAGTCAAGATTTTTCAAAAGCACCACGAAATCTCTAGTTGGAGATGTTGCTTCAGATGTCGAGAGGAAGCTAGGTACCGGGTTTGGGCTCAATCCATGGAGTGGTTCCATGTTCTGGGCAGTGAGGGGGGATCTAGGGTTGGAAGCCATGTTTACTCACACTCGATAGACATCCTTGTGATGCCTTGGGTGCCAAATGACCTGGTATGCCCTTCCTATGATTTTATGAGGCCAGTGGCTCACATGCAAAGGCTCCAGGAGCCATTTTCATGTTTTTTTATTTTCTTTAGATTTTTTTGGTGCTGCCCAAGAAAACAGCAAAACCCTCCGGCGGCTGCGGCAATGCGACGGTCGGTGCAATCTTGGACCCAGTCATGCATCCAGCCTAGGTACCCCATGGGGGACCCCAAACTATTTATCCCCGAAAATTGAGAGTGTCTTATAGGGTACAGACAGTTAGAAACCGCATTTTCCGGGCAATAACTCGGAAAAAATATAGTGTATGCCTGCACCACGAGATAAATACCCACATCCCGGGAATGGACATGCACCATGGTGTAGGATGCATGGAAATTGCCTGGGGCCCATGGGCGCACCCTAATCTTGCACCTCCTTTGGGAAAATGCAGGTTTTTCTCGTTTCGAAAATGGAAAGTCGATATTTCTCCAAAGCACCACGAAATCTCTAGTTGGAGAAGTCGCTTGCGATGTAGCGAGGGAGCTAGGTGTCGGGTATGGGCTCAATCCATGGAGTGGTCCATGTTCTGGGCAGCGAGGGGGAGATCTAGGGTTGGAAGACATGTTTACTCACACTCGATAGACATCCTGGTGGTGCCTTGGGTGCCAAATGACCTGGTAAGCCCTTCCAATGATTTTATGAGGGAAGTGTGTCAAATGCAAGGGATCCAGGAGCCGTTTTCACGTTTTTTATATTTTTTTAGATTTTGTTTGGTGTTGCACAAGAAAACGGCGAAACCCACCAGCGGCCACGGCAACGCGACGGTCGGTGCAATCTTGGACCTAGGCATGCATCTAGCCTAGGTACCCCATGGCGCACCACCAAACCATTTTTCCCTGAAAATTGAGAGTGTCTTATAGGGTACATACAGTTAGAAACCGCATTTATCGGGCCGTAACTCGGAAAAAATACAGTACATGCCTACACCACGAGATAAATACCCACCTCCCGGGAATGGCCATGCACTATGATGTAGCATATGTGGAAATTGCCTCGGGCCCTTCGACGCGCCCTAATCTTGCACCTCCTTTGGGAAACTTCCGTTTTTTGTGTTTAGAAAATGGAAAGTCGAGATTTCTCGAAAGCACCACAAAATCTATTGTTAGAGAAGTCGCTTGCGATGCCAAGATGGAGCTAGGTGCCGGGTTTGGGCTCAATCCATGGAGTGGTTCCAAGTTCTGGGCAGTGAGGGGGGATCTAGGGTTGGAAGCCATGTTTAATCACACTCGATAGACATCCTGGTGATGCCTTGGGTGCCAAATGACCTGGTATGCCCTTCCTATGATATTATGAGGCCAGTGGCTCACATGCAAGGGCTCCAGGAGCCATTTTCACGTTTTTTTGTTTTTATTAGATTTTGTTTGGTGCTGACCAACAAAACGACGAAACCCGTCGGCGGCCGCGGCAACGCGACGGTCGGTGCAATCTTGGACCCAGGCATGCATCCGGCCTAGGCACCCCATTGGGCACACCAAACCATTTTTCCCCGAAAATTGAGTGTCTTATTGGGTACATACAGTTAGAAACCACATTTACCGGGCTGTAACTCCGAAAAAATACAGTACATTCCTACACCACGAGATAAATACCCACCTCCTGGGAATGTCCATGCACCATGGTGTAGCATGCGTGAAAATGGCCTCGGGCCCATGGGCACGCCCTAATCTTGCACCTCCTTTGGGAAAAGCGGGTTTTTCGGGTTCAGAAAATGGAAAGTCGAGATTTCTCCAAAGCACCACGAAATCTCTAGGTTGAGAAGTCGCTTGCGATGCCGAGAGGGAGCTAGGTGCCGGGTTTGGGCTCAATCCATGGAGTGGTTCCATGTTCTGGGCAGCGAGGGTGGGGTCTATGGTTGGAAGTCATGTTTACTCACACTCGATAGACATCCTGGTGATGCCTTGGGTGCCAAATGTCCTGGTATGCCCATGCTTATGATTTCATGTGGGCAGTGGGTCACATGCAAGGGCTCTAGGATCCATTTTCAGGTTTTTTTGTTTTTATGAGATTTTGTTTGGTGCTGCCCAAGAAAACGGCAAAACCCGCCGGCGGCCGCAGCAACGCGACGGTCGGTGCAATCTTGGACCCAGGCATGCATCCAGCCTAGGTACCCCATTGGGCACCCCAAACCATTTTCCCCGAAAATTTAGAGTCTCTTATATGGTACATACAGTTAGAAACCACATTTACCGGGCCGTAACTCGGAAAAAATACAGTACATGCCTACACCAGGAGATAAATACCCACCTCCCGAGAATGGCCATGCACCATGGTGTAGCATGCGTGAAAATGGCCTTGAGCCCATGGGCGCGCCCTAATCATGCACCTCCTCTGGGAAAACGCCGGTTTTTCTGGTTCAGAAAAGGGAAAGTCGATATTTCTCCAAAGCACCACGAAATATCTAGTTGGAGAAGTCTCTTGCGATGCCGAGAGGGAGCTAGGTGTCAGGTTTGGGATCAATCCATGGAGTGGTTCCATGTTCTGGGCAACAAGGGGGGATATAGGGTTGGAAGCCATGTTTACTCACACTCGATAGACATCCTTGTGATGCCTTGGGTGCCAAATGACCTGGTATGCCCTTCCTATGATTTTATGAGGCCAGTGGCTCACATGCAACGGCTCCAGGAGCCATTTTCATTTTTTTCATTTTCTATAGATTTTTTTTGGTGCTGCCCAAGAAAACAGCGAAACCCTCCGGCGGCTGCGGCAATGCGACGGTCGGTGCCATCTTGGACCCAGTCATGCATCCAGCCTAGGTACCCCATGGGGGACCCCAAACTATTTTTCTCCGAAAATTGAGAGTGTCTTATAGGGTACAGACAGTTAGAAACCGCATTTACCGGGAAATAACTCGGAAAAAATACAGTGTATGCCTGCACCACGACATAAGTACCCACATCCCGGGAATGGACATGCACCATGGTGTAGCATGCGTGGAAATTGCCTCGGGCCCATGGGCGCACCCTAATCTTGCACCTCCTTTGGGAAAACGCAGGTTTTTCTCGTTTCGAAAATGGAAAGTCCATATTTCTCCAAAGAACCACGAAATCTCTAGTTGGAGAAGTCGCTTGCAATGTCACGAGGGAGATAGGTGTCGGGTATGGGCTCAATCCATTGATGGGGATATGCCTACCAGGGTATACCCAGCGGGACGTTGATCGCCTGTGAACCCACGAGTGGGCTCAAGACGATCGGATCAAGACCTGGCGTGGATCCAAGCGACTGGAAGTGAAGGCCTAGGAGAGTAGATAGGCCCAGTCGGATTAGGTTAAATGAGTACCGAAACCTTAACTGATTCAGTTGAGATATGTAAACCCTAGGGGAGGGTGAGTCTATATAAACCTCCCTACAGGGTGTGTAAACGTACGTTCCATCATCCACACAAGCGACTCACCGCCTAGCCGTCGAGCTCGCCCAATTGTACCTCCATCATAATACAATCTAGCAGGAGTAGGTCTTTACCCTTCGGGGGGCCGAACCTGGGTAAAACCCTGTGTCTCCGCCCTCATCTCGCACCGCAGATGGCTGGCTGCCCTTGCCCTTCATTCTACTACTGCCGATTGCAGATTCGCCGTGGTGGTCATTCCCACGGTGGCGCCCACCTGGGGCCTGGTCCGGCCGGTGTTCTCGGCGAGATCTAATCGCCCATCAACGAGTCGATCGCCACCGCCGCATGATAGCGATCGGCGAGATGCTTCAGATCTTGCCGAGCAGCTATGTCCCGGCGGCGACCCACGCGACAAAGATGATCTTGCCAGTTGGCACGATCAGCCTCTTCGTCGGCCTCACCGACGTCATCGTCTTGGAGGACTCGGCTCGCATCCGCGAGTTGCCGCCACGCGACCGGCTCTCCGAGAGCCAGGTCCGCACGATCCATCGCCTCGCCTCCGATTACAACTCGGCCCACGCCGACGCGGGCCGAACACCGCCGGCGGAAGACGCGCCTCAACGACGACGGCGACCGGCCACTCGCTGGATCCATCACCGCGGCTTCACCCGCGGGCTCCATCACCCAGGTCTCCAACGTGGGAGACTTCGAGGATCCTTCCATCCTTGGGATCTTCGACTTTGACTCCGAGTCGGAAAACTCTGCCGATATCTGCGACGGGACCGGTCGCCACGCCGCGACCTACATGGCGACTAGCACCGAACCGCCAGAGGATCCCTTCTCCACCCCGATCCCTCCTAACGCCACGGCAACGGAGGTCGAGGAACTCCGCCTGAAGCTGGCAGAGGCAGTCCGCAAGGAGCAAGCCGAGCGCGAAAAATTTCACCTCGAGCAGGTGACGGCGCAGGAGCTGTCGTGCTACCACCAGCAGCGAATCAGGTCGCGCTTGAACCCCACCGTCCAGGGGCGCGCCCTGAACTTCGACGACAAGAACGACCAGGCCCGCGTGGCCGAGCGCATGATCTGCGAGAACACGCCACCAGGAGGAAGCGCCCGGCCCCCACCAGGGTCGACGGCGATGGGCGCCCCACCTCCACCCAACCGCGCACCCCCCAGGGATCAGCCACGAATAGTGGTCTCCTCACGGGAGCGAGACGCGAACAGCCTACCACTGTTCTCCACCCCGATGGATAACCTCGTGGCAGGCCGAGCAGCGGCCGACAACATCACGGCCACCGGCGACGGCGTCCTACAGATCCAGTACGTCAGGGCCCTGCTCGCAAAGGCGGTCGAGCAACAAAACACCAGCGCCGACTCACAGGGTCGGATGTACTCGCGTTCTTCGGGCAGCAGAGTGGCCTCAAGCGGCCGTCCATTGGCGGCAAACACCCTTAACTGCCCGCCACCCGAACCACTACAGCTCCAACACCGACCAGCGAACATGACACTCTCCACCAACGACCCCAGGCCAGCGACCAACTTCGTCGCCGCCAACGGTCAGCCCGTCGACGCCCGCACCCACATCATCAACAACCAAAGCTGGCGCGCACGCCAGCCCGATGACCTGCGACACACCCTAACCAATCGCCGCGACGGCGAGCCGATGGGGTCGCTAAGCCGACTAGGGCACAGGTGCTTCGGACCGATGATCCAAGGAGAAAAATACCCGGCGAACTTCAAAGCGCCGAAGGAAATAGAGAAGTACGACCCTTCGTATGACCCCTTCGTGTGGCTGGACACATACCTCATGGCGATGGGGATTGCTGGCCACACCGACCTGCTAGCCGCCCGCTACCTCCCCCTGATGATGGAGGGAACATGCAGGCAGTGGATCAACACCCTTCCCCAGGATAGCATCGACTCCTGGGAAGAGATGCGAGATGCCTTCGTCAGGCACTTCGAGTGCTCCTACACCCGCGCCACCACCATCGAGGACCTAGAACGATGCGTCTAGGGACCTCGCGAGTCGACCCGCAACTGGGTCTAGCGGTGGCAGGAACTATGGTACAACGCGGTCGGCATCCACCCGGACACCGCGATCCACTGCTTCAAGACCTCGTGCCGCTACGAGCCCTTGGTCGCCAAGCTCAAACGACATTCCTGCACACTCGACAACATACCGGACCTCCTTGAGATCGCCAAAAGATACGCGGAGGAAGACCCAAACCAGGAAACCGACGACGAGTCGGGAGGCCAACGCCGCACGAGCGGCAACAACAACGGACGACGGTCCGACCTACGCTATAGCAACACTCGCCTCACCGGCAAACGCCGCAATGACGGGCGAGTCGACTTCGTCGCCAACGCCGAGCACGCGCAGCGTGAGCCCAAGAGCTTCCGCCGCGACGGAGGGCAACGCCGCGACGGCGGCAACTACAAGGCAAAACCAAGGTTTGACCCGGCGGCCCTCCTTAACCAGCCTTGTGCGTTTCACAGCAGGGAAGGGAAGCCCTCCACGCACACGACCGCCGACTGCCACTCTCTCAAGGAAATCGAGAAGGCACGGCGAGCACGAGAGGACCCCGACAACAACCCGCCAAACGGCGGAAAATTCGGCAGTGTGGCCGGCTCGCTCCACACCTTCACAGGCTTCAACACGAAGCGCGAGAAGAAGGTCATCGCCCGCACCGTCGCTGTCAACGCGGTGGCCCAGGTGGACGTTCCCCAGTTCCTCAACTGGTCGGAGCAGCCCATCACCTGGAGCCGCCAGGACCACTCGCCACGCAGCGAGTACCCAGGCCGAGTCACCCTGGTGGTCAAGCCTAAGGTGGGAGACTACTGGCTCCCCAAGACATTGATGGACGGCGGTAGCTCCATCAACATCCTGTACCTGGACACCTTCAGGCGACTGCGGCTCCCGCAGTCGATGGTCGAGACGACCTACACCATGTTCCACGGCATCGTCCCCAGTCGGAAGGCGTACCCGATCGACAAGGTCACGCTGCCAGCCACCTTCGGCACACCAGCAAACTTCCGCACCGAGCGGATCGTCTTCGAGCTGGTACCCTTCGACAACCCCTACCACTGCGTCCTGAGGCGCCATGCGTTCGCCAAGTTCATGACATCGCCCCACTACGCGTACAACGCGATGAAGCTCCCCGGGCCGCGTGGCGTCATCACCATCAACGGCGACCCCGACATGGCCGCCGAGTGCGAGGCCAAAGGAGCCGAACTCGCCGACGCCGTCATTGCGGCAGAGACCAACCACGCCGACGAGCTCGCCAAGTACGCGAGCGGGGTCAACAACGACGACCCCACCATACTCAAGAAGCCCAATTCGGAAGGCGCCAACACCTCAGCCTTCGAGGCAACGACGCACACCCGCACCGTCGAGCTGATCCCAGGCGACTCCAGCCAGACGGTGACAATCGGGACGGGCATGAGCCCAGCCTAGGAAGGCGCGCTCATTGAGTTCCTCCGTGAGAACAGGGACATCTTCGCATGGAAGCCTTCTGACATGCCTGGTGTCCCTAGGGAACTCGCTGAGCACAAACTAAACGCCGACCCCAAAGTGCGACCCGTCAAGCAGTCGTTGTGGCCCTTCAATGAAGAGCGTCGCCGAGCCATCGCCGAGGAGGTGTAGCGCCTACTCGTTGCAGGCTTCATCCGGCCAATCAAATACTCCAAGTGGCTGGCAAACCCAGTCCTGGTCGAGAAGAAAAATGGGACCTGGAGGATGTGTATCGACTACACAAACTTAAACAGCGCCTGCCTGAAGGAGCAATTCGTCCTCCCGCGGATCGACCAAATAATCGACTCCACCACGGGCTCGGAGTCGCTGTGTTTCCTCGACGCCTACTCTGGGTACAACCAGATCAAGATGGCGGTTGAGGACGAGGAGAAGATGGCGTTCATCACGCCATTCGGAGCCTTCTGCTACACTGCCATGACCTTCGGCCTCAAGAACGCCGGGGCAACTTACCAGCGGTGCATGCAGGAATGCCTTGCGAGCCAAATTGGCCACAATATCCACGTCTACATCGACGACGTGGTAGTGAAGTCCGCTCGCCAGGGCGATCTACTCGCCGACCTGGCAGAAACATTCGCCAACCTGTGGAAATACAAGATAAAGCTCAACCCAGGAAAATGCACCTTCGGTGTACCAGCAGGGCAACCATCGGGTACGCTGCTCCAAGCGCGGGATCAAGGCGAACCCCACCAAGATCGACACGATCGCTCGACTCGGCAAACTCGAGTGCCTGCGCGACGTCCAAAAACTGGCCGGGCGAGTCGCGGCTCTCAGTCGCTTCATCCCCCGATTGGGCGAAAAGGCGATGCCCCTATACCGCCTGATGCGGAAGAACCCCACCTTCCAGTGGGACAAGGAGGCGGATGACGCACTCCGCGACCTCAAGAAGGTGCTACCGCTAGACGCTTCGCACGCCCGTCGACAAAGAACCCATGCTGGTCTACGTCGCTGCTTACGTCAAGACCGTCATGGTCGTCGAGCGGCCAGAGGAAGGAAAGGAGCGTCCGGTACAACGACCGGTGTACTATATCAGTGAGGTCCTCACCGAGTCACGCCAGCGGTACCCGCAATACCAGAAACTGGTGTACACAGTCTTCAGAGCACAACGGCGACTGCCGCACTACTTCCAGGAGCATCCGATCACGGTTGTCTCCTCAGCACCGTTGTAGGACATCATCTGCAACCGTGAGGCGACCGGGCGATTCACCAAGTGGGCCGTCGAAATCGGCGTCCACAACATCCAGTATGAACCACGGAAGGCGATCAAGTCGCAGGCTCTCGCAGACTTCATTGCCGACTGGGAAGAGGCCCAGTTGCCGGAAAAGCTGCCGTACCTCCACTACTGGAGCCTGCACTTCGACGGCTCCAAGAACGCAGACGGCGCAGGAGCAGGGATCGTGTTGACTTCCCCGAAGGGCGACAAGCTCCGCACGCCCTTCGCCGACTTCACCCCCTGCACCAACAACATGGCCGAGTACGACGCACTACTCCACGGCATGCGAGCTGCCAAGGAGATGAACGTCAACCGCCTACGCTGCTACGGAGACTCCGACCTCGTCGCTGGGCAAGTCGCCGGCACCTGCGACGCCGTCTCTCCCACCATGGCAGCGTACCGCCAAGTAGTGGACAAGCTAGGCGGACACTTCGCAGGCTACTCCGTCGAGTGGATCGACAGGCGAAAGAACGAGGAGGCCGACGCACTCTCTCGCATCGGCTCGGCTCGACTCGCACCACCCGTCGGCGTCTTCCTCGACACGATCACTAAGCCGTCCGTCTCTACCCCAAGGGAGATCGACATCGGAGTCCCGCTGCAACCAGAGGTAGCCTTGGTCGCGCTCATCGACGAGCCAGAAGACTGGATTAGGCCATACATGGCCTACTTGGAGGGAGGCACCTTGCCGGCAGACGAAACAGACTCCCGGATGATAACGCGACGCTGCAAATCCTTCGTCATCATCGACGGCGAACTCCACAAGCGCAACGTGACCGGCGTGTTCCAACGCTGTGTCCAACCCGCCGAAGGACGCAAGATCCTCCATGATATCCACTTCGGCGACTGCGGCCACCACGCCGGAGCCCGCTCTCTGGTCGCAAAGGCCATGCGACACGGCTTCTACTGGCCCACCGCACACGCCGATGCCGTCGACATTGTCCAGCGGTGCGCCGGGTGCCAGAGGTACGCCAACCAGACACACGTGCCGAGCTCAGCGCTCAAGACCATCCCCATCACCTGGCCATTCGCCGTATGGGGCATGGACATGGTAGGCCCCTTCAAAAAGGCCCCCTCCGGCTTCACCCACCTCCTGGTCGCAGTCGACAAATTCACCAAGTGGGTGGAGGCCAAGCCAGTCCGGAAATGCGACGGGAAGGCCGCCACAAAATTCCTACGCGAGCTCATATATCGCTACGGGTTCCCAAGCAGCATCATCACGGACAACGACACCAACTTCGCCAAAGGAGCCATGGCCGAGTTCTGCGAGGAACATCACATCCGACTCGACCTCGCATCAGTCGCCCACCCGGAGTCCAACGGCCAGGCGGAACGGGCCAACCAGAGCATCCTCCACGGCCTGAAGCCGCGACTCCAAGTACCACTCGAGCGCACCGCCGGGTGCTGGGTCGAGGAGCTACCCTCCGTCGTCTGGGGTATCCGCACCTCGGTCAACAGTTCGACAGGGTTCACCCCCTTCTTCATGGTGTACGGCGCCGAGGCAGTCATGCCCACAGACCTTGATCACGACTCGCCAAGGGTCGTCCACTACATGGAGGCTGCGAACGAACTCGCACGTCAGGATGGAGTCTATCAACTCGACGAGGCACGCGACCTGGCTCGCTCACGCACTGCCATCTACCAGCAAGCACTCCGCCGTTACCACAGCCGGCGGGTGAAAACTCGCACCTTCCAAGAAGGCGACCTGGTGCTGCGCCTCATCCAGGACAAGAAGGGCATGCACAAGCTCTCCCCCCATGGGAGGGACCATTCGCCATCAGACGAGTACTCGGCAACGACGCCTACTACCTCATCGACATCCGCGGGGACGGCAAACTCGACGTCAAGCGACCATGGAATGTAAACCTCCTACGGAAGTTCTACTCCTAGAACTCCACATATGTATCCTCCAGTCGCTATGAAATAAAAAATATTGGTTACCGCAAATTGCGTCTACTCTCCGTGTCTTGTGCCACTCGCACTCGTAGTAACAGCACCAAGCTAACTGCAGGAGTCAACCTCTAGTACAGCGATCGGCACGGCCAAGTAGTGCACTACAAGGGCACTGGGTTACCCCAGGTCTTGTAACGTCCACGAAAAACGCCTACCCGGAGCCCCATTGGAGTCGCCTAGCTCGACTGGCTTAACGAGCCAAGACAACTGCCTTCGCTCCTCACAACGACCATGATCCTCCGCATCCTCGACACAGCGACTCGAACGGCCAAGTACCACAATCGGGGACTGACGACCATTTCAGCGCGAGCGGCTAGGGAAAACGCCAAGTATGAGAGCATGCCTAGGACTCGCCAGGCGACTGACCCGACAGGCCAGGCAGGAGTGATGCGCTTATTCTAATGCGCCCAGTCCTCACCCACCCTAGAGCCGCCACTAGAACCACAAAGTACCACGCTCGGGGACTCGGCTACCCGACCTCGTTCGCGCAAGGGAAAGCGGTAAAGTAAAGAGCACTCATGGGAGTCGCCCAGCGACTGGCTTTCCAAGCTCGGGCGAGTCGACCTCAATAACAAAACGCTCAAAACCACAAACACATAAACAAACGAGGTAAACCCCATAAAAAGGGCGGACGCGCTCGGGGACTCGTTCAACCCTCAATCTCAAACGCAAGTCAAATCACAAAACAACACGATATCTCATTATAGCATATCACAATTTTCACAAAATACAAAGTATGCCCAACGGCAGAACCGCTACTAACGCCCCAGGGCACAATGTTTTACTCTGCAGGCTTCGACATCGACTCGCCGCCACCCTTGCGGTTGCGAATGAAGGGAGTGTACGGGTACGTCGTCAGCTCACCCGCCATCGCCGCACGGAAGGGCTGCTCGACCTTGAAGTCCCGGTGCTGCGGCTCGGGGTCGTTAGGCGCAACGATCATCTCCTGATAAGGAAGGAGGTCGCCCATCGCCCAGACGCGATCGGAGTACACCGCGGTGCGGCCCGTCAGCTTCAACACCTCAGCGATCTCCACCGAGCCCGTCGATGACGGGTAGCCACTCGTCACATCGTACAGATCGAAATCTTTCGGGAAGTGGGCGAGCCCAAGGCTCAGCGCCGTCGCCGCCCCGCGCCGGAACACCAACCGCGTCATGAACTCGACGACTGATGGCGCCTTCTCCAAGTACCGCCACACTTCGACGAGGTCGCTGGGAATCACTTCCGTGGGCGACATCTTCTGAAGATACGCCCGAATAGAAGTCGCGGTCAACGTGGCCGAGTCGACCAGAGTGGCCACACACTGCCGCGCGTCGAACGACTGGGCCTCTTCCGCGCTGTCGATGATCCGACCTATGGACAAAGGGGGTAGTGAGTACATCAAAGATCACACAATGAAAATATTACAGGTAGAGGCAGGCACACTTACCAATCAAAGGACGGGAAAGATCCGTGATGAAGCTTTGAAGAGAGGAGTAGTCGTCTTGAAGCCCAGCAACAAGGGCGTCAGAGACCTTACGCCACGCCTCAGTAGCGTAACAGCCTTGGCTCGCCCATCCGCCGAGCTCGCCTCCTCCTTCGCGTCCTTAAGCTCGCGCTCAAGGTCGGCGATCTGCTTCTCAGCCAAACTCAACGCAGATTGAGCCACCGTCAGCTCACTCGCTGGGATAAGGCCCTGGCGAACCTCCTCTGCCTTCGCAGCAATCGCCTGGAGTCCCTTGTTCGCCTCTTGGATGGCGACAAGTTCCTTCTCCGCGCGACACTTTGCAGCAAGCCGGTCGGCTGATTCACGCTACAGACCCTGTACAAAAATCAAACAGTTAACAAAAACGGAATCCTAAGTGCCCACCCGCTGAAATTCAGCGACTGGACACTCGGGGACTGGAGATCAAAAATCCTAAGTGCCCACCTGCTGAAATTCAGCGACTGGACACTCGGGGACTGGAGATCAAAAATCCTAAGTGCCCACCCGCTGAAATTCAGCGACTGGACACTCGGGGACTGAAGATCAAAAACCCTAAGCGCCCACCCGCTGAAATTCAGCAAATGTGCACTCGGGGACTGGGCGCAAGAAGTAAAAGCAAAAGAACAAAAGAATCTGACCACTGCAATTCAGTGGCCCGATCCTCGGGGACTGGACATACCTGGATGGCTGCGCCAAGCATGCCATGAAGCTGTAGTGCGTCCACGGATGCGAGAAGAGCTGGAGTGTGCCCGCGACGTTGCTCGACCTCCGTTTCAGCGACCCCAGGCCCCCGGCTCGATGGCGTGGTACCACTCGCCGTAGCCGCTCTGACCATGAAGCGGGGGAAGGTCGCGATGGATGCGCCGACACCAAAAGAGGCCGTCTCGGCCATCCCAGGCGAGGAAGCACCCTCCTTGATCGTCAAGGCCGCCCCCGCCGCAGGATCACTCGGGGCAATTGTCGTGTCTTCAGACACCGTGACGACGTCGTCGCTCTTGGCCTTCTTGGCACTGTCTGTGGGGGCAGCGACCTCATCAGCCTTCCTCTTTCGAGAAGGGTCCTCCTCGGCGACGACTGACGGCACCTTGGCCACGGACGGGTGGCCTATCTTTTTAACCCCAGTCCTGCAAATTGATTACATGAGCAAAGTGGTTCGAGTACAACGAAAAATAAAGAAGGTGAATAAAACTCACTTGGCGACTGGTATGAACCGCAGCCCCGTGCGGATGCTAGCCGGCTTCTCCAGTTCGGGGCCCAGTTGCCGACTGAGGCCCATCTCCAGGACATCATGTGCCCAAGACACGGACGGCCTCTTTGTTGATGAAGCTGCGACAGGAGCCTCCGCAACGTTTTCGACAGGAGATCTCCTGGGAGGCGAAGCTGCCGTGGCTGGAGCGACCCCCGACCCAGAGACTGGGGCGAATGGGGGAGGAATCGAGGCCAGAGGCACCTCACTCAGGACGGCGGTAACATCCGGTTCTGCCGTCGTCTGTGGCACTTCATCCCTGGACAGGCTGGTGGCATCGGAACTACTCGCCGAATGAGGCGGAGATGCCCGTATCGCTGGCTTCGTCTTCCTCTTCGGAGGGGCCTTCACCTCCTTCTTCCTCTTCTTTTTTGACGGAGTGGCCTCGTGACGCGAGGTGAGCTCGGGAAGCTCGTCATCATCATCGTCATGGCATTCAAGACTTCTACTCGCCTCGAGTTCGTGCTAACGCTGCCCGCGAGTTTTGCGAACCAATGGGGCGGCCTCTTCCTCGGACTCGTCGTCGTCGTCGCTCATGTCGCTCTCGGTGCCTCCCTTGGTGGGAGGTGATTCGCCCCCGTCCTAGACGGACGGGCTCGAGTTCTCGTCGTCCGCGGGCGGAAGCCACCCTTCCACCACTTGAAATAACTGCAGCAAGCATAAAGTAATGTCAATATAACCGCGGCAACATCAACTGCGACTGCCAATGGAAAAAAGTGACTTACCGTCGGGGCTGGATGCTTCGTGGTGTAGGGGGCGACCCCAGCCTTCGCGTCTAGGTACACTGCCTGGGTGATCTTCTTCAACGCCGGGATGTAGTCCTTGAGTGTCAGCTCGGCGAGGCAGGATTTTTTTGAGTTCTCCCAGCCCATGTACTCGTACATATAATGGTCACGGCGGGCCAGGGGAACGAGTCGCCGCTCGAGCCAGCAGTTGTACAAATTGATGGTCTGAAGACCCTTCTTCTTCAGGCCGCGGATGGTCTGAAGCATCTCATCCATGACCATCCGCTGGTCTGTTGGGAGTTTGCCGACTTGGAGTCGGCGTGGTTCGGGCCTGTCGGCGGAGTATCTTGGGATCGCCACCTCGCCGTCTGGAGTCGCCTCAGTAACGTAAAACCAAGAATTCTTCCATTTGCTCGCCGCCTTGGCAGGTAGCATTAGATCAAAAAAGGAGGCCTTCGACTTCAACTGAAACGTCAAGCCAGCCGCAACAAGCATTTGGCCGCCTGCTTCTTCGCGACTGATCCTCCCGTGGAACAGATCTTGCTACAGGGGGAAGTAGGGCCTGCAGCCCAGGTAGCACTCGCAGAACGCCACGAAAATGGCGAGCTGCTCGATGCTGTGCGGGCCTAGGTCCGATGGCTGGATCCCGTAGAAGGCGCAGGTTACCGGAAGAAGAGAGAGATGGGAATCCTAGCCCTGTTCGGTGGCTAGTGAAGCGGCGCAATTCTCCTCGCTGGGTCTAGACTCACCTCTCCGACCGCGGGGATGCGCCACCTGCCGGCGCGCAGGATCCCGGCCTCCTCGAAAGACGCCAGTAGCGCTCTCGTACACTTGGACCTGCCCCATGGTTCGGTGGAGGGGGCCATTGGCGGAAAGGTTCATGGAGGTCGGAGGATTTTGGATCGGCTGGATTACGATGCGGAGGAAAACAGAGGTGCATGCAATCGGAGGAAATGATGAGGAGGTGGTTCTCCGATCACCTACTATTCCCTTTATATAGCGGTTGTTACCCGCCAAATCAGGGAGCCGCTACTACGCAGTGATTACGCCAAAAGTTACCGTTGGATTACCCCAACGGCTAGTTTTGACTGCGTTTGACGGTCCAACTTCAGCCACTCGGCTCGCCGACTCGACCACTACAACAGTGACTAAATATTTCGCCGACCCGTTCGCCAAGCTGCGACCAGAATGACTAGTTTTTTCCTTTATTCAGGAGCCTGCCACCGATTCGACTGGATGTCCGTGTTGGACCCGCATGCTCCGACTGCCAGCAACCACCGGTGCCCAATCGACGACGGCCTCGGGGACTACTGATGGGGATATGCCTACCGGGGTATACCCAGCGGACGTTTCCGACTGGCCCAGGAACTGACAAGTGGGCCTGCAAGACGGCGACTGGATCAAGACCTGGCGTGGATCCAAGCGACTGGAAGTTGAAGGCCCAGGAGAGTAGATAGGCCCAGTCGGATTAGGTTAAATGAGTACCAAAACCTTAACTAATTCGGTTGAGATATGTAAACCCTAGGGGAGGGTGAGTCTATATAAATCTCCCTACAGGGCGTGTAAACGTACGTTCCATCATCCCCACAAGCGACTCGCAGCCTAGCCGTCGAGCTTGCCCCATTGTACCTCCATCATAATACAATCTAGTAGGAGTAGGTCTTTAACCTCCGGGGGCCGAACCTGGGTAAAACCTTGTGTCTCCGCCCTCATCTCGCACCGCAGATGGCTGGCCGCCCTTGCCCTTCGTTCTACTACTCGCTGCCGATTGCAGCATCTGCTGTGGTCATTCCCACGACATCCATGGACTGGTCCATGTTCTGGGCAGCGAGGGGGAGATCTAGGGTTGGAAGACATGTTTACTCACACTCGATAGACATCCTGGTGGTGCCTTGGGTGCCAAATGACCTGGTAAGCCCTTCCAATGATTTTATGAGGGCAGTGTGTTAAATGCAAGGGATCCAGGAGCCGTTTTCACGTTTTTTTAAATTTTTTTATATTTTGTTTGGTGTTGCACAAGAAAACGGCGAAACCCACCAGCGGCCGCGGCAACCAAACCATTTTTCCAATGATTTTGTTTGGTGTTTGGCATGCATCTAGCCTAGGTACCCCATGGCGCACCACCAAACCATTTTTCCCTGAAAATTGAGTGTCTTATAGGGTACATACAGTTAGAAACCGCATTTACCGGGCCGTAACTCGGAAAAATACAGTACATGCCTACACCACGAGATAAATACCCACCTCCCGGGAATGGCCATGCACTATGATGTAGCATGTGTGGAAATTGCCTCGGGCCCTTCGACGCGCCCTAATCTTGCACCTCCTTTGGGAAACTTCCGTTTTTTGTGTTCAGAAAATGGAAAGTCGAGATTTCTCGAAAGCACCACAAAATCTCTAGTTAGAGAAGTCTCTTGCGATGCCAATAGGGAGCTAGGTGCCGGGTTTGGGCTCAATCCATGGAGTGGTTCCAAGTTCTGGGCAGCGAGGGGGGATCTAGGGTTGGAAGCCATGTTCAATCACACTCGATAGACATCCTGGTGATGCCTTGGGTGCCAAATGACCTGGTATGCCCTTCCTATGATATTTTGAGGCCAGTGGCTCACATGCAAGGGCTCCAGGAGCCATTTTCATGTTTTTTTGTTTTTATTAGATTTTGTTTGGTGCTGACCAACAAAACGACGAAACCCGTCGGCGGCCGCGGCAACGCGACGGTCGATGCAATCTTGGACCCAGGCATGCATCCGGCCTAGGCACCCCATTGGGCACCCCAAACCATTTTTCCACGAAAATTGAGAGTGTCTTATAGGGTACATACAGTTAGAAACCACATTTACTAGGCCGTAACTCCAAAAAAATACAGTACATTCCTACACCACGAGATAAATACCCACCTCCTGGGAATTGCCATGCACCATGGTGTAGCATGCATGAAAATGGCCTCTAGCCCATGGGTACGCCCTAATCTTGCACCTCCTTTGGGAAAAGCCGGTTTTTCGGGTTCAAAAAATGGAAAGTCGAGATTTCTCCAAAGCACCACGAAGTCTCTAGTTGGAGAAGTCGCTTGCGATGCCGAGAGGGAGCTAGGTGCCGGGTTTGGGCTCAATCCATGGAGTGGTTCCATGTTCTGGGCAGCGAGGGGGGTCTATGGTTGGAAGTCATGTTTACTCACACTCGATAGACATCCTGGTGATGCCTTGGGTGCCAAATGTCCTGGTATGCCCATGCTTATGATTTCATGTGGGCAGTGGGTCACATGCAAGGGCTCAAGGATCCATTTTCATGTTTTTTTTTGTTTTTATGAGATTTGTTTGGTGCTGCCCAAGAAAACGGCAAAACTTGGCCATGTCAAGAAAGAACGCGACAGTCGGTGCAATCTTGGACCCAGGCATGCATCCAGCCTAGGTACCCCATTGGGCACCCCAAACCATTTTCCATGAAAATTTAGAGTCTCTTATATGGTACATACAGTTAGAAACCACATTTACCGGGCCGTAACTCGGAAAAAATACAGTACATGCCTACACCAGGAGATAAATACCCACCTCCCGAGAATGGCCATGCACCATGGTGTAGCATGCGTGAAAATGGCCTCGAGCCCATAGGTGCGCCCTAATCATTCACCTCCTTTGGGAAAACACCGGTTTTTCTGGTTCAGAAAAGGGAAAGTCGATATTTCTCCAAAGCACCACGAAATATCTAGTTGGAGAAGTCTCTTGCGATGCCGAGAGGGAGCTAGGTGTCGGGTTTGAGATCAATCCATGGAGTGGTTCCATGTTCTGGGCAACGAGGGGGGATCTAGGGTTGGTAGCCATGTTTACTCACACCCGATAGACATCCTGGTGGTGCCTTCGGTGCCAAATGACCCGGTATGCCCTTCCTATGATTTTATGAGTCCAGTGGCTCACATGCAAGGGCTCTAGGAGCCATTTTCATGTTTTTTATTTTCTTTAGATTTTTTTTGGTGCTGCCCAAGAAAACATCAAAACCCGCCGGCGGCCGCGGAAACGCGACGGTCGGTGTAATCTTGGACCAAGTCATGCATCCAGCCTAGGTACCCCATGGGGGACTCCAAACCATTTTCCCCGAAAATTGAGGGTGTCTTATAGGGTACATACAGTTAGAAACCGCATCTACCGGGCAGTAACTCGGAAAAAATACAGTACATGCCCACACCACGAGATAAATACCCACATCCATGGAATGGCCATGCAGCTTGGTGTAACATGCGTGAAAATGGCCTCGGGCCCATGGGCGCGCCCTAATCTTGCATCTCCTTTGGGAAAACGCCGGTTTTTCGGGTTCAGAAAATGGACAGTCGAGATTTCTCCAAAGCACCACGAAATCTCTAGTTGGAGAAGTCGCTTGTGATGCCGAGAGGGAGCTAGGTGCCGGGTTTGGGCCCAATCCATGGAGTGGTTCCATGTTCTGTGAAGCGAGGGGGATCTAGAGTTAGAAGCCATGTTTACTCACACTCGATACACATCCTGGTGATGCCTTGGGTGCCAAATGACCTGGTATGCCCTTCCTATGATTTTATGAGGCCAGTGGATCACATGCAAGGGCTCTAGGAGCCATTTTCATGTTTTTTATTTTCTTTAGATTTTTTTTGGTGCTGCCCAAGAAAACAGCAAAACCCGCCGGCGGCCGCGGCAACGCGACGGTCAGTACAATCTTGGACCCAGTCATCCATCCAGCATAGGTACCCGATGGGGGACCCCAAACCATTTTTCCCATAAAATTCAGAGTTTCTTATAGGGTACATACAGTTAGAAACCGCATTTACCGGGCAGTAACTCGGAAAAAATACAGTACATGCCCGCACAACGAGATAAATACCCACATCTCGGGAATGGCCGTGCACCATGGTGTAGCATGCGTGGAAATTGCCTCGGGCCCTTGGGCACGCCCTAATCTTGCACCTCCTTTGGGAAAACGCCAGTTTTTCAGGTTGAGAAAATGGAAAGTCGATATTTCTCCAAAGCACCACAAAATCTCTAGTTGGACAAGTCACTGGCGATGCCAAGAGGGAGCTAGGTGTCGGATATGGGCTCAATCCATGCAGTGGTCCCATGTTCTGGGCAACGAGGGGGAGATCCAGGGTTGGAGGACATGTTTACTCACACTCGATAGACATCCTGGTATGCCCTGCTTATAATTTTATTGGGGCAGTGGGTCACATGCAAAGGCTCCATGAGCCGTTTTCACGTTTTTTAGATTTTGTTTGGTGCTGCCCAAGAAAACGACGAACCCCACCGGCGGTCGTGCCAACGCGACGGTCGGTGCAATTTTTGACCCAGACATGCATCCACCCTAGGTACCCCATGAGGCAGCCCAAACCATTTTCCCTTAAAATTGAGAGTGTCTTATAGGGTACATACAGTTAGAACCGCATTTACCGGGCCATAACTCAGAAACAATACAGTACATGCCCGTACCACGAGATAAATACCCACCTCCCGGGAATGGAAAGCACTATGGTGTAGCATGCGTGGAAATTGCCTTGGGCCCATGGGAGCGCCATAATCTTGCACCTCCTTTGGGAAAACACCGGTTTTTAGGGTTCAGAAATTGGAAAGTTGAGATTTCTCCAAAGCACCACGAAATCTCTAGTTAGAGAAGTCGCTTGTGATGCCGGTAGGGAGCTAGGTGCCTGGTTTGGGCTCAATGCATGGAGTGGTTTCATTTTCTGGGCAGCGAGGGGGGGGGGTCTAGGGTTGGAAGACATGTTTACTCACACTCGATAGACATGCTGGTGGTGCCTTGGGTGCCAAATGACCTGGTATGCCCTGCCTATGATTTTATGAGGGCAGTGTGTCACATGCAAGGGCTCTAGGAGCCTTTTTCACTTTTTTATTTATTTTGTTTGGTGCTGCCCAAGAAAATGGCAAAACTAGCCAGCGGCCGCGGAAATGCGACAGTCGTTGCAATCTTGGACCCAGGCACGCATCCAGCCTAGGTACCCCATGGGCCACCCGAAACCTTTTTTCCCCGAAAATTGAGAGTGTCTTATATGGTACATACAGTAAGAAACTACATATATCGGGCCGTACCTCGGAAAATATACAGTACATGACTACACCACGAGATAAATAATCACCTCCTGGGAATAGCCATGCACCATGGTGTAGCATGCGTGGAAATTGCCTCGGGCCCATGGGCAAGCCCTAATATTGCACCTCCTTTGGGAAAACGCCAGTTTTTCGGGTTCAGAAAATGGAAAGTCGAGATATCTCCAAAGCACCACGAAATATCTAGTTGGAGAAGTCGCTTGTGATGCCGAGAGGGAGATCGGTGCCAGGTTTGGGCTCAATCCATTGAGTGGTTCCATGTTCTGGGCAGCTAGGGGGGATCTAGGGTTGGAAGACATGTTTACTCACACTAGATAGACATCCTGGTGTTGCCTTGGGTGCCAAATGACCTGGTATGCCCTGCCCATAATTGTATGAGGGTGGTGGGTCACATGCAAGCGCTCCAGGAGCCGTTTTCACGTTTTTTTAGATTTTATTTGGTGCTGCCGAAGAAAACGGCGAACCCCGCCGGCTGCCGCTGCAACGCGACGGTCGGTGCAATTTTGGACCCAGCCATGCATCCAGCCTAGGTACCCCATGGGGCACCCAAAACCATTTTTCCCCGAAAATTGAGAGTGTCTTATAGGGTACATACAGTTAGAAACCGCATTTACCGGGCCGTAACTCAGAAAAAAATAAAGTACATGCCAGCAGCACGAGATAAATACCGACCTCCTGGGAATGGCCATGCACCATGGTGTAGCATGTGTGAAAATGGCCTCGAGCCCATGGTCGCACCCTAATCTATCACCTCCTTTGGGAAAACGCCGGTTTTTCGGGTTCAGAAAATGGGAAGTCGATATTTCTCCAAACCACCATGAAATATCTAGTTGGAGAAGTCGCTTGCGATACCGAGAGGGAGCTAGGTGCCGGGTTTGGGCTCAATCCATGGAGTGGTTCCATGTTCTGGGCAACGAGGGGGGATCTAGGGTTGGAAGCCATGTTTACTCACACCCGATAGACATCCTGGTGGTGCCCTCGGTGCCAAATGACCTGGTATGCCCTTCCTATGATGTGATGAGGCCAGTGGCTCACATGCAAGGGATCTAGGAGCCATTTCATGTTTTTATTTTCTATAGATTTTTTTTGTGCTACCCAAGAAAACAGGAGAACCCGCCGGCGGCTGCGGCAACGCGACGGTCGGTGCAATCTTGGACCCAATCATGCATCCAGCGTAGGTACCCCATGGGGGACCCCAAACCATTTTTCCCAAAAATTGAGAGTGTCTTATAGGGTACATACAATTAGAAACCGCATTTACCGGACAGTAACTCGGAAAGAATACAATACATGCCCGCACCACGAGATAAATAACCACATCCCGGGAATGGCCATGCACCATGGTGTAGCATGCGTGAAAATTGCCTCGGGCCCATGGGCGCGCCCTAATCTTGCACCTCCTTTGGGAAAATGTCGGTTTTTCGGGTTCAAAAAATGGAAAGTTGAGATTTCTCCAAAGCACCACGAAATATCTAGTTAGAGAAGTCGCTTGTGATGCCGAGAGGGAGCTAGGTGCCTGGTTTGGGCTCAATGCATGTAGTGGTTCCATGTTTTGGGCAGCGAGGGGGGATCTAGGGTTGGAAGACATGTTTACTCACACTCGATAGACATCCTGGTGGTGCCTTGGGTGCTAAATGACCTGGTATGCCATGCCTATAATTTTATGAGGCCAGTGGGTCACATGCAAGGGCTCAAGGAGCCGTTTTCATGTTTTTTTATTTTGTTTGGTGCTTCCCAAGAAAACAGCAAAACTAGCCAGCGGCCGCGGAAACGCGTCGGTCGGTGCAATCTTGGACCGAGACACGCATCCAGCCTTGGTACCCCATGGGGTACCCCAAACCTTTATTCCCTGAAAATTGAGAGTGTCTTATATCATACATACAGTTAGAAACCGCATTTACCGGGCAGTAACTTGGAAAAAATATAGTACATACGCGCACCACGAGATAAATACCCACATCCCGGGAATGTCCATGCACCATGGTGTAGCATGTGTGAAAATGGCCTCGGGCCCATGGGCGCGCCCTAATCTTGCACCTCCTTTGGGAAAACGCCGGTTTTTCAGGTTCATAAAATGGAAAGTTGAGATTTCTCCAAAGCACCACGAAGTCTCTAGTTAGAGAAGTCGCTTGTGAGGCCGAGAGGGAGCTAGGTGCCTGGTTTGGGCTCAATGCATGGAGTGGTTCCATGTTCTGGGCAGCGAGGGGAGGATCTAGGGTTGGAAGACATGTTTACTCACACTCGATAGACATCCTGGTGGTGCCTTGGGTGCCAAATGACCTGGTATGCCATGCCTATGATTTTATGAGGGCAGTGGGTCACATGCAAGGGCTCTAGGAGCCGTTTTCATGTTTTTTTATTTTGTTTGGTGCTGCCCATGAAAACGGCAAAACTAGCAAGCGGATGCGGAAACGCGACGGTCGGTGCAATCTTGGATCCAGGCACGCATCTAGCCTAGGTACCCCATGGGGCACCCCAAACCTTTATTCCCTGAAAATTGAGAGTGTCTTATATGGTACATACAGTAAGAAACTGCATTTAGCGGGTTGTACCTCGGAAAAAATACAGTACATGACTACACCACAAGATAAATACCCACCTCCTAGAAATGGCCATGCACCATGGTGTAGCATGCGTGGAAATTTCCTCGGGCCCACGCGCCCTAATATTTCACCTCCTTTGGGAAAACGCCAGTTTTTTGGGTTCAGAAAATGGAAAGTCGAGATTTCTCCAAAGCACCAAGAAATATCTAGTTGGAGAAGTCGCTTGCGATGCCGAGAGGGAGCTAGGTGCCGGGTTTGGGCTCAATCCTTGGAGTGGTTCCATGTTCTGGGTAGCGAAGGGGGGGGGGGATCTTGTCAACACCCGGATTTTTAATCCCAGATGCATGTTATGCCATACATCGCAATCCCAGGATTACCATTTTTGCGAGACATAACAGAATTGGATAGCACAGTACATCATCCATTACAAACCGTACATAAGTTCTTACACAAATAGGGATCTCATGATCCAGTTCTTAATACAACTTCAAGCAGCGGAATACGTAATAATAACGGTAGCGTAGGCGAAGCTCCATCTTCGGGGTTCACAGGCAATGCTAACGATGGGAGATGATCCTAGTTGTCGTAACCTTCCTGGGGTCCATCCTCCAGCTACTCCTCTTCATAGTCTGGCCATGGGAATAGCCAGGGACAAAGTCATGAGTACTCTTTAAGTACTCGCAAACTAATACTAACAAGTGAAAGGGGGTTTTTGTAATAGGACACTAAGCTCTAGGGTTGTTTTGCAAAAATCCAGATTTATCTCTACTAAGTTTAGAAGTAAGAGAGCTAATTGAAGTTTATAACACCTAAGTGGGAACTTGTATCTCATGCCACAACCCTGTTGTGGTCAAGTCAAAGTCTCAGTTTATTTCACAAGTCTTTTGAAAACATCTGACGGGGGAACAGTATGGCCACTCCAACTGTCCATAATCGCGGACGCGGCTATTCGAATAGTTTGACACTCTGCAGAGATTGTACACTTTCACCAGAACATTCGATACATCCGTCAGGAACAAATCCTGAATTCACCATACTCAGTATGCGGATAATCAATCCTAACCTTTCAATTACACGTCCTAGTATAAGCACCTCTCCTGTGAGTTGGGCCTCCCAACCATGACCAACTGTTCTCTTGGGTACTGCACAGGTGGACAATCTTCACAAGGTAGCCTCATCTCAGACCTTGGCCGTGAGGGAACTAATTCTAAGGTATATAAGTTTCCAGTCAAGCCCTACCCAATCTTCGGGTATTGTGGTTGTACGATAAAATTGGAATGGTATCGCATCCAGACAACCATCAGTTTTATAAAGGGCTAAGGCTCATGCCTCATCATTTTCATCACCAAAATCATCTAGTGTTCGGAAACACATGTCCAAAACATTTCAATAGAATGATCCATCATTCCAAGGTTTTCATAACCATTTTTCCACCAAGTATTCCCATCTAAAGTTGATCAAGTTTTATGCTTAGCACTAGCATCTACAAGTGGGGGTAAGCACTAATAAGGGGTGGTACACTAGTGGAGTTTAACTAAGTTTAATCTTATGCCTTAGGATGACATCAAGATTATCTAGCTTAGGCCAAGTTTTATGCTCTTTATGCAACCTTCAATTATCTTTCTAAATCTACAATTTACTTAAGGAAGCTCTAAGTACTAGCTTTGATAAAGAAATAAAGTAATAAAGCTTGTAAGTAAAACTAGGATTGGTTTATCAAGTGGATATGATCACATATGCTTAAGGCATATAGTGGGCATCGTAACAAGTAGTGGTTTGTTGCATCAGTAGGGTATCTTGCAAGGGTTAGCTTGGATTGGTCCACTTAGTTAACAAAGCTTGCTAAGTTAATAGCTTGCAAGTATTGGCTTGCCTTGTGCAGAGCAGTGGTTGAAGTTCTACTCGGCTTCTTCTTCGTAGAATCCTCCTTCCTCCTCGTATCCTTGGTCGGTACTAGCGTCTATGAATAAATACGAGGTACACAATCACCAAACAATACTTAACTACTTGCAATCATCACACAACAAGGGTCCTATAGATGATCTAACATCATCTCTAACATTACAAGATTAAAGTTTGGTTTAATTCCTTTTATTTTTAGAAAAGTAATTTCTACTCATTGAAAAACTACGTAAGATTTAATATTCTACGAACCAAACATGGGATCATGTTGACACATGTCATCACCACATATTTTAGTCCATGGGAATGTGATTTAAAGTGGTGTCACAATTTAATAAGGTTTTACCCTTTTATTTTAATTAATTAAAGTGGCTAGAAATGCCTATGGGGCATTCTTTTATTACTTGAACATTATTTCTGTAAGTAAACCTATATATTTTTATACATTCTGAAAGGTATGGTTAAATGTGATTTTTGAGACTAGGAATCAACTCAAAAGCTATCATGGTTTTAATTGGAAAAATGTTTGAATGCAGAAAAGCTTCTGCCTTGTTATTTTTACCATGTATGATCTATAGATCCAAATGACTTGAATCCAACGGTCTTGGATTCAGCATTCCCAGACCTTTCTAACAAAATTGGCTTCATTAAATTTGGTTCACTGAATCGACCTGGGTTGATTTTTAAAATTGGGTACAGAAGTGTGTTTGAAATAAAATGGAAAAGGTTAAATTCAAATAACTGGGCTGCGCGGGAAAGGTTAACGGGCCGCCGTGACACTCCATGCGGGCTCAGACAGTGGGGGTTCCACCCTCGGTGGCTCTTAAACGCAAGCGTTGGCACTATGGGACGTTCGATCTGGTTCTAATCCAACGGCTGAGAGTCATCGTCGACATTGAGTAACGCCGGCGAGACAGAAACCTAGCGCGGCCAGTGGGGGTTGCTGGGGGCTCACTGGGGTTCGGGCGAGGGACGGCGAGGCGGGCGAACGACAAAGTCGACGACGGCGAACTCAGGGGTGGTCGCGGCAGCTCCTGGGGTGGACGAAATCGACGGCACCCTTCTTCTCCAGAGGCGGCCTGCTCCGGCGCAATTCTGGCGATGCGCTGCTCGCCTTGCTCCGGGACTGAGCTGGGATGGTTCTGGGTGAGAGAGGAGTGGAATGGTGTGAAGAATTCGAGCGGGGAAGGCCTCTATTTATAGTCGCGACGGTGAGACCAAACGGCATGAGCGGGCGACGGTGGCGACATGGCTACGGGCTGCTAGAGGCATGGCCGGCGGTGGCGATCGATTGGTGGTCTCCTGGCGATGCTCTACGGCTTTAATGCGCTTGTAGGGGCGGTGCAGTTTGGTCTGGAACACGCGACGCTCTGCGCGGCAGAGGCGGCGTCTTCGACGGCGAGCGGTGGCTATGGGGCACAGGCGGTGCAATGGGCATGTCTGGCGTGTTCCTGGGATGGTGGCGATCGTGTATGCATGCGCGTGGCGGCAGCGATGTGGGGCGTGGCACTGGCGCATGCTCGCTACAGATTGGTAGAAACGCAGGCGCGTTCCTGGGTGTTGTGTTCGACGTCTTCGAGGCAGGGCTGTTCGAGAGGGGGCGGTGAAGCATGGGTGATCTCCGAGACAAGGTTGGCACGGCTAGTTTCCTCCCTAGCTTCCTGTCGACATGTTGGTGGCAAGGGTGGCTTCGGCTATTCACCATTGATGGTTTTGGCAACCTCACAGTGGTGCTAGTCCTTGGTTAATCTTGCTAGATGATCTACTGAGCTGGTTGTGAGCTAGATAGGGAACAAGTTAGGCTCAAAACACTACACACTATAGTGTTTTGATTTTGTTTGATTTGTGTCTGCCAAGTGTTTGATGAAATGGCCGCATGAATTCAAGTTTTGAATTTTGAAAAGATTTTTGGTGTGTGTGCTAGGTTGGTGCTGGTGAGTCTGCAGATGCTTGGGTTTTGAAAGTTGAGCTTGTTTGAGTGGTTTTTGAAAAAGTGGGATCTTCTCATATGATAAAGATTCAATTTTGAATTGCCATTTAAACTATGCATTTGAAAGTTTCTGGATGATTACAAAGTGGGCCTTGATACTTTGTTATGAGTACAATCAAGGGGTGCAAAGATCCAGAAAAGTTTCTGTTATGTTTTGAAAGTTTGAGACAACCAAAGTAGGCATGGGAGTTAAATTGGTCAAAATGACCATTCCCTTATTTTATTTGTTTTGATTTACTTGTCTTTGAGAAAAGTTTGGGAATTGTTTAGATGATGTTTATTTCACCTAAGAAACATTTTACAAGCAAAGAAACACACAAACAAGGTGGTTCAAAAGAATTCAAAATGAAATGCATACTCTCATGCATGCATTCATATTTTTATTTAGAAAAGTTTTTGTTAACCCTAAATTTGATGATTAGAGTTTGATGATCCAAGTTTAGTATTTTTGGGATGTTACAAACCTTCCCCCCTTAAACAAAATCTCGTCCTGAGATTTGAAAAAGGACGAAAAAGATTACCTAGGATTTGAAGAGATCGGGAAACTACATCCGATGTGATCTTGGCCCTGTGTAGCTTCCTCTTCTGTGTGGTTGCTCCACTGAATCTTGAGAAACTTGATGCTTCGGGTTCGGGTAGTTCTGAAAGATTCTTCCAAAATACGGATGGGTACTTCAGGATAGGTCAGGTCATCATTGATCTCTATGGTCCGGTGGTCGATATTTTTGAACACTTCGGTCTTCTCGGGGACTTCGAGACACTTGCGAAGTAACGAGATATGGAATACATTGTGCACAGATTACATCTCTTCGGGTAGTTCCAATTGATACGACACTTCTCCTAGACGGTTCAGAATCTTGAAAGGTCCGATATATCTGGGGGCTAACTTTCCTTTGAGTTGGAAATGTTGCATTCCCTTCAATGGCGACACTTTCAGATAAACAAAATCTCCTATGTTGAAGGCGAGGTCTCTACGTCTCTTGTCGGCGTAACTCTTCTGTCTGGACTGGGCGGTCTTGAGGTGCTCACGAATCTTGTGAACCTTCTCTTCTGCTTCTCTTAGGATATCGGGTCCAAAAATCTGACTCTCTCCTACTTCCGACCAATTCAAAGGGGTGCGACACTTCCTTCTGTACATGAATTCAAATGGGGCCATTTGCAAACTGGCTTGACAACTGTTGTTGTATGAAAATTCTGCAAACAGCAGACAGTCTTCCCACTTCGATCCATATTCTAACACACATGCTCTCAGCATATCTTCGAGTATTTGATTTACTCGCTCCGTTTGTCCATCGGTCTGAGGGTGATACGCGGTGCTGAAATCTAGGCGGGTTCCTAAACCTTCTTGGACTTTCTTCCAGAATCTCGAGGAAAACTGAGTTCCTCGATCCGATACGACGTTCTTGGGGACTCCGTGCAAACTAACTAGTCTAGCGATGTACAACTCCGCTAGCTTCGAACTCTGATATGTGGTTTTAACGGGCAAGAAATGGGCGACTTTGGACAATCTGTCCACTATGACCCAGATAGAATCATTTCCCCTACTAGAAGTAGGCAGTCTAGTGATAAAGTCCATTCCAACGGAATCCCATTTCCATTCCGGAATCTACAAGGGTTGCAACAATCCAGCGGGTCTTTGATGTCCTGCCTTGACTCGCTGACATATATCACGCTTGGCGATATAGCTTCCGATTTCTCTCTTCATCTTATGCCATCAAAATTGCTATTTTAAATCTTGAAACATCTTAGTTCCTCCGGGATGGATAGAATAAAGAGTATCATGAGCTTCCTTGAGAATAACTTCTTTCAACTCAGAATCTGCTGGTACACAAAGGCGTCCTTTGTACCACAGAACTCCTTCTTCGTCTTCGGTGAATCCAGGTACTTTGCCCGTACCGATACGACGCTTGATTCTGTCGACACTAGCATTTCCCTTCTGCGCCTCTTTAATCTGACTGATCAAAGTGGGCTGGAGTTCTATGCTAGCCAAAAATCCTTCACTCACTAATTCTATTCAAAAATCTTCCATCTCTTTGTGCAAACTTGGTTGCTCCTTCAAAATCATGGAGTTCAAGCAGCACGGCAATCTGCTAAGGGCATCTGCTACCACATTGGCTTTACCAGGGTGATAGTGAATGTCCAGATCGTAATCCTTGATTAGCTCAATCCATTTTCTCTGTCTCATATTCATATCCTTCTGAGTGAATATATACTTCAGACTCTTGTGATCCGTATAGATCTCACAACGGTTTCCCATCAGGTAATGCTTCCATGTCTTCAGGGCTAGAACTACGGCTGCGGGTTCGAGGTCATGGGTTGGGTAATTTTGCTCATGTTGCTTCAGTTGTCAAGATAGATAAGATATAACTTTGCCTTCTTGCATTAGCACACATCTGAGACCGATCTTGGATGCATCACAATACACATCGAAGGGCTTCGTGATATCTGGCATGATCAATATTGGGGCTGAAATCAATCTCCTCTTGAGTTCTTGAAAACTCGCTTCACATTTGTCGGTCCATTCAAACTTGTCTTTCATTAGTAATTGGGTCATGGGTCTGGCGATACTCGAGAATCCTTCTACGAATTTGCGGTAATATCCCGCCAATCCGAGAAATGCACGAACTTGGGTTTGAGTGGTTGGGGCTTGCCAATCTTCTATATCTTTCACTTTGGCAGGGTCAACGGCAATTCCTCCGGCTGATACAATGTGACCGAGGAATCCTACCTCCTGTAACTAGAATTCACATTTGCTAAACTTTGCATACAGCTGATGCTCTCTAAGAGTTCCAAGAATGGTCCTTAGGTGTAGCTCATGTTCTTCTTCTGATTTGGAATAAATCAGAATGTCATCGATGAAAACAATGACAAACTTATCCAGGAAGTCCATAAAAATCTTATTCATGAGATTCATGAAATAAGCGGGGGCATTGGTTAATCCAAAGGACATAACAGTATACTCGTATAATCCATATCTGGTAGTAAAGGCAGTCTTGGGAATATCCTCTGGCCGAATTTTGAGTTGATGATAGCCAGTCTTAAGATCAATCTTAGAAAACACTTTGGCACCGGTCAACTGATCAAACAAATCTTCTATCTTGGGCAAGGGGTATTTGTTCTTGATGGTGACGTCATTCAACTTCCTATAATCCATACACAAACGGTTACCTCCATCCTTCTTGTCCACAAACAAGACAGGTGACCTCCATGGTGACGCACTTGGTTGAATCAATCCTATTTCCAGCATGGCATCCAGTTGCTTCTTCAGTTCTGCTAGCTCTGACGGGTTCATACTATAGGGTCTCTGGGCTATGGGTCCGGTTCCGGGGATTAGATCAATGATAAACTCGATATCCCGATCTGGGGGCATACCGGGCAAAACATCTGGAAATACATCGGGGTATTCACAGACTATCCAGACTTGGTCAATGGTAGGTTGGGCTATACTCTTGTTACACTTGAATTGGCGAGGTAAGGTTTCAGATATATGCTTTCTGATATTCTGTATCTTGGTCATGGTTATGGCTTTCTTGGCACAGTCAATCAATCCTTTATGTTTGGACATCAATCCATTCCTAGTACCACTTCCAAACCTTTAGTTCCGAGTACTATCAGATTAGCATAAAAATCTATGCCATGGATTCGGATAGGGACGGCTTTGCAAATTTGCCTAGCCTTGGTGGTTAATCCGGGAATTTGAACGATCATAACATGCTTCAGTTTTGTTGGTTAAATTTTACTAGTGCATGCAAATTCTTCGGTGACAAATGAGTGCGATGCACCAGAATCAAACAACACTCGTGCAAGTACTGAATTAACAGAAAACATACCCAGCATGACGTCTGGCGCTTCTTGAGCTTCTTCAGCATGCATGAGAAAAAGACGACCATTGCGGTTGAGTGAATTCCCTGGGGCAATTCTCCTTCCCGGCTGAACACGACGCTGCTGCTGAGCTGGGGCTTTGGCATTGGGTTCTGTGACATTCTTCTTGTTGGGGCACTCGTTGGAATAGTGGCCTTTATTTCCATAGTCATAACAAGTCACTTGCGACTTGTCCTTTGCTGCTACAGGCACATCATTGCTTCCAGTCTTCGGGGCAGTGTTGGTGTTGGCGGTAGCATTGTTGTTGTTGAACTTGGGTGGGGCACAGTTGAAATTGCTAGAGTTGCCGGGGTTGTTGTGATTTCCTCCGGGTCTAGGGTTTCCACGATTGGGATAGGTCGGACGGTTCATTGGGGGTCTGTTGGTTCTTGGGGCAAATCCTGGAGATGGGTTAGGGCGATACTTTGGGGTCTGATGGGTTCCTGGCTGATGCATCATACGACGCTTGCGGTTCTCATTGGCTTGGTTGATCTTTCCTTCCATCTGGATAGCAGAGTCGACAAGGGCTTCAATATCCGCAAAGGGGATATTGACTAACACCGCTCGCATCTCATCATGCAGACCATTCAGGAATCTTTCTTTCTTCTTGGCTTCGGTGTCGATCTCATCCGGGGCATACCTAGCTAATGACAAGAATTTGTCACGGTATTCCACTACGGTCATCCTTCCTTGCTTCAGCTCTCTGAACTCGTCTCTCATCCTCTTGATCAAACCCGGTGGCACATGGGTTCTGCTAAACTTGACCTTGAATTCCTCCCAGGTCATCATCTGGCCTCCGGTCATTGCGTGAACACTGTTCCACCATGCCCTGGCATCTCCGGCTATATAGTGGGTGGCGAATAGAACTTTCTCGTTGGCGTCCACTGCGGCGACTTCTAGGTTATTTTCCATGGTTTGCAACCAATCATCTGCATCTAGGGGCTCTTCCGACTTAGTGAAAACAGGTGGGTTGGTGTTCTGGAAATTCTTGAGTTTAGATCCATGGTTGTCCTGGTTTCCGTGGCCTTGATTGTTGTGGGCTAGCTAGGCTATCTGTTGAAGGGCGGCTAAGTTGGCTTGACATTCGGCTTTTTCAGCTTCGCGGTCAGAAACCAACATTTGCAGAATCTGCAACATCGGGTCCGGGGATGAACCACTTCCTCCACGTGGCATCTGAAGATTGAGATAGATCATGAGAAAAGAGGGAAATTTCTAAGGTTTTGGGTCTTTGAACAGTTTTTAAAGTTTGACTCGGATTTTTCTAGCAACTTGCTTTTTCATTCATTCATTCATTCATAGCACCCGATACAACACACACCACAACAAAGAAAAATAGATGGTTTTAAGAACCATTCTAAAAACTACGATACAGTGGGACCGAATAGTACTCACTACGCTAGTGCTCAAGTGCTACTACTCCTCGGAATCTGTGGTTTCATCATCCTCATCATCATTGATGAAGGCAAAATCATCCTCATCAGTGAAGAAATCCATAGCCTGATCCTCCAGAAAATCATCATCATCGCTGAGGTAGGAGTAGGGGTCTCCACGAAGATCCTCTCCGGCATTCTCCCTTTCCTCTAATTGCATGTCTCTCTCGTGGATGGTCTCCTCCAAAGATGAGATACGATGGCGAAGACGGGCAATGATACGCTCCTTCTTGTCGAGCTGACGGCGGCGAGACTTGCGATCCTTTACTAACATGGCGATGGTCTGATCCTTCGTCTTGATGATGGCAGACTTGTGGTTGGAGTAGTCACGGCAGTTATCCAACTCCTGCTGACGATCGTACATCATGAAGCTAAGGTGGTCCAATTGAGTCTTCAGTTCGGGGTGGTATGGTGCTTCCAGTGGTTGTCCATTTGCATCACGCCTCGGGCAAAACTCAAAGCGAGTACCCTTAATCTAATTGATGCGCTGCCCACACAGACGGGAAAGAGCTTCCTGCATGGCCCTGGCAAGTCCATCGAGCCAGTTGTTCTCTCTTAATGTAAATTGAATTGCTTCCGCAGTGGGAGGTTCAATCTTTCCTCGGAGAGTTGCAACAATTAGCCACTGCGCTGTCGGTACAAGGAGAACCGCCATCATCGACTTCGTCGTTCGCTCCCCTCGCCGACCATTACCTGAGCCCCGGTGATCCTCCCATGACCCCCACCTTCCGTGCTAGGGTTCTGTCTCGCAGGCGCTGCCCGACATGGACGATGAACCAGAGCCGTTCGATTAGAGTTAGATCCTACGGCCTAGATCAACCCATACCGCTTCGCCCCTCACTGTCCCACTGACGCGTGGGGACAGCCACTTAACCAGCCCGCGTGTGCGCTGTGCGTAGTGGGCCAGCCCAGTTAAACCTCCCACGCGACCCAACAATTCAAACTTAAGTTTATTCATTTATTTTCAAACACAATTCTGTACCTAGATTCAAAAATCAACCTAACTCGATTTACTACACCAAAATGCATGAAACCAATTTTGTTAGAAAGTTACTGGAATGCTTAACCCGAGCCTGTTGGATGCAAACCGTTTAGATTTTTAGATCACCCATGGTAAAAATAACAAGGCCGAAGCTTTTCTGCATTCAAACTTTTTAAAAAATTCAACCATAAGAGCTTTTGAGTTGATTCCAACTCTCAAAAATCACATTTGACCATACCTTTCAGAATATATAAAAATATATAGGTTTACTTACAGAAATAATGATCAAGTAATAAAAGAATGCCACATAGGCATTTCTAGTCACTTTAATTAAATAAAATAAAAGGTTAAACCTTATTAAATTGTGACACCACTTTAAATCACATTCCCATGTACTGAAATATGTGGTGATGACATGTGTCAACATGATCCCATGTTTGAGTTGGAGAATATTAAATCTTAAGTAGTTTTTCAATGAGTAGAAATTACTTTTCTCAAAATAAAATAAATGGGACAAGTGCTTTAATCTTGTAATGTTAGTGATGATGATAGATCACCTAGTGTGAACCTTTGTGTGATGATTAGAAATAGTTAAGTATTGTTTGCTGATTGTGTACCTCGTATTTATTTATAGACGCTAGTACCGACCAAGGATACGAGGAGGAAGGAGGATACTACGAGGAAGAAGCCGAGGAGAACTTCAACCATTGCTCTGCAGAAGGCAAGCCTAATACTTCTAGTTGAATTAGCAAGCTATTAACTGAGCAAGCTAACACTTGCAAGATACCCTACTTATGCAAGTCTTACTTGCAAGCTTACACCACTTGATACCCAATCCTAGTTTACTTAGTGACTTGTAGATTCTAGAAAGACAATTGAAGGTAGCATAAAGAGCATAAAATTTGGCCTAAGTTAGATAATCTTGATGTCATTCTAAGGCATGAGATTGAACTTAGTAAATCCCCACTAGTTTATTACACATCATTAGTATTTACCCCCACTTGTAGATGCTAGTGCTAAGCATAAAACTTGATCAACTTTAGATGGGAACACTTGGTGAAAATGGTTACAAAAACCTTAGAATGATGAGTCATTCTACTGAAATGTTTTGACATGTGTTCTTGAACACCAAATGATTTCTGATGATGAAAATGTTGAGGCATGAGCCTTAGCCCTTTATAAAACTTATGGTTGTCTAGATGCGATACCATTCCAATTTTACCATACAACCACAATACCCGAAATTTGGGTAGGGCTTGACTGGAAATTTATATACCTTAGTATGGGTTCTCTAGCGGCCAAGGTCTGAGCTGAGGCTACCTTGTGAAGATTGTCCACCTGTGCAGTTCCCAAGATGACAGTTGGTCATGGTTGGGAGGCCAAACTCACAGGAGAGGTGCCTATACTATTGCGTGTAATTGAAAGGTTAGGATTGATTATCCGCATACTGAGTATGGTGAATTCAGGATTGTTCCTAATGGATGTATCGAATGTTGTGGTGAAAGTGTACAATCTTTGCAGAGTGTCAAACTATTCGAATAGCCGCGTCCGCGGTTATGGACATTTGGAGTGGACATACTGTTCTATCGTCAGATGTTTTCAAAATGACTTATGAAATGATTTATGACTTTGACTTGACCACAATAGAGTTGTGATATGAAATTCATGTTCCCACTTAGGTGTTATAAAACTTTCAACTAGATTTCTTTGCTTCTAAACTTAGTAGAGGTAAATCTGGATTTTTTCAAAGCAACTCTAGAGCTTAGTGTATCATATTCAAAAACCCCTTCACTTATTAGTATTAGTTTGCGAGTACTTAAAGAGTACTTATGGCTTTATCCCTGGCTATTCCCGTGGCCAGACTATGAAGAGGAGTATCAGGATGACGGACTGTAGGAAGCTTACGACAACTAGGATCATCTCCCATCGTCAGCATTGCCTGTGACCCCGAAAATGGAGCTTCGCCCACGCTATCGTTATCTTTATGTTATTCCGCTGCTTGAGTTGTATTAAGAACTGGATCATGAGATCCTTATTTGTGTAAGACCTTATGTATGGTTTGTAATGGATGATGTACTGTGATATCCAAATCTGTTATGTCTCACAAAAATGGTAATCCTGGGATTGCGATGTATGGCATAATAGGCATCTGGGATTAAAAATCCGGGTGTTGACAAGTTGGTATTAGAGCCATCCTGACCATAGGAGACCCTAATTACAATGGAAGTTTGAATCAACAACTTAGTTTCGAAACCAAAGGAAGTGAGTATTTACAAAAACTTATTCTCATTCTTATCACTTGGATTCTTTCATGAAATTTCATGTTCCGCAAAACTTCTTGCAAAGTACATAAAATTTGACACACTTGATCACTCTACTAACTTACTCATCCTATATTCTTATAGATGGACGTGAAGTACAACAAGTTTTATCAGTTGGGGAATGGAGGAGACCTCATCTTTGAGCGTGACTTGGACCACCTGTCGGATATGCTGGAGCGTCCGCACCCCGATTTCTTCGGAGCTCAGCTCAATAATCAGGAAGGAGAAGATCTGCAATGGTTAGTTGTTGCAAGTCTCCGAGGAAAGATTGAACCTCCCACTGCAGAGGGAATTCACTTCACCTAAGAGAGAACACCTAGTTCGATGGACTGGCCAGGGCAATGCAGGAAGCTCTTGCCCGTCTGTGTGGGCTAATTATCAATCAAATCAAGGATACCCGTTGTGAGTTCTACCCAAGGCATGATGTTATGGGACAGCCACTGGAGGCCCCATACCACTACGAGCTGAAGAGTCAATTGGACCATCTCAGCTTCATGATGTATGACCGTCAGAAGGAGTTGGACAATGCCCGTTCCTACGCCAACCACAAGTACGCCATCGCTGCCAAGAAGGATCATACCATCGCCATGCTAGTGAAGGATCACAAGTCTCGTCACCGTCATCTCGATAAGAAGGAGCGCATCATTGTCCGTCTTCGCCACCGGATCACGGATTTGGAGGAGACCATCCACGAGAGAGACATGCAGTTGGAGGAGAGGGAGAATGCAGGGGAAGACCTTCATGGAGACCCCTACTCCTATCTCAGTGATGATGATGACTTTCTGGAGGATCAGGCCATGGACTTCTTCACCGATGAGGATGACTTCGCCTTCATCGATGATGATGATGAGGATGATGAGAACACTAACTCCAAGGAGTAGTAGCACTCGCGCACTAGCATTAGTGAGTTATAATTGGTCCCACTGTATTGTAGCTTCATAGAATGGTTCTTAAAACCAACTGTTTTTCTTTGTTGTGGTGTGTGTTTGTATCGTGTGCTATGAATGAATGAATGAAAACCAAGATACTAGAAAAACCTGAGTCAAAACTTGAAAACTCTAAAAACATTTCAAAAACCCCTGAACCTTAGAAAGTTCCCTCTTTTCTCATGATCTACCTAAATCTTCAGATGCCTTGCGGAGGAAGCAACTCAGCCTCGGACCCGATGTTGCAACTCTTGCAAATGTTGGTTTCTGACCGCGAAGCCGAAAGAGTCGAATGTCAAGACAACCTAGCCACCCTTCAACAGATAGCTCTGATGGCCAACAGCAATCAAGGCCATGGAAATCAGGACAACCATGGATCTAAGCTCAAGAATTTCCAGAACACCAATACACATGTTTTCACTAAGTCATAAGAGCCCCTAGATGGAGATGATTGGCTGGAAACCATGGAGAACAATCTAGAAGTTGCAGGAGTGGAAGCTAACGCGAAAGTGTTTTTTGCTACCCACTATCTGGCCGGAGATGCAAGAGCATGGTGGAATAGCGTTCGCGCAATGACAGGAGGTCAGATGATGACTTGTGAAGAGTTCAAAGTCAAGTTTAGCAGAACCCATGTGCCACTAGGTTTAATCAAGAGGATGAGAGATGAATTTAGGGAACTGAAGCAAGGGAGAATGACAGTAGTGGAATACCATGACAAATTCTTGTCATTGGCTAGGTATGCACCAGATGAGATCGACACTGAAGGCAATAATAAAGAGAGATTCCTGAATGGTCTGCACGATGAAATGCAGACGGTGGTAGTCAATATCCCCTTTGCTGATATTGAAGCCTTAGTCGACTCTGCCATTCAGATGGAAGGAAAGATCAACCAAGCTAATGAGAACCGCAAGCGTCGCATGATGCATCAACGAGGAACCCACCATACACCAAAGTATCGCCCCAACCCATCTCTAGGATTTGCCCCAAGAAACAACAGACCCCCGATGAACCGTCCGACCTATCTCAACCATGGAAACCCAAGGCCCGGAGGAAACCACAACAACCCCGGCAACTCTAGAAATTTCAATTGTGCCCCACCCAAGTTCAACAACAACAATGCCACCACCAACACCAACACTGCCCCAAGGATCGGAAGCAATGATGTGCCTGTTGCAGCGAAGGACAAGTCACAAGTGACTTGTTATGAATGTGGAACTAAGGGTCACTATTCCAATAAGTTCCCCAAGAAGATTGCCGTAGCCCCTAATGCAAATGCCCCAGCTCAGTAGCAGCGTCGGTTCAGCGTAGAAGAAGTTTTGCCCCAGGGAACTTGCTCAACCGCAATAGCCGTCTCTTTCTCATGCATGCTGAAGAATCCCAAGAAGCACCAGATGTCGCGCTGGGTATGTTTTCTGTTAACTCAATACTTGCAAGGGTGTTGTTTGATTTTGGAGCATCGCACTCATTTGTTACTAAAGAATTTGCATGCACTAGTAATATTCAACCAACCAAATTGAAGCATGTTATGAGTGTTCAAATACCTGGTTCGACCATCAAAGCTAGGCAAATTTGCAAAGCCGTCCCTATCCGAATCCATGGCATAGATTTTTATGCTAATCTAATAGTACTCGGAACTAAAGGTTTGGAAGTAGTACTAGGAATGGATTGGATGTCCAAACACAAAGGATTAATTGACTGTGCCAAGAAAGCCATAACCATGACTAGTATAGCCGGAATATCAGTCGAGCATGTATCTGAAACCTTGCCCCGTCAATTCAAGTGCAACAAGAGTGTAGCCCATCCAACCATTGACCAAGTCCGGATAGTCTGTGAATACCCTGATGTATTTCCAAATGTTTTGCCCGGTATGCCCCCAGATCGGGATATCGAGTTTATCATTGAACAAATTCCTAGAACCGGACCCATAGCCCAGAGACCATATAGTATGAACCCGTCTGAACTAGCAGAACTCAAGAAGCAACTAGATGCCATGTTGGAAATTGGACTGATTCAACCAAGTGCGTCGCCATGGAGATCACCTGTTTTGTTTGTAGACAAGAAAGATGGAGGTAACCGTTTCTGTACGGATTATCGGAAGATGAATGATGTCACCATCAAGAACAAGTACCCTTTGCCAAAAATAGAAGACATGTTTGACCAGTTGACTGGTGCCAAAGTGTTTTCTAAGATTGAACTTAGAACTGGCTATCATCAACTCAAGATTCGTGCAGAGGATATTCCAAAGACTGCCTTTACCACCCGATATGGATTATACGAGTATATTGTCATGTCTTTTGGATTAACCAATGCCCCCGCTTATTTCATGAACCTCATGAATAATATTTTTATGGACTTCCTGTATAAGTTTGTCGTTGTTTTCATCGATGACATTCTGATTTATGCCAAATCAGAAGAAGAACATGAGCTACACCTAAGGACCATTCTTAGAACCCTTAGAGAGCATCAGCTATATGCCAAGTTCAGCAAATGTGAATTCTGGTTACAGGAGGTAGGATTCCTCAGACATATTGTATTAGCCGGAGGAATAGCCGTTGACCATGCGAAGGTGAAGGATGTCGAAGATTGGCAAGCCCCAACCACTCAAACCCAAGTTCGTGCATTTCTCGGATTAGCGGGATACTACCGCAAGTTCGTAGAAGGATTCTCGAGTATCGCTAGACCCATGACCCAATTGATAAAGAAGGACAATAAGTTTGAATGGACTGACAAATGTGAAGCGAGTTTTCAGGAACTCAAGAGGAGATTGATTTTAGCCCCAATCTTGATCATGCCGGATATCATGAAGCCCTTTGATGTGTATTGTGATGCATCCAAGATCGGTCTCGGATGTGTGCTAATGCAACAAGGCAAACTTATATCTTATCTATCCCGACAACTGAAGAAGCATGAACATAATTATCCAACCCATGACCTTGAAATAACAGCGTAGTTCTAGCCCTGAAGACATGGAGGCATTATCTCATGGGAAACCGTTGTGAGATTTATTTGGATCACAAGATCCTGAAGTATATATTCACTCAGAAGGAGCTGAATATGAGGCAGAGAAGATGGATTGAGCTAATCAAGGACTATGATCTGGACATTCACTATAACCCCGGTAAAGCCAATGTGGTAGTAGATGCCCTTAGCAGATTGCCGTGCCGCTTGAACTCCATTATTTTTAAGGAGCAACCAAGTTTGCACAAAGAGATGGAAGATTTCCGAATTTCGTGAGTGAAGGATTTTTGGTTAGCATAGAACTTCAACCCACTTTGATCAGTCAGATCAAATAGGCGCAGAAAGGAAATGCTAGTATCAACAGAATCAAACGCCGTATCGGTACATGCAAAGTACCCGGATTCACCGAAGACGAAGAAGGAGTTATGTGGTACAAATGACGTCTCTATGTACCAGCAGATTCAGAGTTGAAAGAAGTTATTTTGAAAGAGGCCCATGATACTCTTTATTCTATCCAACCCGGAGGAACAAAGATGTATCAGGATTTGAAGGAACAATTTTGGTGGCATAAGATGAAGAGAGAAATCGGAAGCTATATCTCCAAGTGTGATATATGTTAGAGAGTCAAGGCGGGACATCAAAGACCCGCATGACTCTTGCAACCTTTCCAGATTCCGGAATGGAAATGGGATTCAGTTGGAATGGACTTTATCACCGGATTGCCTAATTCTAGTAGGGGAAATGACTCTATCTGGGTCATAGTTGACAGATTGTCCAAAGTTGCCCATTTCTTACCAGTCAAGACCACATACCAAAGTTCGAATCTATCAGAGTTGTACATCGCTAGAATCTTCAGTTTGCACGGAGTCCCTAAGAACATCGTATCGGATCGAGGAACTCAGTTTACCTCGAGATTCTGGAAGAAGGTCCAAGAAGGTTTAGGAACCCGACTAGATTTTAGCACAGCGTATCACCCTTAGACCGATGGACAAACGGAGCGAGTAAATCAAATACTCGAAGATATGTTGAGAGCATGTGTGCTAGAGTATGGATCCAAATGGGAAGACTGTCTGCCTTTCGCAGAATTTTCATACAACAACATTTATCAAGCTAGTCTGCAAATGGCCCCATTTGAGTTCATGTATGGAAGGAAGTGTCGCACCCCTTTGAATTGGTCGGAAGTAGGACAGAGTCAGATTTTCGGACCCGACATCCTACGAGAAGAAGAACAGAAAGTTCACAAGATTCATGAGCACCTCAAGACCGCCCAGTCAAGACAGAAGAGTTACGCCGACAAGAGACGTCGAGACCTCGCATTCAATATTGGATATTTTGTGTATCTCAAAGTGTCGCCTGTGAAGGGAATGCAGCGTTTCCAGCTCAAAGGAAAGTTAGCCCCCTGATATATCGGACCCTTCAAGATTCTGAATCGTCGAGGAGAAGTATCATATCAATTGGAACTGCTCGAGGAGATGTTAGCGGTGCACAATGTGTTCCATATATCGTTACTTCGCAAATGCCTTGATGTTCTAGAGAAGACCGAAGTTTTCAAGAACATTGATCACCGCACCATAGAGATCAACAATGACCTGACATATCCTGAAGTACCCATCTGTATTTTGGAACAAGCTTTCAGAACCACCAGGACCCGAAGCATCAAGTTTCTCAAGATTTAGTGGAGCAACCACACTGAAGAAGAAGCTACCTATGAGTGCGAAGATCACATTAGGACGGAGTTTCCCGATCTCTTTAAACCCTAGGTAATCTTTTTTATTCCTTTTTCAAATATCAGGATGAGATATTGCTTAAGGGGGGAAGATTTGTCACATCCCAAAAATATAAAAAAATGATCATCAAACTGTAATCACTAAAATTAGGGTTAACAAAAACTTTGATTAATTTAAATCATATGAATGCATGTGTGTATGTGATGATTTGATAAATGCACGAATGAACTTTTGTGATTAACCTAAATAGAAAGAAATGGTTTAAAGATGAATATAGCATCATATAAACAATTTCCAAGCAGAAACAAATAAAGAGAAAACAAAAAACAAATCAATTAAGGCAAATGGTCATTTTTGCCAATCTTTCTCAATAGGTCACTTTGAGTGTTATTAGTCCAAGATTTCAAACAGAAACTTTTCTAATTCTTTTCACCCCTCGCAAGACCAAGTAAAAGTGAATCAAAGCCCACATTTCAAACTTGCAGAAACATTTAGCAACCCCATTCATATGGCAATTCAAATTGAATCTTTATCATATGTGAAGATCACACATTTTCAAAGACCAACCAAACCAGTGCCCCTTGACTAATACAACTAACCAGAGACTCCCTAGTATGTGCCTAGCAAACCCACCAAGTTTGAATCCAAAATTCAAATTTGAATTTCTTTCGGCCATTTCATCAAACACCTTGTAAACAGCAAACAAACACAAAACACTATAGTGTGTAGTAATTTTGGCCAACCTTGTACCCTCTCTAGCCCTAACTACACTCTCAGTAGATGATCAAAGTAATCTAACTAGCTTTAGCACCACTGTGAGCAAGCCTAGCCATTAATGGTGATCATGCCGAGAGCACCATTGTCACCCCCATGTTGCTAGCGAGCTAGAGGCAGCACTAGCCTCGCTACCCTTGTCTGGGACACGCAGCACCGTCCACCGTGTAACACCCCTATTTCTACTAATAGTAATTAGGGTTTGTATGTGCATAGCATGAGCTTCATATAATCTGGCTAAGATAAAAAAAACCACCCCCTCACTATTTGAAATATATTCAAAATGGTTTTAAATTTTGAAAGTCCAAAAAACTATGGAACCCAAATTGTTTACAAGGGTCTCTGAAATATTTTGAATATTTGTAAAGTTCTGGTAATTTAAAATGTATTCAAAACATATTTGAAAAATGAATATACAAAGAGGTAAAAGAGAAACAGAAAAGAAAAAGGGTTTCATCAGAAAAAAAGTTCCCTAACCTACCTGGGCCGAGCCCATCTCTCTCTCCCTCACTCTCTGCCGCTCGTGTGCAACCAACCCCAGCCCAGCAGCAGCCCAGCGTGGCCCATCTCCGGCCCAGTACCGTTTCACCTCTTTCCCTATCGTCTTCCTCCCGACGCCAAGCTTCTCTCTGTCACCGTCGGTGCCGTCGATCCTCCCCACCGTGATTCCCGCCACCGCCGAGCTCTAGCAGATGGATAAGGAGAACCGCGACTCTCCCTCTCGTCCTCATCCACTTCCCCTCTCTCTTCTGACCTCTCTCCTCTCTTCCTGGCCAGGCAACCGAACCCTAGCCGCCAGCCGCCGCATCGCCCCGCCGTTCTAGGCCTCCCTGGTCCCCGTTGATCTCGCAGGGAGCTCCGTAGTGCCGTCCTTTCCCTCTTCGTCAAACCACGCAAGCGAGGATGGCCGCAATCAAGCCAATCGTGGCATCATCTCCGACTCTGGCTGTCACCGTCGCCACTGATTTCGGCCACACCGCGCCCTTCTGACCTCATCGTCACACTCCTGGTGAGCTCCTCCACCTCCTAGCCCCCTCCGTTCCCCTCCTCTCTGCTTGTATTGCTCCTGCGCCGAGCGCTGCCCACTGCCACCGCCAGACATGCTCGTCGGTGCTGCTTTGGCGACCCAAAAGGGGTGGCTCCACCACCGTTTGGCTCCTTGCAGCCTCGTGCATCCAACCCACCAGACAACGCAGCCCCGCACACCCTCTGTCGCCTTCCTCTGCCGCCGTCTGCAGCGTTCCCCGGGGAGGCGACGTGGCGCTGAGGTGTCTCTGAGGTTGCCTGGGCCCCTCTGGTCAGCCACTGCGGCTAGCCTCTGTCGTGATGAGAAAATATTAGGGTTAGGGTTGATATGACGTCAGCAACACGCAGTCAAGCCGTGGGACCCGCTCTGTCCACGTGGAGGTTGAGTTGGCACTGGGCCACTCAGTTAGTCTCTCTGGCTAGTTGTGCCCCGGTGTAAAAAGTTTGTCCGGTTTCTTATATTTTCAGAAAATAGTATTAATATGGTTTAAATAATTTCAGAAAATAAATAAAACTTGTAAATTCAATAAGTAATTATTTATAAATCAGAAAAATACAAATAATATACCAAAATGTTTAGAAAAATGAACTGTATGTAATTACACTATAATCACGCCTTGATAATCAACTTACATGACAAGTTTAATTAGATAAGCAAATGCACCCTCCCATATACATTCGGGGTTTCTCCGAATTAGGTTTGGACCCCTCGGAACCCGATTAAAATGACCAAGCATGTTTAGGGTTTCAATTTCAATAACTTTTAACTTGTCATATCATCATCCTTGCTTGAGCATTGCATCGATGCCATGTGTTGATTGTTTCCTTCCTTTCCGGTGTTTGGTTCTTCTCCGGTAGAATACGATATCGGAATCAAGATCGAGTCCAAGACTGAAGATCAAGATCAAGATCAAGATCATCGAAGGTCATCGAAGAACAATGCCAACAAGATGAACCCTGGAGAGCTATATCCTTTTGGTTGTCGAACAAGTCAAGATGATGGATGCGAAGATCTGTATTGGGTATCAACAAGCAAAGGCAAGCGAAACCCCACACATGATATAATCCTATGATTTCAAGCATTCTAAATTCTTGCCATGTGCATACGATTCTAAAGTCTTTTACCGATGGATATAGTAATCCTATCTGATGCATGTTTCCTTTGAACCTATATTCCCTGATCCACTGCTCCTAGCATAACTAGGGTTTGGCTTTATGATCGCTGCTAAAGCTACTTTATCTGTTGTGCTTAGCCGTGCTTTAGTAGTTCTGCTGATTCACTTGGTTGATGGTTCCGAGCTTCGAATGAAGCTAATTGGACAGGATAACGTGGTATGACAGGTGAAGTAAGTTCAACATGCTAAGGCTTGTATGGGAGGCCACGAGGGTTGTGGTTTTTGCAGTCCCATACTTGCCACCCTTAGGACCCGAGGTTCTTGTCTCTTGAACCAAGACGAGCGTACAACCACACGGGGGTTTATGGGGACCCCCTTAACCCCAACTTGCCTAGTCTGATCCATGAGTCCGTAGTTTGAAGATTTATTTGGCACCCACATGGAAAAAGGTTTTGGAAAATGGTGCAAGGATATAGGACGTGGCCGGGTGAAGGATGCTCGGCATTGAACTGGATCCCGGTACACAGAGTCAAGGACCGCCTGGGATTATGGCTAACTACCGCTGCTGGGAGCCCTTCTGGTGACTCATGGATTAGGCAAAACTAAGGGAAAGGTTTTGGTCGATCACCCTCTGTCAGCACACCAAGGAAGTGTGTCATGTGACGCTAAGAGTCGGTCGGCGCGTGTGGGTAAAGTTGTACACTCCTACAGGGTATTAATCTTTTCGAAAAGCCGTGTCCATGGTTATGGACGACTTGGGAATGGACGTGGGATCATAGAGAACTTGAACCTATTCGTAAAACTTGGCAAGATAAAGTGTGCTTAAGGATGCTTCCTCTTGGGTACGAGGGGGTGATCTTCGATGAGGTTCGATGATGACTTGGTGGATATCAAAAGATGATGATCAATACCTTGGAGATGTCACTTTCTTATCCCCTTTTAAAACACTCTGATTATACGAGCTTCTTCTCACTCTTGTTTTACAAAAAAAGATGGCTTTATGCAAAACAACTCCACCAGCCATAAGTCTTGCGGAGTACACCCTGTACTCACCCTTGCTTCGTTGATATTTTTGCAGAAGAGTGCGTGTTACCATAGAAGATGAATTCTTTACGGCATAGACATCGACGAGTAGCTTGGGGTTCCCGGCCGGCAGCCTGGAATCTATGGAATGGGACGTCATCGTTATGCTTCAGGCCTCTTGGAACATTTGTTAAGTTTTCTATACTTAATAGCATAATTTGCCTTCCGTTGTTTGATGTTTGTTGTTAGTGACCTCTGCTTGTAATATTTTGGTTCTTCGCTCAGATATGGGCTTGCTGTAATAATTTTTTTGTCGTAGGTTCACTGATGTGTTACCGATTTTTCACTAGATATTCTCGAGCTCAAGGTTAAGCTTATTTCAGACGGAGGTCTGGGATTTGTTTAGCCTTGACCCCGGGGGTGTCATACACCGCCACTCCCTGCCAAGCCTCGAGCGCTGCCAGCCACTGGACCACCCGCCAAGCACACGTGCAGTCTCTCTACGTGCGAGCCGAGAGCGCGCCAGAGCGCCGTCAACGACATCAACCCACAGACTGCGCGCCACCCTCTCCGCTTCTGTGCGTGATCGCCAACACTCCAGCACCCCGCCAGACAACCTCGTTCGCCGCCGCCCGACAAGGAGCACCCGTGTGCCATTAAATTTGCCGTTGGACCCGCCCAGTGCGTCGACGTGTTCCGACCGATCAGCACCGCCCCATGCCTCGCCACCATGACATTGATCTTTGCCAGGGAGCACAGCACCGCCCCCTACCGTCGCCCATGCCATTAGCCCTCTCTGCCGTCGACCACGACGAGCTCAGCCCGCGCCCGTCGGTCCCCTTCAGCCACTATAAAAGGAGACCTCCCCCGCTCGTTTTCTTCACACCCGTTCACTCCCCACCTCTCACTGATCACACCCACTCACTCCCGGAGCAAGGCGAGCACCAGGTGGCCAGAATTTCACCGGAGTTTGCCGCTGCAGAGGAGGAGATGCACCGTCGATTGGAGCCGCTGTTGGAGATATGCCCTAGAGGCAATAACAAATATAGTTATTATTATATCTTTGTGTTTATGATAAATGTTTACATTCATGCTATAATAGTATTAACAAGGGAACATTAATACTTGTGTGATTTGTAAACTTAAATTGAAGTCCCTAGTAAAGCCTCTATACATCACTAGCTTGTTGGTTAATAAATGATTGTGGTTTCCCTATCATGAACATTGAGATGTTATTAACAACAAGATCATATCGTTAGGAGAATGATATGGTGGACATACTCCTATAGATAAGCGTAGCATAAAGATCAAGTCATTTTAATAGTTCAATTGCTATATGCTTTCTGATACATAGTAACCTAATTCCTTCGACCATGAGATCATGCATATCACCTTTACCGGATGGATGCTTTGATGACATCAAACACCATACGTAACTGGGTGGCTATAAAGGTGGCATTGAGTGTTCGGAAAGTATTGGTTGAGACACATGGATCAAGAGTGGGATTTGTCCATCCATATGACGGATAGATATACTCTGGGCCCTCCCGGTGAAGTGTCATCCAATTAGCTTGCAAGCATGTGACTAGCTCACAAGGGATCACATATCACGGGAACGAGAAAAGAGTACTTATCAGTAACGATGTTGAACTAGGTATGCAGAGATACCGACGATCATAACCTCGGATAAGTAAACTATCGTGAGACAAAGGGAAATTGGTATCGTATGTAAGTGGTTCATTCGATCGCAAAGTAATCGTAGAAATATGTGGGAGCCATATGAATTTCCAGATTCCTCTATTGGTTATTGTTCGGAGAAGTGTCTCGATCATGTCCGCATAATTCACGAACCGTAGGGAGACACACTTAAGGATTCGACGTTGTTTGAGTAGTTATGGAATGATGAGAAAGAGACTGAATGTTGTTCGGAGTCTCGGATGGGATCCGGGATATCACGAGGAGATCCGGAATGGTCCGGAGAATAAGATTCATATAAGGAAAGTCCTATTTCGGAGTTGGAGAATGGTTCCGGTGTTTTCATCGGGAATGTTCTAGAAGGTTCCGGAATGTCCGGCACTCTGAAGGGGAAGGGTACATGAATGTGTCATACCAAGTTGGAATGATTGCATCATGTACTAAGTGTCATCGCTGAACAAAATTAAGGGTTTAATCAAATCCTAGTTTGAAAAAGTCAAACGCCAATTTGAAAGTCAAACGGCTATTTTTGGGAATTGGAGAGGGAGGTGGAAACCGAGTTGGGGAGGAGTCCCTCCTCCACCGCCGGCCCACTTGGGATCTGAGTTGGGAGGATTCCTCCCTTGGCGGCGCCTCCCTCCTATAAGAGGAGGGGCAGGGCTCCCCTCCTAGCACACAAGATTGCCCCCTCTAAACCTAACCCTAGCAGCCGCCGCCCACCATAGCCGCTGCCGCCTAGGGTTTCTCCCCTAGCCGCCGACTTGGGCACCTCCAAGCCCTAGCCGTCGGCCCTAGCACCCCCTCCTTGGTGTGTCTAAACCCTAGAACACCGAGGGCTCTCTCATAGTCCACCATACTCGCTCCGGCTTAAGGCGAAGCCCTGCGAGATCTGCCCTCTACTTCCGGTACCACGCCGTTGTGCTGCCGGAATCGTGAGGAGAGTGCTACAACCTCCGCTGCCTGCTGGAACAAGGGAGAGGAAGGTTTTCGTCGAGTACCGAACGTGTGACCGACTGCGGGAGCGCTGCCGGAACGCAGCGCCGGAAGGGTCGTCTACGCGATCTGTAGATCGGGAAGAGTACGACTACAACAACCACGAGAATCCGCTCTCGTTAAACACTTCGGAATCTTCGAGGGTGAGTTATTCCATCGACTCATTGCTACAATCTAGTAGATAGATCTTGGCTTGTTTGTTTGTATGCGGTAGAAATTTTTTGTTTTCCATGCTACGAAACCCTACAGTGGTATGAGAGCCGTGTCTATATGTAGATCTGTTGCACGAGTAGAACACAATGGTCATTATGGGCGTTGATGCTTTTATTGTCAATTGCTTCTTGTGTACTTTGCATCTTGCGGGATGTTGGGATGAAGCGGCCCGGGCTAACCTTACATGACATCGTTCATGAGACTTGCTCCACGCTTGACATGCAACTTGTATTGCATAGCGGCTTTATGGTGCCTGTTTCTCCCAGCATAGTTAAGATTCAATTTACAACGGGTGATTAACAATGCTAGTATCAATGTTGTGGTTCTTGTTCGTAAGTTAGAACGACACTTATTAAAAGCCCCAAACCACGTAAAACATGCAAAGAAAGTAGAGGCGTCTAACTTTGTTTTGAGGTGTCTGATGATGTGATATGGCCATGATTGTGATTATATTTGATGTATGCAATGTTCCTTATTGTAAGTTGGCAACCGGCAGGAGCCATATGGTTGTCTTTAATTTATGTTAAGACCCGCGTGTCTATTCAAAGTAGTTGTAATAGTTGAAGCCGGTGGACGACAACCATGGAGAAGCGTCATTGACCTTAATGCAATGCCGGTGATGATGGAGATCATGTTCGTGCTTGAAGATGGAGATCGGAAGCACAAAGAAGAAAGGCCATATCATATCACATATTATGAATTGCATGTGATGTTAATCCTTTATGCATCTTGTACTGCTTAGTTAACGACGGTAGCATTATAAGATGATCCCTCATGCACATGAATTTCAAGTCATAAAGTGTTCACCCTTAGTTAGCACCGTTGCTAAAGCTTGTTGTTTCGAAGCACCACGTGATGATCGGGTGTGTTAGATTCTGCAAGTGTATACAACGTGAGCAAGCCAGATTTGCTCATGCGGAATCTTACCGGATGGGATATCATCGCGGAGCCTTCTTCTTCACCATGCCAGCCTCCGGTATGAAGTGTGAGTAGTTCCACCTTGGACTACGGGTCCATGTAGTAGCTAGATGGTTGTATATCCTCCTTGTGCTTTAATGTATAGATCATGTGAGCTCCGTTCATGAGCAAGATCTAATCTATTTGTAATCATGCATGTTGTGTTTGCGGGGATCCGAAGGATATTGATATTACTATGTCAGATTGATTAATGGTTTTGTCTATTTGATTCTATCATGTATGTGTTGTTTGTGATCTTGCGTGCTCTCCGTTGTTAGTAGCTATCTTGTCCAAGTAGTTGCTAGTGACTCCAATAGGGGGTATTTATGCTCGATAGTGGGTTCATGCCTCTAGTTTCCAAGGGAAGTGACAAAAATCTCTTCGGTTGTAGATGTGTTGTTGCCACTAGGGAGAAAACAACGGTCTCTTGTTCATGGAACAAGTGGATTGTTTACCTTACACACTTTGCTTAAAGCAGTTGTCTGTTGCTTGCAACTTAATACTAGAGGGGGTTCGAATGATAACCTGAAGCTGGACTTCTAGTCATAGATGCAGTTGTATGGAAGTCTATGTATATTGTTGTATTTCCCAAGTGAATCTCATAGGATATTTTTTTCTAGTATTGCATTGTTATGCCTTGCTCAGTTTGTGTCAATTGCCCTGGTGTAATTTGTTTACCCTTCATGCCATGTTGTTTATCTAAGGAGAGCACCTCCAGTGAACTATGGACCTCGGTCCAATCTTTACCATTGATACCTATTACCTGTTTACTTGCTGCAAACCATCATCACCTTCCACACCATATAGTTAATCCTTTCTTACAGCAACCGATGAGATTGGCAACCTCACTGTTTTTTGGGGCAAAGTCTTGATTTTGTGTTGTGCTGGTTTCCATATTGCTTGCAACACTTGTGTGACGTTTCCTTCCTCCTACTGGTTCGATAACCTCGGTTTCTTACTGAGGGAAGACTAGATGTTGTGCTGCATCACACCTTGCTCTTGAGGTTTCCTAATGAAGAGCACCTACATCAACTAGGCACACCAATAAGTTTTCTGGCGCTGTTGCCGGGGAGGCTAAGGACATCTTCACAAGGGGAGTCCTCCTCAACCTTTCTCTTTACTTTGTTTTTAGTTTGCTTAGTTTCTTTTGTTTGGTTTTGTTTGCCTCTTTTTATCAAAAACTCCAAAAAAAAATTAGTCTAGTTTGGTTTGCTTTCTCTTATCAAAAACACACAAAAATTAGTTCCTGCTCTAGTTGTTGGTCTGTTATTGCCATGCTTGGTCATGATTTCTATCAATGGATGGTTTCTTTGAAACTAGTTCTTATTGGCAAGGTGGGCTCATGGAAGAATAAAAGTATTATTATAAGGAACACCGTTTGTCACAAAAAGGGAAACACTTATGGGAACAAATTGATAAGTTGAATACTATTACTAGAGACGTGTGCTCTACTTATAATGTTACTTATTGCTTGGATAAATCTTGTTGCTGTAGGAGGTATAAACGCCTTCCTTTTCAGTGTGAGTATAATGATAATGTTACCATATGTTCTTATGTTAAGGGAAATTATGACTTCTATGATGTGGAACAAATTTAAGAATTTATTGCTTTCAAGGGTGCATTTGAACTTGCTAGTTTGCTTGAAAATACTGATGATGCACCTTATGAATATGAGGTTTATGAGATACTTAAATTCTGCATTGATAATTACAAGGAAGCAAATGGCTATATTCATGAATATTTTAATAGATGCTTTCCACAAATGGAAGAGACTAATGCCTTGCAGGATCATATGGAAGAATAAATTGTTGAAACTAGAAGCTTATTAGATGAAAAAGAGGAGGAGAGTGATGAACAAAAGGAGGAAGAATAGATTATCTACCCATGCCTACCTTCTAATGAGAGTAACTCTTTATCCCTTACATTATTTGATTGTCCCCCATGCTTACCAAAGGAGGATGAATGTTGTGTTCCTATGGATCCTTTTGAAATATCTACTTTGGGTAAAACCTGTGAAGGTTTTAATCCCACTATTTTTGAGCTTGATAGAAATTATGTGTTTATAGATCATGAAAAGCATACTGTATGTGATAGTTATATTGTTGAGTTTATTCATGATGCTACTGAAAGTTATTATGAGAGAGGGAAACATGGTTTTATGTATCTCAATAATATTAAGTTTCCCCTCTTTATGTTGAAAGTTTTGAAGTTGCACTTGTTTTGCTTTCCTATGCTTGTTGCTTTGTGCTTTAATGACTTGTTTATTTACAAGTTTCCTATGCATAGTAAGTGGGTTAGACTTAAATGTGTTTTGAATTTGCTCCTTGATGCTCTCTTTTACTTCAATTCATATTTTTTATGTGAGCATCTTCTCAAACTATCAAGCCTAACTTAATGGCGTTAAAGAAAAGTACTTGTTGGGAGATAACCCAAGAGTTTACTTCAGTCTTGGAAGTTATTACTTCAGTAATGACCTATCCTTTCCTTTTTGTTTGCTTTTTGTGCCAAGAATGACCTCTAATGAGAGGGAAGTAAGATTTGGGGAGTTGCTGTCCCGAAACAGATTTCTGTCCTCCACCATTAAAATTTGTGAGGAGTCTCTGTAAGTCGGAGTGAGCTGAAAATTTACTAATAAATCTCCCAGTATGTTAGCTAACTATTGTTAGTTCAACACTTTTTGATTTGAGCAACAGAAGATTTTCTAAAAAAATCGGTTTCTACCTGCTGGTCTGTTTTGACAGATTTCTGCCATTATTTGCATTTGCTTCTTATTGGTTCCTTTTTGAGTTCTCTTTTTTGGAATTGAGCTTTTTGAAGGAGTTGCTACAGTATCTTATGTTTTTAGTAAAAAAATTGTTGTTCCAAAGATAAACCCAAAGGTCTATTATCTTTTGAATACACTAATGTTGCTAATGAAGATAGAGAATGATGTGATAAGATGAAGAATGGACACAATCTCAAGATTGGGGATGCCACCCTGGTGTCACCCCAAGAAATATCCAAGAGGTACAAGCGTCAAAGCTTGGGGATGCCCAAGGCATCCCCTTCTTCATCAATAAAAAGCTCAGGTCTTTCTAGACACTTTGTTTTTATTGTTTCATGCACTGTTGTGTTATTCTTGGAGCGTCTTAGTTTTCGTTTGCTTTTATTAGTTTGTTTAGTTAGCTTGAATAAAGTAGTTTGACCCCCATTATCTCTGTGTTGTTTCAAATAAGTTAATTGTTGTTGGAAAGGAGTAGAAAGTTCTTGCTTGAAAGTGCAAGAGGAGCTTGCATTGACTGTGACTTAGACTTTAGCATGACATGCTAGGTATTGGTTTGACCTTATGCTTAGTGATTATTTATGTAGCATGTCTTGTTACAAACAATTGGGATTGCTTAGTATGCCTTGAAATAATTATGTGTTGCTTTAGCATACAAAAGCATAGTATTGTGGTATTCTCCTTTGATGCTTTGTTTGGGATGACTTAGCACATTCTCACACCCTGTTATGACTATGAACAAGTCACCATAGCCTCTATGATCATTTAGTCCTTGACTTGTAGTACCACTCTATGCTTTGATTAGTAATGTTTTGTCGCTCTACATGATTATGGCCATTATTGCTCTCTTAGTTGGTTGCTCCCAGTGTTTTGCTAGCCTCCACTTGTATGAGTAAGCTCTACTCATGCTTCCAACTCCCAAGAAACCAAGTTATTCCAAAGTGTACACTATAAACTCCTATGCATGGTGTGTTACACCATTCCAAGAATATTCTTGTTTTCAGCTATCTTCCAATTAAAAAGTATTTTTTATGTGAAAACTTAGTGATTAAAGCCCTCACGAACTTGACGGCACACTTTATATTCCTTAAACCTAATAAACTTGAACCATTGTGTCATCTGTGTTGTATATGCTTGCACTTATACGTTGGAATTAGTAGAACCGTGCTGTCATGGGGAACGTTTTCAACATTGCATGTGTACTTTGTACACAGTTGATATCATGTTATTTTTTCTATGGATGTCACCAGTGTGAAAAAAAGAGGGATCTTGTAAGTCCATGGAGTTATGTATTTTGTGATAGATAAACGACTGGGCCTCTAGCCTAAGCCATGCCTAATCATGGTGGAAACTCGCAACATCACCATAATGAGAAATCTGTGAAGCATCGTCAATAAAAAGCTATGCACATAGTAAATAAAAAGATCGTTGAGATGCTCATTGTCTACTGGCCTTGTCATTTTGGTTATGGGATAGCTCATATACCATGTGCAAGGGGTACCCCGTTGGTGGTTCTCTATGATACACATGTACTTACTATGACAAGAACTTACAGGTGACTGAAGTTGAGTAGCACGAGGTGTGGCCCTCGTATTCAAGGGACATGAGATTTCCAACTTATACTTTGTCAAGCATATACTCCATAGTTTTTTCACTTTAACCTTAATCACTTCAAGATGCTTATGGTAGGGGCAATGAGGGCTGAAAGCTAACAAGTACCATAATTTTTGGAAGCTCTTTTTGAAACTTGAAATCCCTGCTTCCCTTATGAAGGGCCTTTTTTCCACTATTATGTTGAGTCTCCACCTTCTACCTTTAGGCACCATTAAGAGAGCATAGTTGCCATTCTTAGTGCTATCTGCAATGTCCCAAAACTTATTGATTGATGCATATTGTTGATATTACTTGCTCTTGTGCTATTTGTATCTAGTCACTCTTATGAACTTTGAAGGTGTCCTATGCATCTATTTGCTACTATACGAGGGACAAGTTGAATGCCACTATGCCATGTTTTCTGTATGTGAAACAAAACAAACGTTTTTCAATGCATGTTATTCATGATCTTTGTTTGTATCCTTTCATGTTGCATGCATAGTTACTTTGTCTTATATTTAGAACTCCATCTTTCATGCACATGTTTAGAGTTCTTTGATCCCGGCTTTCAATGCTTGTAAATGGTTTGATCTTGGTTTTGATGGTGCATGTCACCTCAAAAATTATTCTTTTATCACTTACCTACTCAAGGACGAGTAGGAGTTAAGCTTGGGGATGCTGATACGTTGGAAACGTATCTATAATTTTTGATGTCCCATGCTTGTTTAGTATCTACTTTGCTTTGCTTTGTCCATACTTTGAGGTGTTTTTATATGTTTTATGGAACTAACCTATTAACAAGTTGCCATAGTGCCATTTGCATGTTTTCTTTTGTTTTTGGTTCCAGAAAGGCAGAAAATCAATATTATCGAAATTGGCTGGGACAAAGCCAAAGTCAATATTTTACCATGAGCAACGCGGACGTTAAGTTAAGACAAGAGAAGGCTCACTAGGTGGGCCTCTGGTGGCCCCCCTGTCTCACCCCTTCGCCTATAAGAAGCCCCCGATGCAGAAATCCTAGGCACCCGATCAATATTCCACGAAACCGTCTCTAGCCACCGCCACCATCGTCCCTAGATCGGGGGGATCTGAAGTTCTTCTTGGCACCCTGCCGGAGGGGAGATCATCCCGGAGGCCTTCTTCTTCATCATGCCAGCCTCCGGTATGAAGCGTGAGTAGTTCCACCTTGGACTACGGGTCCATGTAGTAGCCATATGGTTGTATCTCCTCCTTGTGCTTTCATGTATAGATCTTGTGAGCTTCGTTCATGATCAAGATCTAATCTATTTCTAATCATGCATGTTGTGTTTGCGGGGATCCGATGGATATTGAGATTAGTATGTCAAATTGATTAATGGTTTTGTCTATTTGATTCTATCATGTCTGTGTTGTTTGTGATCTTGCATGCTCTCCGTTGTAAGTAGCTATCTTGGCCAAGTAGTTGCTAGTGACACCAAGAGGGAGTATTTATGCTCGATAGTGGGTTCATGCCTCTATTTTCCAAGGGAAGTGACAGAAATCTCTTCGGTTGTAGATGTGATGTTGCCACTAGGGATAAAACAACGGTCTCTTGTTCATGGAACAAGTGGATTGTTTACCTTACACACTTTGCTTAAAGTAGTTGTCTTTGCTTGCAACTTAATACTGGAGGGGGTTCGGATGATAACCTGAAGGTGGAATTCTAGTCATAGATGCAGTTGGATGGCGGTCTATGTATATTGTTGTATTTCCCAAGCGAATATCACAGGATCTTTTTGTCTAGTATTGCATTGTTAGGCCTTGCTCAGTGTCAATTGCCCTGCTGTAATTTGTTTACCCTTCATGCCATGTTGTTTATCTGAGGAGAGCACCTCTAGTGAACTATGGACCCCAGTCCAATCTATACCATTGATACATCTTCCACTATTACCTGTTTACTTGCTGCAAACCATCATCACCTTCCACACCATACATTTAATCCTAGGAGCGACGGGTCTGGATTGTATGGGCTAATCTTGTAAATATTTTTAACATTCTCAGGAGATTAGCCGGAGCCAGGATGGCCTTCATGACTTCGCCCGTGGAGGTGGCCCACGTGAAGGCCCGTTGTTGACTATATGGAATATCGTTGCAATATATTGTTCTTTATTGCAACAGTAGCGGGTTGTTATAATATCCTCTTTGTATTGCCATTGATACAGAACTTGTTGCAATAAACAAGCAAAAAATATACACTATTATGACAAATATGTATTTTTATTGCAATAGTTATACAAATTTATGCAACAAATTTACACCTATCGTATCATGACAGAGTTGTCGCTATATCTTTCTAAATATTACCACAAATAACTAATTTGTTGCGAGACCTAGTCTCTATTGCAACAAAATAACTAACTCGCGCTACGGAATTTTCTTGTCGCAATATCAGAGCCATATTGCAACGACCATGTGGTTTGTTGCAATACAGATCCTCTATTACAAGAAAAAATATTATTTATCGCAACAATACTCACTTATGGCAATATGTACATCCTATTACCACAATCAGGAAATCTATGGCAATATTGTGTTTTATTGCAACAGAATGTCATTGCAGCAATAAATATTATTGCAATAGACTAGATTTTCTGTAGTGGTTACAGCAATCGGTGAGATTGACAACCTTACTGGTCGTTGGGGCAAACTCTTGAGTTTGTGTTGTGTAGGTTTCCACGTTTCTTGCAACACTTGTGTGACGTTTTGTTCCTCCTACAGATTCGATAACCTCGGTTTCTTACTGAGGGAATACTTGCTGCTGTGATGCATCACACCTTGCTCTTGGGGTTTCCCGACGAAGCGCACCTACATCAACTAGGCGCACCATTGGAGAAGTCGCTTGCGATGCCGACAGGGATCTAGGTGCCGGGTTTGGGCTCAATCCATGGAGTGGTTCCATGTTCTGGGCAGCGAGGGGGATCTAGGGTTGGAAGCCATGTTTACTCACACTCGATAGACATCCTGGTTGTGCCTTGGGTGCCAAATGACCTGGTATGCCATGCCTATGATTTTATGAGGGCAGTGGGTCACATGCAAGGGCTCCAGGAGCCGTTTTCATGTTTTTCTATATTTTTTAGATTTTGTTTGGTGCTTCCCAAGAAAATGGCAAAACCCGCTGGCGGCCACGGCAACGCGACGGTCGGTGCAATCTTGGACCCAGGCATGCATCCAGCCAAGGGGGCACCACAAACCATTTTTCCCCAAAAATTGAGAGTGTCATATAGGGTACATACAGTTAGACACCGCATTTACCGAGCCGTAACACGGAAAAAATACAGTACATGCCTGCACGAGATAAATACCCACCTCCCGGGATTGGCCATGCACCATGGTATAGCAGGCTTGGAAATTGCCTCGGGCGCAAGGGCGCTCCCTAATGTTGCATCTCCTTTGGGAAAATGCCGGTTTTTTCGGGTTCAAAAATTGGAAAGTCGAGATTTCTCCAAAGCACCACGAAATCTCTAGTTGGAGAAGTCGCTTGCGATGCCGAGAGGGAGATAAGTGCCGGGTTTGGGCTTAATCCATGGAGTGGTTCCATGTTCTGGGCTGTGAGGGGGGTCTAGGGTTGGAACCCATGTTTAATCACACTCGATAGACATCCTGGTGGTGCCTTGGGTGCCAAATGACCTGGTATGCCCTGCCAATGATTTTTTGAGGGTAGTGGGTCACATGCAAGGGCTCCAGGAGCCATTTTCACATTTTTTTTTTAGATTTTGTTTGGTGCTGCCCAAGAAAATGGCGATACCCGCCAGCGGCCGCGGCAACGCAACAGTTGGTGCAATCTTGGACCCAGGCATGCATCCAGCCTAGGTACCCCATGGGGCACCCCAAACCATTTTCCCCAGAAATTGAGAGTGTCTTATAGGGTACATACAGTTAGAAACCGCATTTACCGGACCGTAACTTGGAAAAAATACAGTACATGCCTGCACCACGAGATAAATACCCTCCTCCCGAAAATGGACAGGCACCATGGTGTAGTGTAACACCCCCGGGGATTAGCGTTAAACTAACCTCATATCACCATCTAAGATAAGTTCAACTCCAAACACGGAAGATCACAGTATGATTCGGTAACATTACAGAACACAGGGATTCAACAACATAAGTTTAAACTCTTAACAGTGTAAGATATTAGAGTTATTACAAACCAGAGGTCATAGACCCAACATTACATCACACAGAGAAAGAAATATATTGTTCTACACAACAACTTAGCAAAAGGCCTAAGTGGCCATAAACAAAAGTGACGTCCATCCCATAGTCCTCAGGATGCTACCTGGGACCCCCAACTACTCGTTGATGTCAACGTAGAAGCCACCTTCAGTTGCAACCAGATCCTCTGTAGAAAAACAACAATGGCGCAAGGCTGAGTACGAGAATGTACTCCGCAAGACTTAGATAACCTAGTATCTACATGCTCTGGATTTTCTTTTGCGGAAAGCAATCTTCATTTGTAAACAAGAGAGAGAAGAGGCTCGTCTACTCATAATCTTTTAAAAGGGATAAGATAGCGACTTCTTCATCTTGTTCATCACATCTCGATAACCACCAGCTTCATCAGAACCTCCTATCTAGGATCACCCCCTCAACCCGGAGGAGGCATCCTTAAGCACAGGTTGGTCAACAAGTTTTATAGTGGTTTATGTTATCTATGATCTTAAGTCCGATCGCCAAGTCGTTCATAACCGTGAACACGGCTTTTCGAAAAGATTTAACCCTGCAGGGGTGTACAACTTTACCCACACGTACCAACCGACTGTTAATGCCAAATTATTAGCCCTCTTCCTTGGAAGGCCGGTAGAGGGTGGTTGACCACGATCTTTACCTTGATTTCGCCGAGAACATGAGTCACGCATTAAGTATGATTCCGCCGTAACGGGTAAAATCCCAAAGCCAGTACTTAAAGATGTGAGGCGGGGTTGGTTCACTAGGGGCTCCATCGACCCCAAGCAACCGCGACCACGCTTCCCTACCTGTTATGATGCACCTCCTTCACCTCCCCTTTAAAAAGCATTTTCAATGCGTATGCCAGATGGAAAGCCCGAACTACGTGACTCATGGAATCTACTAGGCAAGTTAGTTAGTCGAGGGGTTGTCTAGGCCCCGTGTGGATGTACGCTCGTCTTTGTTCCAAAGGTAAGAACTCAGTTCCTAGTAGTGGCGAGCATGGGACTACAAAAACCACACCCAACATGGCCTCCCATGCAAGCCTTAGCATATTTAGTTAACTCCTTCGATGATGTCACCATCTTCTACCTCACTACCTTCCTTGGCACCTATGATTCATCATTTGGATAGATCAGACGTTGTTACTATGCATGGCTAAGCTATCGGTAACAAAAGCTCTAACAACGCTCACATGCCAAACCTAGGTATGCTAGGAGCAGTGGATCGGGAGTATAAGGCTACAAAAGGGAAACTGTACAGCAGATAGGTAACCCTAGCTACTGACAAAAGACCACATTGGAATCATGTGAATCATAGTGAGAATGTAATATACTTTGTAAAAATAGGTTCAGAATGAGAGGCTACGCTTGCCTTATCCGTCAGTAGATAGATATGGATCTTCGGTGTTGTTGACTTCATCCTCGGGTTCGGTTCCTATTCGCGAAGAACCAAATACCGAAAAAAGAAAAGCAATATTCAATACATGGCATGTGCAATTCTCAATCAGTATGGATGATATGACAAGTTAAATAGTGTTGAAAGGAACCCTAGAACATGCTTGGTTATTTTAAACGGGGTCCGAGAGGTCCAAACCCTAGAACAGGGGAATCCTCGGAATCACCTATGGGGTTCAATTGGTTCTTCTAATTAAACTTGTCATGAAAGTTATTTAACAATGTATGATGATAGTGTAATTAGATAGTTCTCATTTTTCTGAACATTTTGATATATTATACATATTTTTCTAACTTATAAATAATAAGTTATTGAATTTATAATATTTAAACCGTTTTCTGGATTTATTAAATCATTTAAATTGAATTATTGTATCAGGCTGACATCAGCACAGACGCTAGATATTTTTTACACACAGGATGACCCTAGCTAGTGAGGATGACAGAGGGGCCCGAGGCCACCTCAGCAGCCACGTTGGCCAGGCAGGGTCAGAGACGTTTTTCACCGGGGTTGGCTCTAGCTAGAGGGGCTGACGGGTGGGGCCTAGGCCACGCAGGCAAGCCACGCGAGCGCCACCTAGGCTCGCCGGAATCCGTGTCAGACGATGGCGAGAGACGGCGCTACAGGGCATGGGAGGATGCGTGCTACGGCTTGTTCGAAAGAGCGCACGGAGACAAACCTATCTACGGCCGCACCTCCGATTCTTGGTCACCGGAGCTTGGTCAATGACGACGAACGGAGGCGGAGCTCTCTGATCTACGGCGCGGGTGCGGCAGCGCTAGAGAGGAGAAGGAGGGTGCCTTGAGCACCGTATGCTCACCCTCGTGCGATTGATGGTGACAGCGAGGCGGGACGGTGACCAGAGCGACGACGAGGCATGCGGCAGAGCACGTCGGGGTCGGGGAAGAAGCGGTCGATGGCGATGATTCATGGCGCCCCTCTTCGATTTCTTCTGCAGGGATATGGAGTGGAGTGAGGCAGAGCTCGTGGTGGAGTCAGATGAGGCCGGGGAGGTCAGGGACGGCGGCTAGCTGGCGGCCATGGCAGCTAGGTTTCGGCTTGCGCGGTGTAGAGAGAAAGAGAGAGCACGCGAGGGGGAAAAGGATAGGGACGAGAGGGAGACGTCTAGTGGCAGGTCTTATCCTCCCCAGAGGGCGGCGGGGCGCTGTGATTCGGGGCGAGGATCGGGCGACGGCAGCACAAACATGCAGGAGCTTTAAGGCGTCAAATAAGACGATTTAGAGAAAGAGGAAAGCGACACGAGCTGGCCGGCCCCTGTGGGCCAGGTTGGGCTGCTCCGGGCTACGTAGCGCGGCAAAGAGGGAGGAGAGGAGGTTGGGCCGGCCTGGGCTGCGGCCTGAGATGGTCTGGCTGGTTTTTATTTGAAGAAAATTTTCCCTTTTTCTGATTTCACTTTTGTTTTTGTAATTCCATTTTCAAATCTGTTCTGAATATTTCAAAATTACCAGAGAGTGTATAAAACATCTAAAATTTTGCAGAGCCCTTGTATTAAATTTGGGCACCATAATTTTGGCACTTTTCAAAATATATTACCTTTTTGAATGTTTCAAAGAGAGGGTGAAGATTACGGTTTAGGGTTTTGTACTTGTATTTTGATCCACACACTTGATCACACGAAAACATTTTATTGATTTAAACGGATGCATGCAATGCTTAGGTACTAATTACATATATTACAACCTTGGGCTGTTACAAGTAGCATGCGTGAAAATTGCCTCGGTCCCATGAGTGCGCCCTAATCTTGCACCTCATTTGGGAAAACGCCGGTTTTTCGGGTTCAGAAAATGGAAAGTCAAGATTTTCTACAAAGCACCATGAAATATCTAGTTGGAGAAGTCGCTTGCGATGCCGAGAGGGATCTAGGCGCCGGGTTTGGGCTTAATCCGTGGAGTGGTTCCATGTTCTGGGCAGCGAGGGGGGATCTAGGGTTGGAAGCCATCTTTACTCACACTCGATAGACATCCTAGTGGTGCCTAGGGTGCCAAATGACCTACTATGCCATGCCTATGATTTTATGAGGGAAGTGGGTCACATGCAAGGGCTACAGGAGCCGTTTTCACGTTTTTTTATTTTTTTAGATTTTGTTTGGTGCTGCCCAAGAAAACGGCAAAACCCGCCGGCAGCCGCGGCAACGCGACGGTCGGTGCAATATTGGACCCAGGCATGCATCCAGCGTAGGTACCCGATGGGGCACCCCAAACCGTTTTTCCCCGAAAATTGAGAGTGTCTTATAGGGTACACATAGTTAGAAACCGCATATATCGGGCCATAACTCGGAAAATATATAGTACATGCCTGCACGACATAAATACCCACCTCCCGGGAATGGCCATGCACGATGGTGTAACATGCATGGAAATTTCCTTGGGCCCATGGCCGCGCCCTAATCTTGCACCTCCTATGGGAAATCGTCGGTTTTTCGGGTTCAGAAAATGGAAAGTCAAGATTTCTCCAAAGCACCACGAAATCTCTAGTTTGAGAAGTTGCTTGCGATGCTGAGAGGGAGATAGCTGCCGGGTTTGGGCTCAATCCATGGAGTGGTTCCATCTTCTGGGCAGCGAGGGGGGATCTAGGGTTGGAAGCCATGTTTACTCACACTCGATAGACATCCTGGTGGTGCCTTGGGTGCCAAATGACCTGGTATGCCCTGCCTATGATTTTATGAGGGCGGTGGGTCAAATGCAAGGGTTCTAGGAGCCATTTCTCGTTTTTTTATTTTTTTCAGATTTTGTTTGGTGCTGCCCAAGAAAATGGCAAAAACCGCTGGCGGCCGCGGGAATGCGATGGTCGGTGCAATCTTGGTCCTAGGCATGCATCCAGCCTAGGTACCCCATGGGGCACCCAAAACCATTTTTCCCCGAAAATTGAGTGTCTTATAGGGTACATACAGTTAGAAACCGCATTTACCGGACCGTAACTCGGAAAAAATACAGTACATGCCTGCACCATGAGATAAATACCCACCTCCTGGGAATGGCCATGTACCATGGTGTAGCATGCGTGAAAATTGCCTCGGGCCGATGGGCGCGCCCTAATCTTGCACCTCCTTTGGAAAATGCCGGTTTTTCGGGTTCGGAAAATGGAAAGTCGAGATTTCTCCAAAGAACCATGAAATCTCTAGTTGGAGAAGTCGCTTGCGATGCCGAGAGGGAGCTAGGTGATAGGTTTGGGCTAATTCCATGGAGTGGTTCCATGTTCTGGGCAGGGAGGGGGGATCTAGGGTTGGAAGCCATGTTTACTTACACTCGATAGACATCCTGGTGGTGCCTCGGGTGCCACATGACCTGGTATGCCCTGCCTACGATTTTATGAGGCCAGTGGGTCACATGCAAGGGATCCAGGAGCCGTTTTAATGTTTTTTAAAAATTTTAAGATTTTGTTTGGTGCTGCCCAAGAAAACGACCAAACCCGCCGGCGGCCGCGGAAACGCGACGGTAGGTGCAATCTTCGACCCATGCATGCATCCAACCTAGGTACCCCATGGGGCACCCCAAATCATTTTTCCCCGAAAATTGAGAGTTGTCTTATAGGGTACACATAGTTCGAAACCGCATTTACCGGTCCATAACTCGGAAAAAATACATGCTTGCACCACGAGATAAATACCCACCTCCCGGTAATGGCCATGCACCATGGTGTAACATGCGTGGAAATTGCCTTGGGCCCATGGGCGCGTCCTAATCTTGCACCTCCTATGGGAAAACGCCGGTTTTTTGGGTTCAGAAAATGGAAAGTCGAGATTTCTTCAAAGCACCACGAAATCTCTAGTTGGAGAAGTTGCTTGCGATGCCGAGAGGGAGATAGATGCCGGGTTTGGGATCAATCCATGGAGTGGTTCCATCTTCTAGGAAGCGAGGGGGGATCAAGGGGAGATAGATGCCATTTTGACGTTTTTTTATTTTTGTTAGATTTTGTTTGGTGTTGCCCAAGAAAACGGCGAAAACCGCCAGCGGCCGCGAAAACGTGACGGTCGGTGCAATCTTGGACCCAGGCATGCATCTAGCCTAGGTACCCCATGGGGAACCCCAAACCATTTTTCCCCATAAATTGAGAGTGTCTTATAGGGTACATACAGTTAGAAACCACATTTACCGGGCCGTAACTCGGAAAAAATACAGTACATGCCTGCACCACGAGATAAATACCCACCTCCCGGGAATGACATGCACCATGGTGTAACATGCATGGAAATTTCCTCGAGGCCATGGGCTCGCCCTAATCTTGCACCTCCTTTGGGAAAACGACAATTTTTCGGGTTCAGAAAATGGAAAGTCGAGATTTCTCCAAAGCACCCTGAAATCTCTAGTTGGAGAAGTCGCTTGCGATGTCGAGAGGCAGCTAGGTGCCAGGTTTGGGATAATCCATGGATTGGTTCCATGTTCTGGGCAGCGAGGGGTGGATCTAGGGTTGGAAGCCATGTTTACTCACACTCGATAGACATCCTGGTGGTGCCATGGGTGCCAAATGACCTAGTATGTCCAGCCTATGATTTTATGAGGACAGTGGGTCACATGCAAGGGCTCTAGGAGCCATTTTCACATTTTTTTATTTTGTTAGATTTTATTTGGTGTTGCCCAAGAAAACAGCAAAATCCGTCGGCGGCCGCGGCAACGCGACGGTCGGTGCAATCTTGGCCCCAGGCATGCATCCAGCCTAGGTACCCCATGGGGCACCCCAAACCATTTTTCCTCGAAAATTGAGAGTGTCTTATAGGTTATATACAGTTACAAACCGCATTTACCGGGCCATAACTCAGAAAAAATACAATACATGCCTTCACAACAGGATAAATACCCACCTCCCGGGAATGGACATACACCATGGTGTAGCATGCGTGGAAATTTCCTCGGCACCATGGGCGCGCCCTAATCTTGCACCTCCTTTGGGAAAACGCCGGTTTTCGGGTTCAGAAAATGGAAAGTCGAGATTTCTCCAAAGCACCACGAAATCTCTAGTTGGAGAAGTCACTTGCGATACTGAGAGGAAGCTAGGTGCCGGGTTTGGGCTCAATCCATGGAGTGGTTCCATGTTCTTGGCAGCGAGGGAGGATCTAGGGTTGGAAGCCATGTTTACTCACACTCGATAGACATCCTGGTGGTGCCTTCGTTGCCAAATGACATGGTATGCTCTGCCTATGATTTTATGAGGGCAGTGGGTCACGTGCAAGGGCTCCAGGAGCCGTTTTCATGTTTTTTTATTTTTTTTAGATTTTGTTTGGTGCTCCCCAAGAAAACGGCGAAACCCGCCGGCGGCCACGGCAACGTGATGGTCGGTGCAATCTTGGACCCAGGCATGCATCCAGCCTAGGTACCCCATGGGGCACCCCAAACCATTTTTCCCCGAAAATTGAGAGTGTCTTATAGGGTACATATAGTTAGAAACCAAATTTACCGGGCCGTAACTCGGAAAAAATACAGTACATGCCTGCACCACTAGATAAATACCCACCTCTCGGGAATGTCCATTCACCATGGTGTAGCATGCGTGGAAATTACCTCGGGCATATGGGCGCGCCCTAATCTTGCACCTCCTTTGGGAAAACATCGGTTTTTCAGGTTCAGAAAATGGAAAGTCAAGATTTCTCCAAAGCACCACGACATCTATAGTTGGAGAAGTCGCTTTTCATGCCGAGAGGGATCTAGGTGCCGGGTTTGGGCTCAATCCATGGAGTGGTTCCAGGTTCTGGGCAGCGAGAGGGGGATCTAGGGTTGGAAGCCATGTTTACTCACACTCGATAGATATCTTGGTCGTGCCTTGGGTACCAAATGACCTGGTATGCCATACCTATGATTTTATGAGGGCAGTGGGTCACGTGCAAGGGCTCCACGAGCCATTTTCACGTTTTTTTATATTTTCTAGATTTTTTTTGGTGCTGCCCAAGAAAACGGCGAGACCAGCTGGCGGCCGCAGCAAGGCGACGGTCACTGCAATCTTGGACCCAGGCATGCATCCATCCTAGGTACCCCATGGGGCACCCCAAACCATGTTTCCCCAAAAATTGAGAGTGTCTTATAGGGTACATATAGTTAGAAACCGCATTGCCGGGCCGTAACTCGGAAAAAATACAGTACATGCCTGCACGAGATAAATACCCACCTCCCGGGAATGTCCATGCACCATGGTATATCATGCGTGGAAATTTCCTTGGGCCCATGGGCGCGCCTAAATATTGCACCTCCTTTGAGAAAACGCCGGTTTTTCGGGTTCAAAAAATGGAAAGTCGAGATTTCTCCAAAGCACCATGAAATTCTCTACTTGGAGAAGTCACTTGCGAAGCTGAGAGGGAGCTAAGTGCCGGGTTTTGGCTCAATCCATGGAGTGGTTCCATGTTCTGGGCAGCGAGGGGGGATCTAGGGTTGGAAGCCATGTTTACTCAGACTCGATAGACATCCTGGTGGTGCCTTGGGTGCCAAATGACCTGGTATGCCCTGCCTATGATTTTATAAGGACAGTGGGTCACATGCAAGGGCTCCAGAAGCCCTTTTCACGTTTTTTATTTTTTTAGATTTTTTTGGTGCTGCCCAAGAAAACGGCAAAACTCGCCGGCGGCCGCGGCAACATGACGGTCGGTGCAATCTTGGACCCAGGCATCCATCTAGCCTAGGTACTCCATGGGGCACCCCAAACCATTTTCCCCGAAAATTGAGAGTGTCTTATAGTGTACATATAGTTAGAAACTGCATTTACCGGGCCGTAACTCTGAAAAAATATAGTACATGCCTGCACCACGAGATAAATATCCACCTCCCAGGAATAGCCATGCACCATAGTGTAGCATGCGTGGAATTTGCCTCGGGCCCATGGGCGCGCCCTAATCTTCCACCTCCTTTGGGAAAACGCCGGTTTTTCGGGTTAGAAAATGGAAGGTCGAAATTTCTCCAAAGTACCATGAAATCTCTAGTTGGAGAAGTCGCTTGCGATGTCGAGAGGGAGCTAGGTGACGGGTTTGGGCTCAATCCATGGAGTGGTTCCATGTTCTGGGAATCCAGGGGGATCTAGGGTTGAAAGCCATGTTTACTCACACTCGATAGACATCCTGGTGGTGCCTTGGGTAACAAATGACCTGGTATGCCCTGCCTATGATTTTAGAGGGGAGTGGGTCACATGCAAGGGCTCTAGGAGCCGTTTTCACGTATTTTTTATTTTTTTAGATTTTGTTTGGTGCTACCCAAGAAAATGGCGAAACCTGCATGCGGCCGCTGCAATGCAACGGTCGGTGCAATCTTGGACCCAGGTATGCATCCATCCTAGGTACCCCATAGGGAAACCCAAACCGTTTTTCCTCGAAAATTGAGAGTGTCTTATAGGGTACATACAGATAGAAACCGCATTACCGGGCCATAACTCGAAAAAAATACAGTACATACCTGCACCACCAGATAAATACCCACCTCCCGAGAATGTCCATTCACCATGGTGTAGCATGCGTGGAAATTACCTCGGGCCCATATGCGCCTCCTTTGGGAAAACGCCGGTTTTTCGGGTTCAGAAAATGGAAAGTCGAGATTTCTCCAAAGCACCATGAAATCTCTAGTTGGAGAAGTCACTTGCGATGCCGGGAGGGAGCTAGGTGTCGGGTTTGGGCTCAAACTATGGAGTGGTTCCATGTTTTGGGCAGCGAAGGGTGATCTAGGGTTGGAAGACATGTTTACTCACACTCGATAGACATCCTGGTGGTGCCTTGGGTGCCAAATGACCTGGTATGCCCTGCCTATGATTTTATGAGGGCAGTGGGTCACATGCAAGGGCTCCAGGAGCCGTTTTCACGTTTTTTTAATTTTTTAGATTTTATTTGGTGCTGCCCAAGAAAACGGCGAAACCCGCCATTGGCCGCGGCAACGCGACGGTCGGTGCAATCTTGGACGTAGGCATGCATCCACCCTACGTACCCCATGGGGCACCCCAAACCATTTTTTCCCGAAAATTGAGAGTGTCTTATAGGGTACATACAGTTAGAAACCGCATTTACCGAGCTGTAACTCGGAAAAAAATACAGTACATGCCTGCACGAGATAAATACTCACCTCCCGGGAATATTCATGCACCATGGTATAGCATGCGTGGAAATTGTCTGGAGCCCATGGGCGCGCCCTAATCTTGCACCTCCTTTGGAAAATCGCCAGTTTTTCGGGTTCAGAAAATGGAAAGTGGAGATTTCTCCAAAGCAACACGAAATCTCTAGATGGAGAAGTCGCTTGTGATGCAGAGAGGGAGATAGGTGTTCTGGGCAGCGAGGGGTGATCTAGGGTTGGAAGCCATGCTTACTCACACTCGATAGACATCCTGGTGGTTCCTTGGGTGCCAAATGACCTAGTATGCCATGCCTGTGATTTTAGAGGCCAATGGGTCACATGAAAAGGCTTCAGGAGCCGTTTTCACTTTTTTATATTTCTTTTAGATATTGTTTGGTACTGCCCAAGAAAACGACGAAACCAGCAGGCAGCCGCAGCAACGCGACAGTCGGTGCAATCTTGGACCCAGGCATGCATCCAGGCTAGGTACCCCATGGGGCAACCCAATCCATTTTTCCTTGAAAATTGAGAGTGTCTTATAGGGTACATACAGTTAGAAACCCATTAACTGGGCCGTAACTCGGAAAAAATACAATACATGCCTGCACGAGATAAATACCCACCTCCCGGGAATGGCCACCCACCATGGTATAGCATGCGTGGAAATTTCCTCGGGCCCATGAGCTCATCCTAATCTTGCACGTCCTTTGGGAAAACGTCGGCTTTTTGGGTTCAAAAAATAGAAAGTCGAGATTTATCCAAAGCACCATGAAATCTCTAGTTGGAGAAGTCGCTTGCGATGCCGAGGGGGCTAAGTGCCGGGTTTGGGCTTAATACATGGAGTTGTTCCATGTTCTGGGCAGCGAGGGGGATATAGGGTTGGAAGCCACGTTTACTCACACTCGATAGACATCCTGGTGATGACTTGGGTGCCAAATGACCTGGTATATCCAGCCAATGATTTTATAAGGGCAGTGGGTCACATGCAAGGGCTCTAGGAGCCAATTTCACAATTTTTGGGTGCTTCCCAAGAAAACGGCAAAACCCGTCGGCGGTCGCGGCAACGCGACGGTCGGTGCAATATTGCACCCAGGCATGCATCCAGCCTAGGTATCCCATGGGGCACCCCAAACCATTTTTCCCCAAAAATTGAGAGTGTCTTATAGGGTACATACAGTTACAAACCGCATTTACCGGGCGTAACTCGAAAAAATAGAATACATGCCTTCACCACGAGATAAATACCCACCTTCCGGGAATGGCCATGCACCATGGTGTAGCATGCATGGAAATTGCCTCGGGCCCATGGGCTCACCCTAATATTGCACATCCTTTGGGAAAACGCCGGTTTTTTGGGTTAGAAAATGCAAAGTCGAGATTTCTCCAAAGCACCACGAAATCTCTAGTTGGAGAAGTCGCTTGCGATGCCGAGAGGGAGCTAGGTGCCGGGTTTGGGCTTAATCCATGGAGTGATTCCATGTTCTGGGCAACGAGGGGGGTCTAGGATTGGAAGCCATGTTTACTCACACTCGATAGACATCCTGGTGGTGCCTTGGGTGCCAAATGACCTGGTATACTGAGCCTATGATTTTATGAGGGCAATGGGTCGCATGCAAGGGCTGTAGGAGCCGTTTTCACGTTTTTTATTTCTTTAGATTTTGTTTGGTGTTGCCCAAGAAAACGGCAAAAACCGTCGTCGGCCGTGGCAACACGACAGTCGGTGGAATGCATCCATCCTAGGTACCCCATGGGGCACCCCAAACCATTTTCCCCAAAAATTGAGAGTGTCTTATAGTGTACATATAGTTAGAAACCGCATTTACCAGGCCGTAACTCGGAAAGAATATAGTACATGCCTGCACCATGAGATAAATACCCACCTCTCGAGAATGTCCATGCACCATGGTGTAGCATGCGTGGAAATTGCCTCATCCCCATGGGCGCGCCCTAATCTTGCACCTCCTTTGGGAAAACGCCGGTTTTTTGGGTTTAGAAAATGGAAAGTGGAGATTTCTCCAAAGCAACACGAAATCTCTAGATGGAGAAGTCGCTTGCGATGCAGAGAGGGAGATAGGTGTTCTGGGCAGCGAGGGGTGATCTAGGGTTGGAAGCCATGCTTACTCACACTCGATAGACATCCTGGTGGTTCCTTGGGTGCCAAATGACCTAGTATGCCATGCCTATGATTTTAGAGGCCAATGGGTCACATGAAAAGGCTTCAGGAGCCGTTTTCACTTTTTTATATTTCTTTTAGATATTGTTTGGTGCTGCCCAAGAAAACGACGAAACCAGCAGGCAGCCGTATCAACGCGACAGTCGGTGCAATCTTGGACCCAGGCATGCATCCAGGCTAGGTACCCCATGGGGCAACCCAAACCATTTTTCCTTGAAAATTGAGAGTGTCTTATAGGGTACATACAGTTAGAAACCCATTTACTGGGCCGTAACTCGGAAAAAATACAATACATGCCTGCACGAGATAAATACCCACCTCCCGGGAATGGCCACCCACCATGGTATAGCATGCGTGGAAATTTCCTCGGGCCCATGAGCTCATCCTAATCTTGCACGTCCTTTGGGAAAACGTCGGCTTTTTGGGTTCAGAAAATAGAAAGTCGAGATTTATCCAAAGCACCATGAAATCTCTAGTTGGAGAAGTCGCTTGCGATGCCGAGGGGGGCTAAGTGCCGGGTTTGGGCTTAATACATGGAGTTGTTCCATGTTCTGGGCAGCGAGGGGGATATAGGGTTGGAAGCCACGTTTACTCACACTCGATAGACATCCTGGTGATGACTTGGGTACCAAATGACCTGGTATATCCAGCCAATGATTTTATAAGGGCAGTGGGTCACATGCAAGGGCTCTAGGAGCCAATTTCACAATTTTTGGGTGCTTCCCAAGAAAACGGCAAAACTCCAAGGGTCACAAGAACGCTGATTCGGTGCAATATTGCACCCAGGCATGCATCCAGCCTAGGTATCCCATGGGGCACCCCAAACCATTTTTCCCCAAAAATTGAGAGTGTCTTATAGGGTACATACAGTTACAAACCGCATTTACCGGGCGTAACTCGAAAAAATACAATACATGCCTTCACCACGAGATAAATACCCACCTCCCGGGAATGGCCATGCACCATGGTGTAGCATGCATGGAAATTGCCTCGGGCCCATGGGCTCACCCTAATATTGCACCTCCTTTGGGAAAACGCCGGTTTTTTGGGTTAGAAAATGCAAAGTCGAGATTTCTGCAAAGCACCACGAAATCTCTAGTTGGAGAAGTCGCTTGCGATGCCGAGAGGGAGCTAGGTGCCGGGTTTGGGCTTAATCCATGGAGTGATTCCATGTTCTGGGCAACGAGGGGGGTCTAGGATTGGAAGCCATGTTTACTCACACTCGATAGACATCCTGGTGGTTCCTTGGGTGCCAAATGACCTGGTATACTGAGCCTATGATTTTATGAGGGCAATGGGTCGCATGCAAGGGCTCCAGGAGCCGTTTTCACGTTTTTTATTTCTTTAGATTTTGTTTGGTGTTGCCCAAGAAAACGGCAAAAACCGTTGTCTGCCGTGGCAACACGACAGTCGGTGGAATGCATCCATCCTAGGTACCCCATGGGGCACCCCAAACCATTTTCCCCAAAAATTGAGAGTGTCTTATAGTGTACATATAGTTAGAAACCGCATTTACCAGGCCGTAACTCGGAAAGAATATAGTACATGCCTGCACCATGAGATAAATACCCACCTCTCGAGAATGTCCATGCACCATGGTGTAGCATGCGTGGAAATTGCCTCATCCCCATGGGCGCGCCCTAATCTTACACCTCCTTTGGGAAAACGCCGGTTTTTTGGGTTTAGAAAATGGGAAGTTGAGATTTCTCCAAAGCAGAATGAAATCTCTAGTTGGAGAAGTCGCTTGTGATGTTGAGAGGGAGCTAGGTGCCAGGTTTGGGCTCAATCCATGGAGTGGTTCCATGTTCTGGGCAACGAGGGGGGATCTGGTTTTAGAAGCCATGTTTACTCACACTCGATAGACATCCTAGTGGTTCCTTGGGTAAGAAATGACCTGACATGTCCTGCCTATGATTTTATGAGGGGAGGGGGTCACATGCAAGGGATCTAGGAGCCGTTTTCACGTATTTTTTTATTTTTATAGATTTTGTTTGGTGCTACCCAAGAAAACGGAAAAACCCGCCGGCGGCCGCGGCAATGCGACGGTCAATGCAATCTTCGACTCAGCCATGCATCCATCCTAGGTACCCAGGGGGCAACCCAAACCATTTTTCCCCGAAAATTGAGAGTGTCTCATAGGGAACGTATAGCTAGAAACTGCATTTACCGGGCCGTAACTCGGAAAAAATACAGTACATGTCAGCACCACCAGATAAACACCCACCTCCCGGGAATGTCCATGGACCATGGTGTAGCATGCGTGGAAATTACCTCGGGCCCATGTGGGCGCCCTAATCTTGCACCTCCTTTGGGAAAATGCCGGTTTTTTGGGTTCAGAAAATGGAAAGTCTAGATTTCTCCAAAGCACCATGAAATCTCTAGTTGGAGACGTCACTTGCGATGCCGAGAAGGATCTAGGTGTCGGGTTTGGGCTCAAACCATGGAGTGGTCCCATATAATGGGCAGCGAGGGGGGATCTATGGTTGTAAGCCATGTTTACTCACACTCGATAGACATCCTGGTGGTGCCTTGGGTGCGAAATGACCTGGTATGCCCTCCCTATGATTTGATGACGGCAGTGGGTCACATGCAAGGGCTCCAGGAGCCGTTTTCACGTTTTTTTTAGATTTTCTTTGGTGCTGCCCAAGAAAACGGCAAAACCCGCCGTCGGCCGCGGCGACGCGACGGTCAGTGCAATCTTGGACGTAGGAAAGCATCCAGACTAGGTACCCCATAGGGCACCCCAAACCATTTTCCCCGAAAATTGAGAGTGTTTTATAGGGTATATACAGTTAGAAATCACATTTACCGGGCCGTAACTCGGAAAAAAATACAGTACATGCCTGCACGAGATAAATACCCACCTCCCAGGAATGTCCATGCACCATGGTATAGCATGCGTGGAATTTGTCTGGAGCCCATGGGCGCGCCCTAATCTTGCACCTTCTTTGGAAAATCGCCGGTTTTTCGGGTTCAGAAATTGGAAAGTCGAGATTTCTCCAAAACACCACGAAATCTCTAGTTGGAGAAGTCGCTTGCGATGCCGAGAGTGAGCTAGGTGTCGGGTTTGGGTTCAATCATTGGAGTGGTTCCATGTTCTGGACAGCGAGGGGGGATCTAGGGTTGGAAGCCATGCTTACTCACACTCGATAGACGTACTGGTGGTGCCTTGGGTGCCAAATGACCTAGTATTCCCTGCCTATGATTTTATGAGGACAGTGGGTCACATGCAAGGGCTTCAGGACCCGTTTTCACTTTTTTTATTTTTTAGATTTGTTTGGTGCTGCCCAAGAAAATGGCGAAACTCGCATGCGACCGCGGCAACGCGACGGTCGGTGCAATCTTGGACGTAGGCATGCTTCCAGCCTAGGTACCCCATGGGCACCCCCAAACCATTTTTCCCCGAAAATTGAGAGTGTCTTATAGGGTACATACAGTTAGAAACCGCATTTACCAGGTCGTAACTCGGAAAAAATACAGTACGTGCCTGCACCAGATAAATACCCACCTCCTGGAATGGCCATGCACCATGGTATAGCATGCGTAGAAATTGCCTCGGGCCCATGGGCGCGCCCTAATCTTGCACCTCCTTTGGGAAAACGCCAGTTTTTCAGGTTCAGAAAATAGAAAGTCGAGATTTCTCCAAAGCACCATGAAATCTCTAGTTGGAGAAGTCGCTTGCGATGCCGAGAGGGAGCTAGGTGCCAGGTTTGGGCTCAATCCATAGAGTGGTTCCTTGTTCTGGGCAGCGAGGGGGGATCTAGGGTTGGAAGCCATGTTTACTCACACTCGATAGACATCCTGGTGCTGCCTTAGATGCCAAATGATCTAGTATGCCCTGCCTATGATTTTATGAGGGTAGTGGGTCACATCCAATGGCTCCAGGATCCGTTTTCGTGATTTTTATTTTTTTTAGATTTTTTTTGGTGCTGCCCAAGAAAACGGCAAAACCCGCTAGCGGTCGCGGCAACACGACGGTTGGTGGAATCTTGGACCCAAGCATGCATCCAGCCTAGGTACCCCTTGGGGCACCCCAAACCATTTTTCCTCGAAAATTAAGAGTGTCTTATAGGGTACATACAATTAGAAACCGCATTTACCGGGTCGTAACTCGGAAAAAATACTATACATGCCTGCACGAGATAAATACACACCTCCAAGGAATGGCCATGCACCATGACATAGCATGCGTGGAAATTGCCTCAGGCCCATGGGCGCGCCCTAATCTTGCACCTCATTTGGGAAAACGCCGGTTTTTCAGGTTGAGAAAATGGACAGTCGAGATTTCTCCAAAGCACCACGAAATCTCTAGTTGGAGAAGTCGCTTGCGATGCCGAGAGGGATCTAGGTGCCGGGTTTGGTCTCAACTAAAGGAGTGGTTCCATGTTCTAGGCAGCGAGGGGGGATCTAGGATTGGAAGCCATGTTTCACTAGTGGAAACGAGGTCTTTTGTTGATCCCGAAAAAGGGCTTTAACACTGGTTCTTCTACGAACCGGTGTTAAAGGGGGGGCCGTACCAGCGTGGCCCCTGCGGCAAAAAAGGAGCCCCCCTTTAACACCGGTTCGTGCCACGAACCGGTGTTAAAGGTCCCTGCAATACAAGATTCTTTAACACCGGTTCGTGGCATGAACCTGTGTTAAAGGGGGGGGGCTATATAAGACACCACCCCAGCCCACACACACCCCACTCTTCCACTCTTTCACATTTTGGAGCCTAGCAAGAGGGTGTGAAGAGTGCTAGTTTGTGTTTTTTTCATATGCACTAGAGGTGTTCGGTGAAATGCCCGAGAGCTCAAAATAAGCTTTCTTGTTGCTCTTTCCGTCTCGGTCGAGGTCGGCAATTATAGTTTCATGTGTCATTGATGTACTATATATATAAATGGTCATCTCCCTATTATTTTTTGATATATACTACATATTAATGCAGATGAATCGGCAATGGATGTACGGTGACCGCCGCACTTCCGAGTACATTACGGGCCTCCAAAATTTCATCGTTGTGGCTAATGCAAACCGTGGTCACAATGGTTTTATGTGCTGTCCGTGTGTTCACTGTCAGAACAAGAAAGACTACTCAAATACCAGAACCATTCACGCCCACCTGCTTCGATCCGGTTTCATGCCTAGCTATAATTGTTGGACCAAGCACGGAGAAAAAGGGGTTGTGATGGAAGACAACGAAGAAGAAGAGGATGATGACAACTATCATAATATGTATCCTGAATATGATGATAATGCAACGGAGGTAGATAATGAAGATCAAGAGGGAGCAGATGGGCCCGCTGATGACGATCTTGGTCGGGCCATTACTGATGCAAAGGAAGAATGTGAAACTGAAAAGGAGAAGGAGAAGCTAGAGCAGATGTTAAAGGATCACAAAACATTGTTGTATCCAACTTGCGAAGATGGCCACAAAAAGCTAGGTGCCACACTGGATTTGCTGCAATGAAAGGCAGAGAATGGTGTGACTGACAGCGCATTTTCAAAGTTGTTGGTAAAAATGAAGAATCTTCTTCCAAGAAATAATGAGTTGCCCGACAGTACATACCAAGCAAAGAAGGTTGTCGCCTCTAGGATTAGACGTGCGTAAGATACATGCCTGCATTAATGATCGCATCCTCTACCGCGTGAGAAGTACGAGAATTTGGATGCATGCCCTATACTTTGCATCATGGTATAAGATCGACGAGACGATCCTGGCGATGTTGAGGGCGAGGCCCCTAGGAAGAAGGTTCCCGCCAAGGTTATGTGGTATGCTCCTATAATACCACGGTTAAAACGTCTCTTCAGAAATAAAGAGCATGCCAAGTTATTGCGATGGCACATGGAAGACCATAAGAAAGACGCGTTGAGACACCCTGCTGATGGGTCACAGTGGAGAAAAGTCGAGCGAGAGTACCCGGACTTCGCACGTGACGCAAGGAACTTAAGGTTTGGTCTAAGTACGGCATGAATCCTTTTGGTGAGTAGAGCTGCAACACAAAGACTGGCCTGTGACCCTATGTATCTATAACCTTCCTCCTTGGTTGTGTATGAAGAGGAAGTTCATTATGATGTCAGTGCTCATCCAAGGCCCGAGGCAACCCGGCAACGACATTGATGTGTACCTAAGGCTATTAGTTGAAGAACTTTTACAGCTGTGGGCCAAACCAGGTGTACGTATGTGGGATGAGCACAAAGGGGATCCATTTGACCTATGAGCATTGCTTTTCGTAACCATCAATGACTGGCCTGCTCTTAGTAACATTTCAGGCATAAACAAGGTATACAATTCATGCACACAATGTTTAGATGATACTGAATGTGTATATTTGTATAAATGTAAGAAGGTTGTGTACCTTGGGTATCGCCGATTTCTTCGAACCGCATCCAAGAAGAAAGAAAGGCAAGCATTTCAAACGTCTGGCGTAACCCCGGAGGAAGCCTTCCTCTGCGGTGAGGAGGTATTTGGTATGGTCAAGGACCTAGAAGTAATCTTTGGAAAAGGTCCTGGCAGTCTATCTGTTCCGAATGACGATGCCGGACACGCGCCCATGTGGAAGAAGCAATCTATATTTTGGGACCTACCCTATTGGAAAGTCTTAGAGGTCCGCTCTTCAATCGACGTGATGCACGTGACGAAGAATGTTTGCGTGAACCTGCTAGGCTTTCTAGGAGTGTATGGGAAGACAAAGATACACCGGAAGCACGGCAGGACCAGCAACGTCTCAAGGCCCTCAAGAGACTATGCATCCTGAGAACGAGAACGGTAAACGATGCCACTTAACTCCTGCCAGCCACGCTCTTACGAAAGCAGAGAAGAAAATCTTTTTTGAATGCCTGAGCAGTATCAAGGTCCCATCTGGCTTCTCATCGAATATAAAGGGAATAATAAATATGGCAGAGAAAAAATTCCAAAACCTGAAGTCTCATGATTGCCACGTGATTATGACACAATTGCTTCCGATTGCATTGAGGGGGCTTCTACCTGAAAATGTTCGAGTACCCATTGTGAAGCTATGTGCATTCCTCAATGCAATATCTCAGAAGGTAATCAATCCAGAAAGTCTACCGTGGTTACAAACAGATGTGGCCCAATGTCTTGTCGACTTTGAGTTGGTGTTCCCACCATCCTTCTTCAATATTATGACGCATCTCTGGTTCACCTAGTAGAAGAGATTGCCATTCTCGGTCCTCAGATTTCTACACAATATGTTCCCTTTGAGAGGTACATGGAAGTCTTAAAAAATATGTTCATAACCGTGCTAGGCCGAAGGAAGCATCTCCAAGGGCTATGTAATGAGGAGGTCATTGAGTTCGTGGTTGATTTTATTCTGACCTTAAGGCGATTGGTGTTCCGAATCACGACATGAGGGAGATCGTGGAAAAGGCACCCTAGGATGTAAAGCAATGATATGTAGGACGGGCATTCTCTCAATCAAGCACACTACACGGTTTTACAAAGATTTATCTTGGTTGCCCGTATATCAATGAACACAAGAATTTAATACGCCTCAAACACCGAGGCGGTCGATGAATGGATTATAAGTGAACACATGGCGAGTTTTGGTTGGCTGCAAAGACTTCTCACGAATAACACCACTGTTGGGGATCAGCTGTACTTGTTGGCGGACACCATCTTCGTTGTATGTACTTTCCAAGGGTACGAGATAAATGGGAATACATTTTACACGATAGGCCAAGATAAAAGAGCACCAACCAAAAGCAGTGGTGTCCGCCGATGCGGCAGAAGACAATGGGCAAAAGACCACGTATTATGGGTTCATAGAGGAGATATGGGAACTTGACTATGGACCTAATTTTAAGGTCCCCTTGTTTGATGCAAATGGGTCAAGCTAACAGGAGGAGGGTTGAGGTAGACAAGAAGTATGGAATGACAACGGTGGATCTCAACAATCTTATGAAGAACTTAGACGAACCATTCGTCCTAGCCAATGATGTGGCTCAGGTTTTCTATGTGAAGGACATGTCCTCCAGACCAAAAAAAGAAAAAATATGCAAACGAATACATCATATGATGAGCCAAAGGCCACATAGTTCTTTGGGAAAATAAACATCGTGGGAATCGAGGACAAGATGTACATGTCAAGATTATAATAAGTTTGATGAAATTCGCCCTTCACAGTGAAAACTGACCCAAGCATTCCGTTAAGTAAAGAAGATGCTCCATGGTTACGTCTGAAGCGATCATAAGGAAGGACATATGCCAAGAAGTTCATGCTCATATTATGTAACTCTAGTTCATGTTTTTAATATTAATACATGTCTTGAGTGTTAGTCATGTTTTGTGGATGGACCGGGACTATGAGAAGAAGTTGTCCCGATTCGTACTTACCATTAAGATCTGATCTCCAAACGCGCGTGGTCACATATTAGGGAGTGCCTCTATGACCAGTTTCTTGGAGATGCCGGAGGACTAGGCTCCGTCGGCATCTCCCTGAAACTGGCCGTAGTGGTGTCCCTGCTCTCGAAAACCATCTTGCAGCTTTGTAACTTCTCTAACTAGATCAATACACCTGGGAGCTAACTAATTTCACATATTAGGGAGTGCCTCTATGACCAGTTTCTCGGAGATGCCGGAGGACTGGGCTCCGTCGGCATCTCCCTGAAACTAGCTGTAGTGGTGTCCCTGCCTCAAACTGGCTGGAGGACTGGACTCACAAGGATGCCTATTTATAGTACAAGCAGCTCGACATAGTGTTGACACTTAAGAAATAATGTCAACACTCACCCCTATTATTAGTGCTGACTCGTGTTTTCTCCCGGATGGTGTCTCCAACCGGGACTAAAGGTTCATCTTTAGTCCCGGTTGGCGTCTCCAACCGGGACTAAAGGTTCATCTTTAGTCCCGGTTGGTGACACCATCCGCGACAAGGTACACCGCATGCGACATAATGTCGACACTCACCTCTATTATTAGTGCTGACTCGTGTTTTGTCCCGGTTAGTGTCTCCAACCGGGACTAAAGGTTCATCTTTAGTCCCGGTTGGTGACACCATCCGGGACAAGGTACACGCCGCACGACATAATGTCGGCACTCACCCCTATTATTAGTGATGACTCGTGTTTTGTCCCGGTTGGTGTCTCCAACCGGGACTAAAGGTTCATCTTTAGTCCCGGTTGGTGTCTCCAGCCGGGACTAAAGGTTCATCCCGCCATTTTTTCCCGCCATTTTTCTTCCTGCCGGTTCTTCTTCCCGCCATTTTTCTTCCCGCCAGTTCTTCCCTCCAGTTCTTCCCGCTAGTTCACTATATATATATGTAGGGGGTCGGCCTCCATTGTCATTGCACATCTCTAGACTCATATCTGCAACCTCATCACTCTTTCCCATGGCTTCCACCGTAGCACTAACCCCCAGGGAGGCGGAGGCGCTGGCGCCGACCACCCCCGCCTGCCGCCATCGTGTCCCCTGGGCTGGATCTTGGCGTCGGAGGCGTGCCGGTTCCTCCTGTCCCTCTAGGTGTGGCGCGCCGGATGGCTATCACGAACCACTACTACTTCGAGCTCACGCCGGAGCAGCGGAGGAATCCCAGATGGCATCCCGACTATTTCCCTACTTGGGAAGCCTTCTTCGTGGATCGGCGTGAGAGGGCGCTCGCCAGGCACGAGGAGCACGGCCCACCTCCTCCTAACTTCAACGAGGCCGGCCGTTGGCTATGGTGGCGCAGTCGGACTCTCCAGAGCGTCATGGCCTATGACACTGCTGCCGACTCTAACCCCCGTCTGCGCTACCCTCAAGTCCAGCCCACGCGCTACCCTCAAGTCCAGCCCAAGCGTACTCTCCAGAGGTTCAATTACGGCGACCCCGACGACGACAACGATGACGGCGGCGACGAGTATGACGACTACAGTGGCGAGTATTACAGGTGTAGGCAGGAGCATGACTGAATCACTCCAACATTCCGAAACAAGTTCAGCCTATTGTTACTTAATCTGGCCATGTATCTTAATTTTCAGTTCTTTTATGTATCTTAATTTTCAGTTCCAGTTCGGCCGATTGTTACTTAATCTGGCCATGTATCTTAATTTTCAGTTCTTTTATGTATCTTAATTTTTAGTTCCAGTTCGGCTTTATGTAACTGTCTCAAAATGACCTAGCTCATTCGAGGTTTCTTGGCTTTCGGGTCAAATGACCAATGTTATGGCTAGAATCAAGGCATAGTTTGTGATAATATGGCCATATTGTGCATACATGTGCATCATGGCATGGCAAACAATGTTGCAAGAGGAAGTTTTCCTTTTTATCGCACCAAAAAGGCATTTTCCATTTTCCGAGCATAAAAAACGGACGGTTTTGTGAAGCAACCACCAAATGGCTAATTCAAAAAACCACCAACACATTTTACAAAAATACTAGACCACCTTATATGCACAATGTACCAACAGTGGGATCTGAAACCTTTCCGTCCACCTCTGGTGAAAAAGACAAATTCCTACCGAATCGGTAGGAAGTGGGTCAGATATGAACTACAAGTACATGATACTATGCTCATGATTTTTTACAAAAATCATTTTTAGGTTCACAATATGCTATTTTATCAAAAAATAATGCAAGTTGAGCGAGGCTTGGTGAGATTCAAGTGTATACAAAAGATGCGACGTTTAAATATCCAATCAATTCAAAAATGTTAATACAAAAGATGCAGCATTAAAATATGATTTGATCTAATAAAAATCATTTTTTAGATGCTTAATATTTCTTATGTTCAAAGTTTTAGGATTTAACAATTTATTTTGGTTTGAATTGAATAATCAAAATTTATATGTAAGTGTTTTAATTATTTTGAAAATTTTCATGTAAAGTAAATATAAAATGATTTACATGAATGGATAGAAATTATTTTTATGAAAATTATGATATATTATTCATATTTTTCTGAGTTGAATGAAAAGATATGAATTTTCTAAATTCATATCATATTTTTGAATTAAAATGCCCTTTAATGCATGAATAATGCCCACTTCTTTAACACCGGTTCCAGCCACGAACCGGTGTTAAAGAAATAACTCATCTGCGGAAGCGGATTCTCTTTAACACCGGTTCCAGCCACGAACCGGTGTTAAAGGGGGGGGTATTTATTTCACCTTCCCTTCCTTTCTTCCCCATCGAGCGATCGATCAAACACACCGCCAAGAGAGATCGAGCGCCGCCAGCTTGAGCTCGAGGTCCTCCGTCTCGCCGCCCCCGACCCGCCGTCTCGCCGCCGCCGCTTCGAAGCTCGAGGTCCGCTGCCCCCGACCCTCTCTTCCCCGCATCCTTCCCCTCCCTCTAACACGGTGGGGCTCCGTCCATGTGCACGGCGCTCGCCGCCGCAGCGGGGCTAGACGCCCCTCTAACGCCTTCGCTGCCGCCGCTTAGGCCTTTGCCTCCACACGCCCAGCCACGGTATCCCGCTCCCGCTGAAACTTCCGCCGGGGCGGCCGACGCCACACCGGAACCGATGCGGAGGGCGTCGGCGACGCGGCTCCCTCGTCGGGTTGCGGGCCGATGAGTCCATGTTGGCGAGGAGGAGAGGGGGGAGTCCCCCCTTGCCCGCGCCGTGCAACCCGTCCGGCCGATGGCGACAGGGATACTTCCCCGGCGAGCCTCGGCCTCGTGCCATCGTCGTCTTCCCAGGCGAGCCTCGGCCCATATAGCTCACGTCGTGCCGTGCCGGTCCTGTGCCCTGACTTTTTTTTAGAGAATATCACACTTTATTGACTAAATAACATCAATACAAAGTTCAGCCCGAATAAATTCCGGGGCAACACCAAAAAAAATTACAAGAAGAGCGCACAGATGCGCGAGCTAATAAGTGTGCTGCGACATTCAGATTACGGGAAACATGCCTAAACGAACATGAAGTGAAGCTCCTAGCAAGAACCTTGATGTCCCCAATAACAATGCCCATAAGGAAGCGATCCTGGGCCGACGACCTGATGCATTGAATCATCGACAGACAGTACGATTCCAGGACACAGTCCTGGTAGCCTTTCTCCCGAGCGCGACAACGCGTCGATGGCGGACCCTCGACAAGTTTAGAAACAGGGAATCCATCCAAACCCTCTGACACTGAGAGGATATCGAGGGAAACCCTAGGACAAGTCCAGGCAACAACGTCGTCGACGTTGCATTCCTTCTTGAAAGTGTTGCTTGAAACACGATGCTTTGAAGTGCTAGGAGTGAGGTGGGACAACTCCGGAGGGCGCAGCGGTCACGGGTCGTTTTCGTTCGTCGATCTGCTCGATGTCAGCATTTGTTTCTTTTATTTTTCTCTTTATTTTCTTTTGGGTTAGATTGTGCTGTTGCTTTTCTGTTGCTCCAACATTGTCGTTGTATCTTGTGATTGCTATATTAATATAGCGGGGCGCAAGCCTATTTCGAGGAGCCCTGACCACCTCGCTCTCTTCCCCGTGCAGGAACGTCTCGCCGCTGCCGCTTCGGAGCTCATAGGCCACGCCTCAACGCCGACGCCGCTCGCCGCCCGACGAGCCCACCGCTAGCACCGCCGCCCGACGAGACCGCCGCATCCGTCCGATGAGCACCGCCGCCCGACGACACCAATGTCACCCCACCGGTGAGCGCCACGTGTCTGCCACGTGTGTTATTGCTGACTCATCCTGATTAAAACTTGTTTGCTCGATAAATTGTACTACATGCATAGATTAAAACTTGTATACAAATTGGACCTCTGACTCATTTGTGTATTTATTTGTGTATTTTGGTATGAATAATATGTATATTTGTGTATGAATCCAAGTCCACTTGAATGTTTACACTCTTACTCTAGATAATATTATTGTTTTAGAAACTATGGATCCACTTAGTAGAAACCTTGAAGAAGAAGAAATAATGGAGAACATTATTGATGAGGACACCTCACAATATCTAAACTTGGAGGGACATGATGACGACAGCTCAAGTACTAGTCATGGAGAAGATGAAGACTCCGGTGAACGCAATTTAATGGTTACAAAGTCCGGCGAGGTATATGCATTGATTAAGCCTCTACTGACTTCCACCAACAATCTTCTTCTACATGTATTAATTAACGCTTCTTTCTTCTTTTAGCCCTCTGGATCAACCAGCCAGCAACCATCTTCTTCTACGAAAAAGAGCAAGCGAGGCGCGAGCCAGCGGTTGAAAGATCGTGCAAAGTTCACGATCAAGCGATCTGTTGATGGCAGGCCGATGGAGCCCAAGAAGGCCGCAAAAATTTGTACGTCAGCTGGAGTTCTTGTTAGGGACCAAATCCCAATCATAATTGAAAATTGGAATAAGCCAAAGAAGGGCGACGGTACCTTTGTCGATGACAGATCCAAAGAAACGCTTTGGAATTCGTTGTTGGTAAATTTCACCCTTCTGGCAGAGGAGGATGAAAACAACCCGGTTCTAAAGGAAAAGGTCAAAGAGTGGACTCTAAAGAAGATGGCTTACGCTTTCCGCAACTGGAAGACAAAATTGAACAAATTTGTCAAATGGCGAGACTCAAATTTCAAGACGCATATTATGCGAAGATAAGACCTCACTGGACCGAATTTGAGACATATAAAAAAGTGCTATAGCTAAAAAGAGGTCAGAAACCAATACGCTTAATGCCCTGAAGAAGGAATATCACCAGAGGATGGGGTCAGGTGGCTACATATCTCAGAGGCCTAAGTGGGAGGAAGCTGAGAAGGCCCTGCGCGAGAGAGGGATCACACCCCAGACAGATGGGTGGGACCTACGTGCAAAGACTTGGTTCTACGGAATCGGGGCAAGGTTGGACCCAGAAACAGGATTGTGTAACTTCCCAACCCTCCTTGACAAACTCACACCGAACTCATCACGGCATACGAGGAAACATCCGCCAGACCTTCCATCCCGACAGAGAGAATGACCAGCTCACACGCGCCATCGGTAAAAAGAACACCGGACATGCACGAGGCATGGGGGTATGACGTGGAAGGATGGGTTTGCCGACCGGAGCGACTTTACAGATGGCGCGCGTAAAAGAAAAGAGCGACAGAGCGGATGACACAGATAGAACATGCACTTGCGGCGCTGCAGCGCAAGTGAATGCACAACAGAGCCATCAAGCTACCGCCCATCTCAGCGCACGAAGAGCCTGCATTGAAGTCGCCCGCGCCTGCATCGGCTGAAAAGCGCAGGTGGCTTCCACGGAGAACGGCAGCCCACGCTTGAAATGACGGTCCTCGATACCCGTGGATGAGATCACGGAGAGCGAACACGCTGAGCTGCATGTGAGATTAATGGGCTTATCCATTAAGGTGGCTGTTGGCTATGCCTTACCTCGTAGCTGGTGGAACTTACCACCGCCGACCGATTCCAGATGGCTATGCTATTGTCGGGTGGATGAGGTTGTGAAGGAATATGAGGAAGCACAGCTTGACCATGCTATGTGAAGGGAAACTCAACTCAAATTTGCAGTAAAAACAACCATTCTTTGGAAGAAGGAACACATTGTGCTTCCAAATTGAGGTCACTGGCACCCCGCCCGCCGCCGTCTCCGTCGAGCCGCTATCTCCTGGCTTCAGCTATCTCTCAGCTGGCAGCCATCTCCTAGCGGCAGCCATCTCCGGCCCGTCACCATCTCCTCGGCATCCATCTCCGCCCGTCAGCCATCTCGGTGCTTCAGCCATCTCCTCAGCAGAAGCGAAGAGCACCGCCACGAGGAGCATCGAGCACTGCCACAAAGAAATCCGCAGGAAACCGTGACGCCAAAGAGTTCAAAAACTACGCCCCGCAGCCTTCCGCCAAGCCATTGCCGGTTTTACCGTGGAATCGCAGCGACGAGGAGACCAATAGGATCTCGGAAGAACAGGTCAAGAAATTCTTTGCACCTAGACGCCGAGCCAAAGGAGAAAATAGATCCGGCGATGGTGGAGAAGTTTTACAATAATCTTTTGAAACCTGAAACCCCACTTGTGCCGGACTACGAGCGCCAGATTTTGAAGGGGGATGCAAGGCGCAGGGAGACTGAAAGTAGCAAATGTGAGGCACCCTGTAAAAACAGTTCCCACGCTCGGGGAGCAGGAAAACCAATCATGCGCCCCGCTCCAAATGTTCGACACACGGGACGCTCCTCCCGTAAATGATTACGAGGCAGAGCTACAAAGAAAGGCCAATGAGATGGGGATGACTTACATTGCATACTTGAACGTCATGGGAGACAACTTGCCCAAATGCAATGCCAACCCCATACAGCCATGGAAGTATGGGAAGAATCTCGTCAAGAAAGAGGAGCTCAAGAATCTACCAACAAAGATGCGAAAATTGCACAAGTGGTACCTTGATTTCTGCAAGACGAGAAAAGAAGAATGGATCACGACACATATAGAGATCAGATTTTCTTGTGCGGAGACGACGCGATCGACTTCAACATTCAAGACTTGCATTTTCTATTCAATCAGAAGGAACTCGACAAATCTGCCATCAGCCTTTATTGTGTGTAAGTACTATTTCTGTAATTTTATCTCATCTCATTCACTTATTAATTGCATGTATATATATATATGCTCACCATATATGTATATACTATTATGCAGGAAAAAGGTTATGGAATGCATGAAAGGAGGCCCTTTTGACATTGGGTTCGTTGACCCAAATAGAGTTCATGAAGAAGTGGTAAAACCAAACCCGGCAAACAGAAGATTACTTGCTAACGCCTTTACGAGACAACAAACCAAAAGGGAAATACTATTGCCTTACAACTTCTCGTGAGTACTGTTACCTCTCTCTTGTACACATTCTGCTTCGCTTACTCGATGTTAAGTGTAACTGATGATGAGTTATGCGCGTAGGTTCCACTTTATTCGCTAGTCATTCAACCCGACTCAGAAAAGTCCTTGTCATGGAATCGTTAAAAAAGAAAAAGAGATATGGGCAGACTTTAGAGAGATGCTCCAGAGGTAATTTCAATCATATTATCACACTATATCGGCAACTTTAGTGACAACAAGTAATTAATTACTCCTTTATCAATTTTCTTTGCACATGAGGTTTGAAAAGGTTCACGGCAGGGCCGTGGGTGAATGGTCAGAAGAACTAAAATTTGTAGACCAAAATGTAAGTAATACTAGCTAGCTTCCAATTCCATTATATCATGCTTTATTGATTATTATTTTGATTAAACTCTCTATTCTCGTAAAGTGCGCGTATCAGGGACACGGCAATAACTTATGTGGGTACTATGTTTGCGAGTTCATTCGCAACACGATATGTGCGACGGGCCAAGCCGCACTAGAACAACTTAGAGTAAGTAAACAAAGTCCACAACATTATTTTATTACCATCAATTGTGTTGAGTTTTATTCTTATATATATATTGACGGCCCATTCTTCATATATATTCAGATCGAACGGATGCGGGACCAACTACTACCATTTGAACGCATACGAGCCATTCAAGTGGAATTGGCGGGGTTCATACTTGATGAGGTCGTCACGCCTGGCGGAGAACTCATTAGATATCCACCAAAATGAACGATGACGATGTATATGTGCTGATGACGATGTATGTGCCGATGACAATGTTTGTGTATAATAATAGTTGCTTAATTATTCATTTACTCGTATGTACCGATGACGATTTATGTGTACCGCTCGATCGATTCCTCGCCCCCTCCCGCAGAAATACGCCCGAAGGGTAGAGGTCTGCCGTGGCAGAGATTTAGGTTTTCGCGCAGCGCAGCGCAGGAAAACGGCTAAATCTGCCACAGAATTTTAACACCGGTTCCAGATACGAACCGGTGTTAAAGGGGGGGGCCTGAGGCCTGCGGCAGCCCCACATGCGCCACCCTTTAACACCGGTTTGTATAAGAACCGGTGTTAAAGGGCCCCCCCCTCTAACACCGAACCCTCAACAGCGGTTGGGGAACTGCTGTTAGAGGGCCCTCCCAACCGGAGTTAAAGGGGGGCTCTGCACTAGTGTTTACTCACACTCGATAGACATCTTGGTGGTGCCTTGGGTGCCAAATGACCTGGTATGTCCTGCCTATGATTTTATGAGGTCAGTGGGTCACATGCAAGGGCTCCGGGAGCTATTTTCATATATTTTTATTTTTTTTAGATTTTGGTTGGTGTTTCCCAAGAAAAGAGAGAAACCCGCCGGAGGCCGCGGCAACACGACGGTCGGTGCAATCTTGGACCCAGGCATGCATCCATCCTAGGTACCCCATGGGGCACCCAAAACCATTTTTCCCCAAAAATTGAGAGTGTCTTATAGGGTACATACAATTACAAACCGCATTTACTGGGCAGTAACTCGAAAAAAATACAGTGCATGCCTGCACCATGAGATAATTACCCACCTCCCGGGAATGGCCACGCACCATGGTGTAGCATGCATAGAAATTGCCTCGGGCCCATGGGAGCGCCCTAATCTTGCACCTACATTGGGAAAATGCCAGTTTTTCAGGTTCAGAAAATGGAAAGTCGAGATTTCTCCAAAGCACCACGAAATCTCTAATTGGAGAAGTCGCTTGCGATGTTGAGAGGAAGCTAGGTGCTGCGTTTGGGATCAATCCATGGAGTGGTTCCATGTTCTGGGCAGCGAGGGGGATCTAGGGTTGGAAGCCATGTTTACTAACACTTGATAGACATCCTGGTGGTGCCTTGGGTGCCAAATGACCTTGTATTCCCTGCCTATGATATTATGAGGGAAGTGGGTCACATGCAAGGGCTCTAGGAGCCGTTTTTACATTTTTTTTATTTTTTTAGATTTTGGTTGGTGCTTCCCAAGAAAATGGCGAAACCCGCTGGCGGCCGCGGCAAAGCGACGATGGGTCCAATCTTGGACCCAGGCATGCATCCAGCCTAGGTACCCCATGGGGCACCCCAAACCATTTTTACCCGAAAATTGAGAGTGTCTTATAGGGTACATACAGTTAGAAACCGCATTTTTCGGGTCGTAAGTCGAAAAAGAATATAGTTCATGCATGCACCACGAGATAAATACCCACCTCCCGGGAATGGCCATGCACCATGGTGTAGCATGTGTGGAAATTTCCCCGGGCCCATGGGCACGCCCTAATATTGCACCTCCTTTGGGAAAACGCCGGTTTTTCGGGTTCAAAAAATGGAAAGTCAAGATTTCTCCAAAGCACCACGAAATCTCTAGTTGGAGAAGTCGCTTGCGATGCCGAGAGGGACCTAGGTACTGGGTTTGGGCTTAATCCATGTAGTGGTTCCATGTTCTGGGAAGCGAGGGGGGGTCTAGGGTTGGAAGGCATGTTTACTCACACTCGATAGACATCCTGGTGGTGCCTTCGTTGCCAAATGACATGGTATGCTCTGCCTATGATTTTATGAGGGCACTGGGTCACGTGCAAGGGCTCCAGGAGCCGTTTTCATGTTTTTTATTTTTTTTAGAGTTTGTTTGGTGCTGCCCAAGAAAACGGTGAAACCCGCCGACGGCCGAGGCAACGCGACGGTCTGTGCAATCTTGGACTAAGGCATGCATCTAGCCTATGTACCCCATGGGGCACCCCAAACTATTTCCCCCCGAAAATTGAGAGTGTCTTATAGGGTACGTATAGTTAGAAACCGCATTTACCGGGCCGTAACTCGGAAAAAATACAGTACATGCCTGCACCACGAGATAAATACCCACCTCCCGGGAATGGCTATGCACCATGGTGTAGCATGCGTGGAAATTGCCTCGGGCCCATGGGCGCGCCTTAATCTTGCACCTCCTTTGGGAAAACTCCGGTTTTTCGGGTTCAGAAAATGGAAAGTCGAGATTTCTCCAAAGCACCACGAAATCCCTACTTGGAGAAGTCGCTTGCGATGCCGAGAGGGAGCTAGGTGTCGGGTTTGGGCTTAATCCATGGAGTGGTTCCATGTTCTGGGCAGCGAGGGGGGATCTAGGGTTGGAAGCCATGTTTACTCACACTCGATAGACATCCTGGTGGTGCCTTGGGTGCCAAATGACCTGGTATGCACTGCCTATGATTTTATCAGGGCAGTGGGTCACATGCAAGGGCTCCAGGAGCCGTTTTTACGTTTTTTTTTCAGATTTTGTTTGGTGCTGCCCAAGAAAACGCCGTTTTTTCGGGTTTAGAAAAAGGAAAGTCGAGATTTCTCCAAAGCACCACGAAATCCCTAGTTGGAGAAGTCGCTTGCGATGCCGAGAGGGAGCTAGGTGCCCGGTTTGGGCTTAATCCATGGAGTGGTTCCATGTTCTGGGCAGCGAGGGGGGGTCTAGGGTTGGAAGCCATGTTTACTCACACTCGATAGACATCCTGGTGGTGCCTTGGGTGCCAAATGACCTGGTATGCACTGCCTATGATTTTATGAGTGCAGTGGGTCACATGCAAGGGCTCCAGGAGCCGTTTTCACGTTTTTTTTTATTTTTTTAGATTTTGTTTGGTGCTGCCCAAGAAAACGACAAAACCCGCCGACGGACATGGCAACGCGACGGTCGGTGCAATATTGGACCCAGGCATGCATCCAGCCTAGGTACCCATGGGGCACCCCAAACCATTTTTACCCGAAAATTGAGAGTGCCTTATAGGGTACGTACAGTTAGAAACCCCATTTACCGGGCCGTAACTATGAAAAAAAAAGACAGTACATGTCTGCACCACGAGATAAATACCCACCTCCCGGGAATGGCCATGCACCATGGTGTAGCATGTGTGAAAATTGCCTCGGGCCCATGGGCGCGCCCTAATCTTGCACCTCCTTTGGGAAAACGCTGGTTTTACGGGTTTAGAATATGGAAAGTCGAGATTTCTCCAAAGCACCACAAAATCTCTAGTTGGATAAGTCGCTTGCGATGCCGAGAGGGAGCTAGGCGCAAGTTTTGGGCTCAATCCATGTAGTGGTTACATGTTTTAGGCAGATTAGACTTGACTAGAGGAATCTCACTGTCAGGAACCCCTAAAGGATTGGGTGCACTAAATCCGCGAGGGCCATTGCAGTTAGGATTGCAGCCATAAGCGTTGTCGTTGCACTAGAGCCAGCAGGGAGAAAGGAAAGTCTCATGGGTCTCTCCGACTCTGATTAGTCACATAGAGAAGAAGAGAAGATTTTTTCCATTTTAGCAGATAAGATAGCAGCAGAAGACATTTTCTCCATTCCTGCTTGAGTTCTTTCCTAACTATAAACATGATCAATAGAATATCACACATGTGCCATTACTATGCCTCACGTTCTAGTTCTAAACGCAAGGAACTTGCACATATTAGTATAAGAATAGGAAAGGACCTGGAGCGGTAGATCCGCTCATCCTGGCTTTGAATCCTAGTTCAGTTGCCACGGGAACCTTAGCGCCGCGTGTGTGTTGTCCTACAAGAAAAATAAAGAGGCATAGAAAGAGTGACAAAGCTCAATCCAAAACATGAAAGCGGAATCACAACTGTCTCATGAAAGAAGGGTCTCAAGCAGTGTGTTCATGGTCACTCCAAACATAGGATTTTCGGCATATACTCTTCCAGTGTAGCTTTCCCTTTCCGTGCGCAGAGGGGATATATTAAGTATTCATCTGCTGGTAGAAGGCTTGAAGGTTTAGCGTAACCCAGAATAACCTATTGGAGGAAGAACCGATGTTAGGTGCCTAGTCTTTAATGCTTGCAAAGTCGCTAGGCGGGTGATAAGATGAAAAAGGTAGTTATATGAATCTCAATAGGCCTACTTGCCTTAAAACTAGACCCCCTAGGGAAAATCCCACTCCGTCCGTAAGACAAACTCAAGGAGGTTGACTTGACCAGGAAGACAGTCTTGTAATAGTAAAAGCAACCTATCGCGCTGGGTCACCACTCCTTCCAGAGTAGCCCAGAACCCATGATATGATATTCTAATATATGGCTAGACTGTCTAGGGCTCGAGCTATACCTATATATAACTACCAACTGGGACAAACTTTGCCCTACGCGGAGTATATAATCGGCTGCCGTATATTTAGCCCGTGGCATATGACATATAGATGATATTGAACAAACCTAGAAAGACTCTGGAGGCGGATGCGCCGCCACTACTTTAAACAACCGCTTATGTTCTTCGGCATCACCTTTTCATAAAGGCGTGGTTTATCCTCTAAGATAGAAAACACCACAACTTTCCGGGGTCAAGTGCAGGTAGAAAGACATCCTTCGTTACCGTGCTGAAACAACAACAATTCCTGCTAAAAAAATCTGCTTTCCTATCAAGTAACGCCTTCTCCACTTGACTCCACTGGTCAAGAACTCTGGATCTTCATCCGATATCCTTCCCAAATGAACATCCTAGCCCAGTAACAATATCTTATCTCTTCCCAGCCTAGAAAATAGACGAAATTGCTAAATATCAATTGATGAAGACGATTTTCCTCATGTTTCTATCGTTGTGTTGTTCTACCCACAACTTATCGATAATGAATTCTTTTCATTTCCTAGATCTCTTGTTTTTAGAAAACGAAAAGCAAGTAGAAAAGATAGGTGTAAAGCCTCTGATTCTCCTTTCGAGAACTTAAATGCAAAGATAAGGCGAAAAGCCTTTGCTTCTTCTTTCGATTGGATAGAAGCTCATACTCGACTTCAACAACAGGTTTGGTGCTGATGTGTCCAAATCCCATGCTCCTACTAAGGTTGATTGATGTGTCAAAGACTAATGCTCCTTCTAAGGTTGATAAAGGTAAAGCAGTGGCCCATGAACCCACTACATCTAAGCCCAAGTCCAAACAAAACTAGACCCAAGAATGTTGGAATGAGAATCCTTACCTGTGACGACCATGCATACTTTTCTGACCTATGTATGCCTTTCCTCGCCTACTTCGTTCTTGCTTTACGTTTCCTACTATTTTCAAGTTTCAATTTCGAAAGAGAGACATAAAGTGTCAATTTACTTTCTTTTCATAAAGTCAATAAATTGTAGTAATTCTTGCTTTTGAAAAAGCATACAAAGACAGCCTGCACCAACATTTTCTTTTACAACATATGACATTGCACAAAAAGCTGCAAAGGACATAGTTTCGTCAATTCACCGGCACGAATAGCATTTTCTACATCCCCGGCATGGAGTTCCAGACTCCTTGATCAAGATGAAACACTCCTGGTACCACAAACAAGGAAGCTAGCTTTTCTAGCATTGACAGAAAAGGTAAATAAGCTAAAACATGGCAGTCTGAAGACTTATCTGAAAGCTGAGTGCTTCAAAAGGCTTGATTTGCTAGTCTCGGTTGAATAAAAAATGAACAGAGATTTGATTTATGCGTAGATTAGTGTTCTCCTCTGGGCCAGTGTTGAGACTTTGAGGCATAGCCCAGGTGTTTTTAGCGAAGCCGAAAGGTAGTTCCGTCGGGAAAGAAGAATATCTCGTCATACCAACTATATGCTTTGTTCATGTCTGCCATTTCGTTTATCATAGAGGCGTGCAGCGAAAACTTGTCCAAGAAAGAGGTAAGTCTTTCCATAAGTCAGAAAGAAACCTTCTTACTAGCAGGTTGTCCTTTCTTCGCCTATTCATTCTATCTAAGACCGGATTTGTCGGTGCAAGAGTGCTCGATCAGTGACCTCCTACGCACTACCGGCTTTGGGCATACTAGCCCGCTGTGGAAGAGAATGCAGATAAATAAGGTGAATGTAACGTAGGTCATAACACATAGAAAAGCCCTTTTTATCCAAGGTATGATTGTTTTCCTATTGCCTTGTCTTTCTACTATCTTGAAATAGCTATTATTGTCTTCCTGGTCAGCTTTCGACGAGTGACTCTTGGTTGCAGGGCCGGGGGACCTACTATCTACTTAACCGCTAGGCAAAGAGGGAGGACTAGTCTCTTTCTTTCAGCTTTGAACGGAAGCCCTTTTTCGGTAATATCTCTGCTGGATAAATAAAAAGTCATGGTTTAAGAAAACTAGAGGAGCTGGAAATAGGATTTCTGATCTGGGAATTGCTGGTTTCTGAGGGAAGGAAACTTTAGGTTAAGAAATCAAAGCCAAGCTGGTACAAACATTTCCCATAGTGGTTATGGTTGCTAATGGTCAGAACATAATCAGTAAAGCAGTGTATCAGAGGGGGTGCCTGGAAGGTACAAGGAGTGGAATTAAAAGCTAAACCGAGGCTGTTGCCACTGGTTGCCTATGACATGGTGCTAGGAATGGATTGGTTGAATACTCCGCTGGGGAACATGAAGGTGAATTGGAAGGAGAAATACATGTCTTTAGGGAAGGTTCATTGGTAGAAATCAATTGAAACGAGGTTGAAAGCTTTTCCCGTTGTCCGCTTTGCCTTCGTACGACTTTCCTTGTGAAAATGGGCTTTTTCAAAATCAAACTAGTTGTTTACTCATTGTGGCAAAACAAAACTCTCTTATTTTCCTTCGAGATGAATAGCATTTTGATAGAGGTGGGGCATTTGGAATGAGTGGATTCTATACACAAGGTCCCTCATCTCTTTTGGCTAGTCCTTGGCTTGTTTGTTTGATGATTTAGATAGCTAAAATATAGCCCGGCTAGATAACAAAACAATGAAATAGCACGCCACTGTGGTGAGAAATCTTGAAGATGAAATCTTACTGATTTGACTCGTGGACCTTTGGAAAAGAGTAGTGGCCTTCTAACAAAGGTGAAAACAACCTTAAAATACCTTATTGAGGGAATGCTATCATAGCACCTTACAAAACTTCTTTTGCTCAATCAATTCTTAGCGCCAAGACTGGATTAGGTAGTCTTTGTGTACAATCTATCGTCGACCTACCCTAACTCATGTTCTAGCACGGTAAAAGCATTGATAGAATCGTACCACGATTGCTTTCCTTAGTCTTGAACGCCCCACTCGTGTCAGCTCGAATTATACAACCTGGCCACGCACCAAACCTTAGTACGTGCCGTGCCATTACTCTCCTATTCCAGTGGGAATTATGATAGCTGGGCCATACCAACTAATTATCCCTCGGCCCGATCATCCAATTAGCATTCCAGCTGCCTTGTAAGAAAATCTTCCACTTGGATAGTTGATAGAGCACAACATTCAACCAGCTTTGTCGTGTTCTTCCTTCTTGTTCCGATCCTATTTCCGTGAATAACAAGGATTGCTCTATCATTTCATTTGGGACCCTTGCTTTCCATTTGAATTCAGGGGGGTCTAGGGTTGGAAGCCATGTTTACTCACAGTCGATAGACATCCTGGTGGTGCTTTGGGTGCCAAATTACCTGGTATGCCAATTCCTATGATTTTATGAGGGCAGTGGGTCACATGCAAGGGCTCCATGAGCCAATTTCATGTTTTTTTATTTTTTTCAAATTTTGTTTAGTGCTGCCCAAGAAAACACCGAAACCCAATGGCGGCGACAGTAACGCGATGGTCGGTGCAATCTTGGACCCAGGCATGCATCCAGCCTAGGTACCCCCTTGGGAACCCCAAACCATTTTTCCCGAAAATTGAGATTGTCATATAGGGTACATATAGTTAGAAACCGCATTTAACGGGCCGTAACTCGAAAAAAATACAGTACATGCCTGCACCACGAGATAAATACCCACCTCCCGGGAATGGCCATGCACCATGGTGTAGCATGCGTAGAAATTGCCTCAGAACCATGGGCACGCCCTAATATTGCACTTCCATTGACAAAACGCCGGTTTTTTGGGTTCAGAAAATGGAAAGTCGAGATTTCTCCAAAGCACCATGAAATCTCTAATTGGAGAAGTCGCTTGCGATGCCGAGAGGGAGCTAGGTGCCAGGTTTGGCTTCAATCCAAGGAGTGGTTCCATGTTCTGGGCAGCGAGGGGGATCTAGGATTGGAAGCCATGTTTACTAACACTCGATAGACATCCTGGTGGTGCCTTGGGTACCAAATGACCTTGTATGCCCTGCCTATGATTTTCTAAGGGCAGTGGGTCACATGCAAGGGCTCTAAGAGCCATTTTCACGTTTGTTTTATTTTTTTATATTTTGTTTGGTGCTTCCCAAGAAAATGGCGAAACCCGCCGGCGCCCGCGGCAACGCGACGGTCGGTGCAATCTTGGACCCAGGCATGCATCCAGCATAGGTACCCCATTGGGAACCCCAAACCATTTCTCCCTGAAAATTGAGTGTCTTATACGGTACATATAGTTAGAAATCGCATTTACCGGGTCATAACTCAAAAAGAATATAGTACATGCCTGCACCACGAGATAAATACCCACCTACCGGGAATGGCCATGCACCATGTCGTAGCATGCGTGGAAATTTCCTCGGGCCCATGGGTGCATCCTAATCTTGCACCTTTTTTGGGAAAACGCCGGTTTTTCGGGTTCAAAAAATGGAAACTCGAGATTTCTCCAAAGCACCACAAAATATCTAGTTGGAGAAGTCGCTTACGATGTCGAGAGGGATATAGGTGCCGGGTTTGGGCTCAATCCAAGGAGTGGTTCCATGTTCTAGGCAGCAAGGGGGGATCTAGTGTTGGAAGCCATGTTTACTAACACTCGATAGACATCCTGGTGGTGCCTTGGGTGCCAAATGACCTTGTATGCCCTGCCTATGATTTTATGAGGGCAGTGGGTCACATGCAAGGCCTCCGGGAGCCATTTTCACGTTTGTTTTATTTTTTTAGATTTTTTTTGGTGCTTCCCAAAAAATGTTGAAACCCAACGGCGGCCGCGGCAACGCGACGGTCGGTGCAATCTTGGACCCAGGCATGCATCCAGCCTAGGTACCCCTTGGGGCACCCCAAACCATTTTTCCCCGAAAATTGAGAGTGTTTTACCGGGCTGTAACTCGGAAAAAATACAGTACATGCCTGCACCACGAGATAAATACCCAAGGATGCCAAATGACCCGGGCAGAAAATGGAAAGTCGAGATTTTTCCAAAGCACCATGAAATCTCTAGTTAGAGAAGTCGCTTGCGATGCCGAGAAGCTAGGTGCCGGGTTTGGGCTAAACCCATGGAGTGGTTCCATGTTCAGGGCAGCGAGGGGGATCTAGGGTTGGAAGCCATGTTTACTCACAATCGATAGACATCCTCGTGGTGCCTTGGGTGCCAAATTTCCTTGTATGCCCTGCCTCTGATTTTATGAGGGAAGTGGATCACATGCAAGGGCTCCAGGATCCGTTTTCACGTTTTTTTTTAGATTTAGTTTGGTGCTGCCCAAGAAAATGGCGAAACCCGCCGGCGGCCGCCGCAACGCGATGGTCGGTGCAATCTTGGACCCAGGCATGCATCCATCCTAGGTACCCAATGGGGCACCCCAAACCATTTTTCCCCAAAAATTGAGAGTGTTTTATAGGGTACATACAGTTAGAAACCGCATTTACCGGGTCGTAACTCGAAAAAAAAAACACTACATGCCTGCACCACGAGATAAATACCCACCTCCCGGGAATGGACATGCACCATGGTGTAGCATGCGTAGAAATTGCCTCGGTCCCATGGGAGCGCCCTAATCTTGCGCCTACATTGGGAAAACGCCGGTTTTTAGGGTTCAGAAAATGGAAAGTCGAGATTTCTCCAAAGCACCACGAAATCTCTAATTGGAGAAGTCGCTTGCAATGCTGAGAGGGAGCTAGGTGACGGGTTTGAGATCAATCCATGGAGTGGTTCCATGTTCTGGGCAGCGAGGGGTTTCTAGGTTTGGAAGCCATGTTTACTAACACTTGATAGACATCCTGGTGGTGCCTTGGGTGCCAAATGACCTTGTATGCCCTGCCTATGATTTTATGAGGGCAGTGGGTCACATGCAAGGGCTCCAAGAGCCGTTTTAACATTTGTTTTTTTTTAGATTTTGTTTGGTGCTTCCCAAAAAAATGGTGAAACCCGCCAGCGGAAGCGGCAACGCGACGGTCGGTGCAATCTTGGACCCAGGCATGCATCTAGCCTAGGTACCCCATGGGGCACCCCAAACTATTTTTCCCCGAAAACTGAGAGTCTCTTATAGGGTACACACAGTTAGAAACCGCATTTATCGGGCGGTAACTCGGAAAAAATACAGTACATGCCTGCACCACGATATAAATACCCACCTCGCGGGAATTGCCATGCACCATGGTGTAGCATGTGAGGAAATTGCCTCAGGCCCATGGGCGCGCCCTAATCTTGCACCTCCTTTGGGAAAACTCCGGTTTTTCAGGTTCAGAAAATGGAAAGTCGAGATTTCTCCAAAGCACCACGAAATCCCTAGTTGGAGAAGTCACTTGCAATGCCGAGAGGGAGCTACGTGCCGGTTTTGGTCTTAATCCGTGGAGTGGTTCCATGTTCTGGGCAGCGAGGGGGGATATAGGGTTGGAAACCATGTTTACTCAAACTCGATAGACATCCTGGTGGTGCCTTGGGTGCCAAATTGCCTGGTATGCACTGCCTATGATTTTATAAGGGCAGTGGGTCACATGCAAGGCCTCCAGGAGCCATTTTCACTTTTTTTTTTTTTTTTAGATTTTTTTTTGGTGCTGCCCAAGAAAATGGTGGAAACCCGCTGGCGGCCGCGGCAACACGACGGTTGGTGCAATCTTGGACCCAAGCATGCATCCAGCCTAGGTACCCCATGGGGCACCCCAATCTATTTTTTCCTGAAAATTGAGAGTATCTCATAGGGTACATACAGTTAGAACCGTCATTTACCGGGCCGTAACTCAAAAAAAATACCGTACATGACTTCACCACGAGATAAATACCCACCTCCTGGGAATGGCCATGCACCATGGTGTAGCATGCATAGAAATTGCCTCGGGCCCATGGGCGTGCCCTAATCTTGCACCTCCTTTGGGAAAACATCGGTTTTTCGTGTTCAGAAAATGGAAAGTCGAGATTTCGCCAAAGCACCACGAAATCTCTAGTTGGTGAAGTCGCTTGCAATGCGGAGAGGGAGCTAGGTGCTGGGTTTAGGCTCAATCGATGGAGTAGTTCCATGTTCTGGGCAGCGAGGGGGGATCTAGGTTTGGAAGCCATGTTTACTCACACTCGATAGACATCGTGGTGGTGCCTTGGGTGCCAAATGACCTGGTATACCCTGCCTATGATTTTATGAGGGCGGTGGGTCACATGCAACGGCACCAGGAGCCGTTTTAATGTTTTTTATTTTTTTCGATTTTGTTTGGTGCTGCCCAAGAAAACGGCAAAACCCGCCGGCAGCCGCGACAACGCGACGGTCGGTGTAATATTGGACCCAGGCATGCATCCAGCCTAGGTACCCCACGGGGCACCCCAAACCATTTTTACCCAAAAATTGAGAGTGTCTTATTGGGTACATACAGTTAGAAACCGCATTTACCGGTCCGTAACTATGAAAAAAATATAGTACATGTCTGCACCACGAGATAAATATCCACCTCCCGGGAATGGCCATGCACCATGGTGTAGCATGCGTGGAAATTGCCTCGGGCCCATGGGCGCGCCCTAATCTTGCACCTCCTTGGGGAAAATGTCGGTTTTTCGTGTTTGGAAAATGGAAAGTCAAGATTTATCCAAAGCACCACGAAATCTCTAGTTGGAGAAGTCGCTTGCGATGCCGAGAGGGAGCTAGGCGCCAGTTTTGGGCTCAATCCATGGAGTGGTTATATGTTCTAGTTAGCGAGGGGGGTCTAGGGTTGGAATCCATGTTTACTCACAGTCGATAGACATCCAGGTGGTGCTTTGGGTGCCAAATGACCTGGTATGCCCTGCCTATGATTTTATGAGGACAGTGGGTCACATGCAAGGGCTCCATGAGCCAATTTCATGTTTTTTTTATTTTTTTATATTTTGTTTGGTGCTTCCCAAGAAAACGGTGAAACCCGCTGGCGGCCAGGGCAACGCGACGATCGGTGCAATCTTGGACCCAGGCATGCATCCAGCCTAGGTACCCCATGGGGCACCCCAAACCATTTTTCCCCGAAAATTGAGATTGTCTTATAGGTTACATACAGTTAGAAACCGCATTTACTGGGTTGTAACTCAAAAAAAATATAGTACATGCCTGCACCACGAGATAATTACCCACCTCCCGGGAATGTCCATGCACCATGGTGTAGCATGCGTAGAAATTGCCTCAGGACCATGGGCGCGCCCTAATGTTGCACCTCCATTGGGAAAACGCCGGTTTTTTGGGTTCAGAAAATGGAATGTCGAGATTTCTCCAAAGCACCACAAAATATCTAATTGGAGAAGTTGCTTGCGATGCCGAGAGGGAGCTAGGTGCCGGGTTTGGGCTCAATCCATGGAGCGGTTCCATGTTCTGGGCAGCGAGGGGGAATCTAGGGTTGGATGCCATGTTTACTAACACTCGATAGACATCCTGGTGGTGCCTTGGGTGCCAAATGACCTTGTATGCTCTGCTTATGATTTTATGACGGTAGTGGGTCACATGCAAGGGCTCCAGGAGCCATTTTCATGTTTGTTTTATTTTTTTAGATTTTTGTTTGTGCTTCCCAAGAAAATGGCGAAACCCGCCGGCGGGCGCGGCAACGCGACGGTCGGTGCAATCTTGGACCCAGGCATGCATCCAGCCTAGGTATGCCATGGGGCACCCCAAACCATTTCTCCTAGAAAATTGAGAGTGTCTTATAGAGTACATACAGTTAGAAACCGCATTTATCGGACCGTAACTCAAAAAGAATATAGTACATGCCTGCACCACGAGATAAATACCCACTTCCCGGGAATGGCCATGCACCATGCTGTAGCATGCGTGGAAATTGCCTTGGGCCCATGGGTGCGCCCTAATCTTGCACCTCCTTTGGGAAAACGCCGGTTTTTCGGGTTCAAAAAAGGAATGTCGAGATTTCTCCAAAGCACCACGAAATATCTAGTTGGAGAAGTCGCATATGATGCCGAGAGGGATCTAGGTGCCGGGTTTGGGATGAATCCATGGAGTGGTTCCAGGTTATGGGCAGCGAGGGGGATCTAGGGTTGGAAGCCATGTTTGCTCATACTCGATAGACATCCTGGTGATGCCTTGGCTGCCAAATGACCTGGTATGCCCTGCCTATGATTTTACGAGGGCAGTGGGTCACATGCAAGTGCTCCAGGAGCTCTTTTCACATTTTTCTTATTTTTTTAGATTTTTTTGTGCTGCCCAAGAAAATGGCGAAACCAGCTGGTGGCAGCGGCAACGCGACGGTCCGTGCAATCTTGGACCCAGGCATGCATCCATCCTAGGTACCCGATGGGGCACCCCAAACCATTTTTACCTGAAAATTGAGAGTGTCTTATAGGGTACATATAGTTAGAAACCGTATTTACCGAGACGTAACTCGGAAGAAATACAGTACATGACTGCACTACGAGATAAATACCCACCTCCCGGGAATGGCCATGCACCATGGTGTAGCATGCGTGGAAATTGCCTCGGTCCCGTGGGCGCGCCCTAATCTTGCACCTCCTTTGGGAAAACGCCGGTTTTTCGGGTTCAAAAACTGGAAAGTCGAGATTTCTCCAAAGAACCATGAAATCTCTAGTTGGAGAAGTCGCTTGCGATGCCGAGAGGGAGCTAGGTGCCGGGTTTGGGCTCAATCCATGGAGTGGTTCCATGTTTTGGGCACAGAGGAGGGATCTAGGGTTAGAAGCCATGTTTACTCAGATATGCCATCTATGCTTGTCATGAATATTCTGAAAATCCCTTACTATAGCTCACGCAGAAACCAGCACGCCCTGATTGATCAGATAGTTGTCACGCGGATCGTGCCAGCCAACCGTTGGTCCTCTTTGATCCAATAGCCACACGAAATTGTTATAGTAGCAACATCCCAATATTATTACACACGACATGGTAGTTACAACAATTACAATGCAGGACGTGGCTGTTAAATATGTAATAATAGTAATAACAACAGAACATTACTCGTCGTCCTCGTCATCATCGGTGGTGGCGGCGGTGTCCTGTGATGACTCGTTGGCAACTCCCTCCTCTTATATATGCACCCCCTACTCGTCGGATTCCTCCTCCTCCTAGTAGTCCCATGGGTCGATGTCACTCTCCTCCGCTTCTGCCTCCAACTTCTCCATGAATGCCTCCTCGTTGCCCGAGTTGGAGTCGTCCTTGTCGCTGGCTCCTCTATTCCTCCTGCCCTTCTTCATGGTGGTCTCGCATGCTTTCCTCCAACGCCCCCCCATCTTGGCTGCTGCTATGCTCTCATCCGTCTCTTCCGGTGCAACGCGCTTAACGGGTGTGGCTGGTACGACAAGCTTCGACGTCGCGGTGTCCTCGAGCACCGATGTCGATGGATCCAGGTGTGGTTGGACATGTCGTGGTGCCTCAAATGGGTGTCGGCAGGCACGAATGATGCCACGATGAGCAGGTGACGTAGGATGGTCAGCCACCGGCAAGGATCTTCCACTTCCACAGTAGGGTTCCATGCTATGTGAGGAAGTTGTTCGGAAATGCGCGATGGCGGGTACGCAGAGTTGGGTGCCGATCCTAGGGCGCCTGGAGAATCTCATAATCTAGTCGCGTAAAAATTGTTCTACATCGTAAAATATCTACGTATTGGGAGTGTTGTCACGTAAAACAAACCTACTTGCTTATTTAGGGTCCTGAATCACTATGCAACCATCAGAGGGGTGTTGGTTCTAGTGGGAGCATAAAATATTAAAATGTTCAATATGCTTGCTCTTTTATGAATACATGTCTTAAGTGTTTTGCATATTTTCTGTTGTAGATCATGGAACCAAGTAGCAGTCACTCTCAGATATCTGGTTTTGCATTGAGAACCATTCTTGAGAAAGATAAACTAAACGATAGTAATTTTACCAACTGGTATCGAAATCTGAGAATTGTTCTCAAACAAGAAAAGAAGGACCATGTCATAGACAACCCACTTCCAGATGAGACGAATGAGAATGCGACTGTTGTTGCCACCAATGCCTACCGTCGGGCTAAGGATGAGTCCATGGATATTAGCTTTCTTATGCTTGCTCACATGGAACCAGACTTGCAAAAGTAGTTTGAGCAAGTTGAGGCCTACGATATGATCGAAAGCCTCAAAAGTATGTTCCAGGCTCAGGCGAGGACTAAGAGGTATCAAGTCTCTCAGGCTATGCTGAGTTGCAAGCTTAAGTATAGTGATCCACCGAGTCCACATGTGATCAAAATATTTGGTTATGTGCAGTCTCTGGAGAGGCTTGGCTACCCCATTAGAGAAGAGTTCGCTACGGATATAATTTTGAACTATCTTCCTAGTGCATATGGGCAGTTCATTTCGAACTACCACATGCATGGTATGGATAAGAAGCTCACTGAATTGCATGGGATGCTCAAGCAGGCAGAGGCGAATCTCAAGAAGGGCACCACTCAAGTGTTGATGGTGCAGAATAAGCCTAAGTTCAAGAAGAGTTCTTGGACTAAGAAGAAGGCTAAGTCGGGAGGAAAGAAGGCTCAGGACCCGGGCCCACACTACTAGGAAAATGGCTATAGGTAATCAGCACATCCGTGGCTCACATGGTTGAAGTGTCCCACGGCTAAAACAGGCGTGGCTCACCTATGGGCAGTGCCCTACTAGTAACTAGAACAACCGTGGCGCACATGACTATAGTGCGCCACAGATATGTGTGGGCCAGGGCCCTGTTGGCCGCACGCCAAACATCTGTAGCGCACATAGGGCTGGTGCGCTACGGTTGTTAGTGTCAACCGTGGCGCACATGGAGGGGGTGCGCTACGCCTAAGCGCATGCCCCCCTCTGCTGTGAAACAGCCAGAAATATCTGTGGCGCACTCTGCCTAGTGCGCCACAGGGAGTAGGAACATCCTTGGCGCACATGGCATAGGGCGCCACGGATGTTCCTACTCCCTGTGGCGCACTAGGGCAGAGTGCGCCACGGATGTGTCGATTTTTTTGACAGCACTTTATGTGCACATGTGTGACCACATCCACCACCCCACACTTCACTTTCCCCTTCTTCTTCCTCCTTAGATCTAGTCGGGATCTTCTCCTTCCCACCTCAATTTCTCCACCCATTCACCATTTTTAGCATGTAGAACTTGCTTTGGATGTTACATAAGTAATAGAGGAAGGTCTCCGGTCTCTCATCTCCTTCTCCGGTCGACGCGCGCACCTCTCCTTTCCATCTTTCTCGTGATCGGTCTCTCATCTCGGTAAGTTGTCCATGTAAGGATGTGTTCATGTGTATATGGATGATATGCTCATATGTATGTAGATGATCGATGCTCATGATGTGTGTATGGAGAGGATCGATCGATGGTCATATGTGTGTGTATATGGAGAGTATCGATGATGCTCATGCATGTGTGTATGGAGAGGATAATGATATGTTCGTGTGTGTATGGATCAGTCTCTCTCTCTTGTGTTTGTATGTGAACAAGTTGCCATTTGTTTTGCCAAAATGTTGATTCATTTCCATATTGGCAAGACTTTGGCATTTTGCAAAGGTCCTAATTTTAGGATAGGTCATGCCGAAATTTTCTATCGATCATTGCATGCATGCATGCATTCATTATGTGGTTCTAATAGACTTCTAATTGTACCGTGTACACCGTGCAGGCAAAAATGGTCCGCATAATGAGCGAAGACATTGTGGCTAGATTTTTGAAATGTGCGACGGCCGACATGATACGAAATAACAAGACGAATATAAGATGTCCGTGCAGAAGATGCAAACTCAACTGGGTGATCGACCCAGATTCCGGGAATCTGCAGGCGCACCTGCTCCGCCACGGTTTCATGGATGGATACACTCATTGGATAAGCTATGACGAAGACGATGGAGACGGTGAAGGTGGCCAACATGACGATGATCATCATCACGGCGAGAACGGGCGAGATGATGAAGAGTCTCCTGGAGATGGTGAAGGTGCGGAAGCAGACCGGGATGATGATGATCTAGATGCCAGAGGAGCAGACGACGCTGGAACAACGTCAGGCTGGGTGCGGGACCCTTATGTGCAAGAGTTGCTTCTCAAGCAGACGAGTAACGCCAGGGCTGCCGCTAGAGAGAATGCCAAGCTTGCGCAACTTGAGAAAGACGCGGTTACTCCATTGTATGAAGGATGCAGGCCCGATGATACCCGGTTGAATGTAACTCTCAAGGCTATGGAGATGAAGGCAAAACACAAATTGAGCGACGCAAGCTTCGACGATATGATGGCATTCTGGCACGATCGTCTCCCGGAGGGGAACACATGTCCAACTAGTATCGAGGACGCCAAGAAAATCGTCTGTCCTCTCGATCTACCGCATGTTAGATATCACGTATGCATCAACGATTGCATCATTTATCGGGGCGAGGATGCGGAGAAAACCACATGTCCGGTGTGCGGTACAAGAAAGGGAAGAAAGCACCTTGAAAAGTGGTATGGTACTTTCCTATCACTCCTCGTCTGCAGCGCTATTTCGTGGACCCTAAGGAAGCGAAGCTCATGCGATGGCATGCGGAAAGGAAGAAGCCAGGAGATGATGATGATGACCCCGAAAAGGATGAGCTGCTGACGCACCCTTCAGATGCTAGCCAGTGGAAAGCATTGGACCTCGAATTCCCAGAATTCGGTGGAGATTCGAGGAACATTAGGCTTGGTGCGAGCACCGATGGACTCAATCCGTTCGGTAGCCAGAGCAGCACGCACAACACTTGGCCCGTGTTTGTATGGATGTACAACCTCCCTCCATGGTTGTGCATGAAGAAGAAGTACATACAAATGAGTATGCTAATTCAAGGGCCGAAACAACCTGGTACCGACATCAATCTGTATCTCGGGTTGTTGAAAGAGGAGCTAGCCACGTTATGCGAATCTGGAGCCAATACTTACGACGCCGTCGCACAAGATTATTTCACTATGAGAGCTGCGTTGGTCACTACGGTGCAAGACTATCCAGGTTACGGGTATATCTCGGGGCAGGTTATCCAAGGATTCGCCATGATGTTAGGTGCATGGATAACACAAGCTATCTCCAACTAGAGAAAGATCCGTGGTCATCAAAATCGTGTTCATGGCGCACCGGAGGTGGCTCGGCAAGAATGATCCATGGAGAAAACATGGAGACCTGTTCGATGGCAAATCGAGACCCGAGGAATCCTGAGCATAGGAGCAGCGAAGAAGTGGAAGAGTTGCTGAAAACTGGAAAGATTGTCCTAAGCCTAGAAAGAAGCGAAGAGGCAGCAACAAGACAAGTCCTGATGAAGGTATGGAAAACAAGGTCTGTTTTCTAGGAGTTGCCATATCGAAGTTTCTCCAAGACGCCTCATAGCCTCGACATCATGCATATCACGAAAAAACGTAAAGTAGAGTCTAGTCGCCACCATAATCAACATGCCAGATAGGACGAAAGATGGTCTGAAAGCAAGGCACGGCCTGATATGCTTGGGTATCCGGAAGGAGCTTCACGGAGGACGCACTACTCCTGATGATCAGGAAGATGACGATGATCATGAGTCGGAGACGACACAAGGTCGTCGGAAGGGTAAAAAGTTCAAGAAGAACAAATATTACTGCCCTCCTTCTTGCTTCACTCTAAGCCAGGATGAGATCAAACAGTTTTTCAAGTGCCTTCTAGGAGTCAAATTTCCTTACGGCTACGCGGGCAAGATAAGCAAATACCTAGACGAGGCGAAGCAGAGGTTCAGTGGCATGAAGTCTCACGACTGTGCCGTGCTAATGACGCAGGTACTTCTGGTCGCACTAAGAGGGATAATGTACGAGCACATCCGTGAAACGTTATTTGGCCTATGCAAGTTTTTCAACGTCATCTCTAGGAAGTCGATTGGCGTGAATCATCTCGGGAGGCTACAGGAGGAGATCGTGGTGATACTATGTGAGCTTGAGGTCTACTTCCCACCCGCACTCTTCGACATTATGGTGCATCTGTTGGTCCATGTTGTGGAGGACATCGTACAACTCGGGCCGATGTTCCTCCGCAGCATGATGGCGTTCGAAAGGATGAACGGACACATCAAAGGATACGTTCGCAACAGGTCCCTTCCAGATGGAAGCATAGCCAAGGGCTTTCTGGCCGAAGAGTGCATCTCTTTCTGCACGAATTATCTAGACATCGAGAACCCTGTCGGTCTTCCCGTCAACAGGCACCTTGGCAAGCTCGACGGATCTGGTCACCGAGAGGGTCGCCGACATCGCATGCAGACTTCGATTTTCGACGCGCAGACTTTGATCGAGCAAACCTCGTCGCGCTACATCATTTAGAACTGGTCGATCCTTGGGTACAAAAGCACAAAAGGTTAATCGAGAAGAAGTACAATGACCGGGGCATACAGAGGAAGCAGGGAGAAATAATCAAAGAGCACAACTCAGATTTCACGCGTTGGTTTAGGCGTAACTTCGGAATTCTACACTGATGACAACGTGAAGGAAAGATTCTATGGAAGAATCGAGGAGATCTGGGAGCTCGACTACTGTGGAGAAAAGGTGTCAATGTTCCGTGTCAGATAAGCAAAGAGCGTCAAAAGAGAAGACCGGTATTTCACAACCATGGTTATACCCGAAGCAGCCAAATCCAAGGCCGCCGGTGCAAACGTGGCCGCGAAAAATGAACCGTGGGTACTGGCTACCAAAGTGGACCAATGTTTTTTCATTACCGACCCGACAAAGCCTAGCCGTGTTGTCGTGAGGAGAGGAAAAAGAAACATCATCGGAATGGATGGAGTCGCCAACGAGCAAGACTTCGACCAGCACGGCGATCCAAAGATTGAAGATGACGACGACTACGATGCAGCAACATACATACAAGAAGAAAAAGGACAACCCTACCCAAAAAAGGTAGCCCTTTTGAAATAAGAAACATTAAAGTGCCGGGGCTAAATTATTCAACCGCGACAAAGAAGGGAAAAAAGATTGTAAAACGCTAGCTCAAAAAATATTGTAAAACGCGTGGTCGAAAAAGATTGTAATATTCATGGACAAATTATTATGATATATTTGAATCATATTTAATTTGTACCACTTTTATGACATATATTATCACTTTCGGGCATTTTTGGAATATTTAAAAGTATTTTAAAAACAAAACAAAACTTTCATAGAATATACCACCACTTTTGGGCATTTTTTGGAACATTTAAAAATATTTTAAAAATAAAAATAAAAAAGGTGGGCACTGTGATCGAACACTGGTGCTCACAGGTTTAAATTAGAGCAGTGGGTGGAACCTGGGATAGGGCAGTACTAGTTGTCTATAGGGGTGGTTCTTATAGATACTAGCACGAGTTAGGCGTAACGCACTGCCAAGTGCGCCACGGGACCGTAGTGCACTTGGCCAGAGTGCGTTACGCCTAACTCGGTGCTAGTAGTCACATAAGAAGGCGCGGCCACCCCACTTGGCCAGAGTGCACTACGCCTAACTCGGTGCTAGTAGTCAACCCCACGCCCCACGCGCCTCTTCTCCCCATCTCACATCAGACACCCCCGCCGATCTCAACCGTGCCCCGCCGTCGCGCTCTCGATCCACCACTGCCCTGCCAGCTGCGCGTGGAGGAGGAGGAGGAGGAGGAGCCCTGCCAGCTGCGCGTGGAGGAGGAGGAGCCCGAGCCGTGCGTCTCCGAGGAGGAGGAGGAGCCACCGTCGTCCGCCCGCCCGCTGTCGTCCATCGCCGCTCCCTCCTGGTGAGTCCCCTGCCCACCTCCCCTCTCTCCCTCTCTCCCTCTCTCTCCCTCTCTCTCCCTCTCTCCCTCTCGCTCCCTCTCTCTCCCTCTCTCCCCTCTCTCCCTCATCTCTGTGTTGGTCAGGCGCCATGAATGAGTTTGTTGTGATTGGTTAGCAATATTGATTTGCTGTGGAAAGTCATTTAGTTATCTGGCTACATCATTGCACAAAGCTCTATGTTAGCGTTAGTTGCATGGTCTGGATAAGGTTCATGGTTACTCCAAGCTCTGAATTTTGTAGTCTGTGCACTATAGCTTTTGAGTTCATGTATATTGGGGTGCTTATTATATCATTTTCTTTAGAGCATTGCAAAGAACAGGAGATAATGATGCAGGGATTCTAAAATATGGAACAGGACAACCAAACCACTTCCCATCCATATAATCTTTTTGTTTTCTTTACAATCCACATGTTTTTGCTGTTAGTTCTAGGATTGCCCCTTCACCCCAATTTTGTTCCACCTTTTCAAGAGAACAATACACTCAGCTTCTTCCTAGAACATGTGCCCTCTTGTCCTGTACCCTACATGCTGTACCCTATATATATGTGGCATATTTTTTCTAAGAAAATATGTAAGGCATATGCTTCACATGATTCTTAGGAAATAATGATGATGACCACATCCTGTTAACTTGTATCCTTGGTTAGAGTGAAATTTGTCAACCACATGCACCTATTGCCATTCCAGAGTGTGAAACTGCTGCAAAGGTGGGGTGGTACTGGAGTTTACATATTCCAGCCCATGTCAGATAATATGCTTGCAACAATTCCAAGTTTCTGATTTGTGTTAGTCAATTTTAGGAATCTGCAGATAATCTGAACATTGATGCTAGGTGGGCATAATTTGTTGTAACATCTCGAATTATATCTTTTCCTATAATCTGAATTTCCTAATCTGATTAGGAAATGTTAATCCTGTGTGGATGCTTCTGAGATGAACATTATGCCTGTGTGGCATACACCAACTGGTAGCATGTTAGCATGTTGACCAAATTTGTTCTAGCTATCTCTCTTTAGCATTTTGGGTCTGCAAGCCAACTTGTATATGAAAACAATGCATTTCTGTAATTCATTTATCACCAGCAGCTTTGACCTGTCAAACAAAGAAAAAACCCTGTCCATGTGAGTGATTTGTGGAGATAAGATGTTGTTATTGCTGTAGAGGAGGAAATTTTTGCACATGTTGCTACTGTTATTGTTGTTATTGTTGTAGCTATACATGCTACTGTTATTGTTGTAGCTATACATGCTGCTGTTGAACCAAATATCCTGGTGATGGTTTTAGTGATGAAATGTTCCTGGTGATGAAAATACATGGTTAAAACTTGCCTATTCGCTTATTTGCTTTAGTGATGAAATGCTCCTGGTGATGAAATGCTAGCTGAAACTGAAACAAGACAGTAGCTAGCTGTGTAATGCTGTGAAATGCTTATTTGCTTATTTGCTTTAGTGATGAAACTGCTAAGTCCAAACCTGAAACTGCTAAGTCCAAACCTAAAACCTGAAACTGCTAAGTCCAAACCTGAAACCTGGCCATTTATGCTTGATGTACTGTTTGTGTGTTGGCCATTTATTCTAGTTGCTCCATTTTTGCCTGAAACAGATTTATTGTGTGCTGGTTGTGCTGGCTATACTGGGCCATTTATGCTGGTTGTGCTGGCTATGATGGCCATTTATTGTGTGATAGCTATGCTGGCCATATATATGCAGGTTCTTGTATGAAATGAGTCCCGATTTTTGCCGGAATGTTGATTAACTTCCGTTTCGGTAGAAATTGGGCACTCCTAGTTTAAGAAAATTAGCAAAGGTCATGCCGAATTTTTCCGTGCATTTAACCAATTATTTGTTTTTTATTAGTGCGAAGATGTGTGACAACGACGAGGCTGGATGTTCTAAGCGCATCAGCGCTGAAGGAGAACTCAGACCTCCCAATAAACAATTGACATTCTGGGAGGCAGCCCAGCGGCTAGAAGACGATGAGAATACCATCCTTCGGAGAACGAGGATGATGAGATGGAAGACGCGGAGGAAGAAGCCGAAGGAACGGCGGACGATGAAACCACTGATGGCGGCGAGGGCACAGGGAGTGGTAGTAATCCTCCTAAGAATAAGAAGAAGTCAAGGACCGCACCAACACGGTCGGCACGGGTCAGGAGGAAATTACCAAAGTGAGCCCATCAGGGTTCCTTTGAGCCCGCCTTGTCGCCAAAGGGTACGTGGGAAAGTGGCGGCGATCACCCGGACAACCATCTCGATCAACACCGAGAATCTCCGGCATAAAGATAATGGCCACTTGCGCACACTCCTCTTCGAGAAGCTGCACGCAAGATACAAGTTCCCCGCTAAGTATCAGAACACAAATTATCATGGGAAAAAGTAAACAAATCCGCCCTCACAAATATGAGCACCGCCCTGGCCAGCTGGAGAACCCGGATAAAGAAGAAGATCTATAAAGAAGGCAAAAGTCTCGAGGAGATCCAGAAGATTGACCCGCAGATCACCGAAGATCAGTTCCGGGAGTTCAAGGAGAGGTGTGAATCCGAAAGAGCCCTGACCAATAGTAATCGGGGAAAGGTGCTGTAGGCGATGAATATAGGTCATCACCATCTCGGATCTGGTGGATACAGAACCGCGGAGGCCAAATGGAATAAGGAGGATGAAGAGTATAGATCCAAGGGGATAGAAAAACCATTTGCTAAATTCAACCCGCAGGTTCGAACTTCATCAGGCTGCTACCATGTGGACCCAAAACCAAAACAACTCACCGCGATCCTGCGGTGAAGGAATTCGAGGAAATTGTGGTAAGTATAATCTAATTATCATGATCAACTCGATTGCAATCTAATCGATGATCTAAACGATTCACCGTTACTTCTTCGCAGGAGGAGGAAATTATTGCTAGTCATGGATCCTGTGGTTCCTCATCCTGTGGGTCGACGGCGGCCACCCGTGGATAACCCTTTAACAGTATGGCGATGAACCGGCCAAGAAAATAGAGCCGATTACGAAGAAGCCGTTGCCGGCTGGCCGTCTGGCCGGGCCTCGGGGTAAGAATTGGGTGGATCATTTTGTCCACCGCCGAGGACGCATGTGGCGCTGCCGGGAAGGAGCGAGCAGGAAACCGCGAGGTTCAAGAACTTAAGGCACAAGTGGCGCGGATCCCGCAGATCGCCCAAGACAACCGGCAATCACCTCACGCCCTTCCCGCCTACCTTGGTGGAGTCAATAGCGAATCGGAGTGCGGTGGTCGAGTAGGGCCGCGTTCGATTCCAAGCATGGTCGCAGCCACTTTCGAACAAAGCGGCGCCGATTTAATCAGCGAACTACGTGTTCGTGACTCCGCCCGCTAGCACCGCGGCGCCGCAAGTGTTGGTGACTCCCCCTGCCATCATCGCGGCGCCGGAGTACATGTTGGTGGCCCCCCAGCCATCGTCGCGGCGGCACCGGAGCTCCAAGCACCCGTCGGTAGGGAGAATACACCGGCGGCCAGCACCGCGCCATCAAGCAGCCCTTCCGTCTCTTGCACGCCTGCTGTCAGATGCGTGCGGCCGACATTAGCCGATCTCGACGCTATCACGGTAAACAAATTGCTTTAATTACCGCCTTTCATGCCATCTATTACTCTTATGGCATCTTGCTCTGACGATGCCGTACATGTTTTCCGCAGACGAATGTTCCTTCCACTCTCTTATGCTACGTGAACAACGAGCTGAGGGGCTGCGACGACCTGGAACCTCCCATTCAACCCCCAAGAGCGGATGAAGAAGAGCCGTCTGTCCTCAGAACTTGCTTCGGCTTATTCTTGCTATGGCCAAAGAGCATGATCCGTTTGGGGACGGCGGGGCCATCACGCCACGCATAACAAGACCTCCTATCGTACGGCGACAAGCGGTGGCAAGGCCCCTTACCGCCTCGCCACACCTCCACGCGGTGGGTCGGATGATCATGTTGATGATATGCACATGGCGCAGGATCCGGCCGAGGACGACAAAGACTGGAATGATCACTTCTTCAGCACTCAGTTTGGCAATGAAGAAGACCTAGCTGGTGGCCCCACAGAGAAAGCCACTATCACCAAGCGTCTGCTTGGTTCGTGAGACGCCCAGCTTGCCTTTATAGAGCCAGCTGATACAACCAACCGCCCTTTATTCTAAGCCCCGACACACTACATAGGGCCGGTGCTCAGATTATGTGCCTGCCCGCCTCCAAAAGGAAAAAGGTGAAAAGAAAATCTAGCAGCTCGAGCCAGCCGGTGGCCAACAATCGAATCCGATCAGGTTTCGGACGGGCCACCAAGACCCGAGGGTATTATGTGGAGGATTCATGTGGCGGGTGAGCCCATGCTACCTAAGAATTTGCGGAAGCTCGCCAGTTCGAATCAGAGTGTGCATGACGCGGTCGACGATAGAGAGACGCCTTCTATCGGAGAAAGATCCTCGCACCCGGTATTCGTGGTTAAGGTGCCACGGCTTGGGCTTCACGACAATGCCCTCGGATCTGTTCTTCCTGCAGTTCGACGACATCTTCAATATGTTCCACCTATACCCGCTGCACTATTCCATGGTCCGCTCTTTTCTCTCAGCCGCCATGCATATCATTAGAGAGAACACCGGCATCGCTATAGTGGACCCCTACTACATGCGTGACGGCTGCTTGTTCCCCGCCGAACGACGTATCGTGGCCTCGTACCTAAAAAGAATCTTCGTGGCGAACAAGACAAAGTAATACATTCTCGTGCCTTACTTTCCCAAGTCGTTATTCACTCGCCACCGTCGATTGGCTTTATTAGATGATCATCATTCTTTTTCCAACACATTCCATTTGAATTTTTTGCGCAGAGATGAATACTGCACGCTCATCTCCTTATCGCCGAAGCATTCCCACGCCACGTATTTCGACTCGGGGAGTCTAGAAAAGAAGAAAACTACGACAAGATCAAGGAAGTTCTAGATGATGCTCTCACTGGATTTGCCTCGACGGAAGGCACCACCTTCGTATGCATTTAAGGTCAAGTTCGGCAGCACGCCTTAAACCACGTAACGGAGTTCCCCTGCGTGAAGCAGCCGGAAAACAGTAAGAAGGAAGCCTACTACGCACTCCATCACATGAGGGTGTTCCTACTTGACCAGCAGAATTCTACGCTGCCAGATCATCTCAAACAGTGGGCCAAAGCAAAGGCCAAGATCAATGATTCAGATATTAGACAAGAGATGTATCGCATCCAGCAGCAGTTTGGGGCAATCATCTTTCGTGATGTCATGACTTTGGGGGGGGATCTTCTACGGAGGAAATATCCCGAATAACCATGACATAGAAGATCGCCTAGAGATGCAGGGTGACTATAGGAAGTTCATGACGAGACAAGGCGTCCTCCCGTTCCCTAAGCCGAGCCAGAAGGCTTGATGTTAGCCTAGTTGTGTGTGTGTGTGTGGCCAGAAGACAAACTATAGATGACCTTTGTGTGTATGTGGACAAGTGTACATGCTACTATACTTATCTTATTAGGTTTATGAATCATCGCTTATTTCTTTTGCTTATTATTATTCTACATAAATCAATGCTTGGTTTTTTTGCTTACTCTTTGGTTCTTTGCTCATTTTGGTCCTTCTTTTTTTCCTTACTCTTTTTTCGAGAATAATGCCGATGATTGAAATGTCGTGGCACACTATATATGTGAATGTGCTACGATGGGATTGTGAGCCTTGTGATATGCACAAGTTCAGGTCTTGTGCATCCTACTTGGCTCACCGTTCCATCGTAGCATATTCCTGTGTCCAACGAGACCTATGTATATATATGAGGCATTCTTTTCGAGTTATTTTTGTCTTTTTCGAGAATAATGCCGATGATTGAAATGTCGTTGCACAATATATATGTGAATGTGCTACACCGGGATGGTTAGCCTTGTGATATGCACAAGTCCAGGAATTGTGCATCCTACTTGGCTAACCGTTCTGGCATAGCATATTCCTGTGTCCAACGACATAGCTAGTTATATATGAGGCATTTTTTTGATTTACTTTGGTCTTTTTCGAGAATAATGCTGATGATTGAAATATCGTACGTGGCACAATATATATGTGAATGTGCTACAACGGGATAGTTAGCCTTGTGATATGCACAAGTCTAAGTCTTGTGCATCCTACTTGGCTAACTGTTCTGTCGTAGCATATTCCTGTGTCCAACGACCTAGCTAGTTATATATGAGGTATTCTTTTCGAGCTACTTTGGTCTTTTTCGAGAATAATGCCGATGATTGAAATGTCGTGGCACACTATATATGTGAATGTGCTACGATGGGATTGTACGCCTTGTGCTATGCACAAGTCCAGGAGTTGTGCATCCTACTTGGCGTACGGTTCCATCGTAACATATTCCTGTGTCCAACAACCTAGTTATATATGAGGCATGCTTTTTGAGTTTGCTCTTTTTGATTTAGGAGTACTTTCTATAAATGTATCTTTATATGCGACTTTAATTATACATGTTTTTTCAATCACCGGTTAATTATTATTGTCAACTTGTAGATGACGTGGTACGTCGTGTACAAGGGACGGGTTCCCGAAGTCTACGATGATTGGGAAGACTGCCGGAGATAGGTGCACCGTTTCAGCGGCAATAGCTACAAAGGGTACAACACTATGGCGGAGGCGGAAGCTAGATACACGCGCTATCTAGCGGGAGTTAGGACGACAAGGAACCGGATGAAGACCTACACCTTCGTCGCGGCGGTGATCATGCTTATCTTCTTTGGTTGTTTATCCCACGTTTGTGTCTAGCTAGTTTAGATGTCTAGGCGAGCTTCCGAGCTCTAACTTGTTCGATCGACACATGTATTCGCATGTCACCAACTACTACTTTGTAACTTGATCAAAACAATGTAACTTATACTATGTATTCATGTATGAGACTTATCTATATGCATTTGTTTTAATCTTGTTTTTCATATTGTGTATTTATATATAATTGTATATCTTGTATTTGTGTGTGTATATCTGCTGTAATATTGTACTCCCTCCGTCCCAGCGATTAAGGCGTTAAAAAAAACTCAATTTTTCCCGGAGGACAAGGCGCAAGGTCCGTTGCTAGCCATAACTACCGTGTTTGCCCCTGATTTCTGCCGTGCATGCAGGAGGCGAGCGAGACATGCGAAGAGAATTAATGCGCTTGCATGCATGGGCAAAAGGGGAAGGATGTCTTATTTTCTCTCCATTGATCTCCTGCCTAAATAACTGTGCCCAGATTTTAACGCCTTAATCGCTGGGATAGAGGGAGTATATAATATGTATTGTATATAATCTGGCTCGGAAATAAAAAAAACAAAAAACACACCTGTGGCGCACATGATCTACCTTCTGTGGTGCACTACACCTAAAGCGCACTATAGAAGCTTAGTGGCGCACTGGGTAGTGCGCCACAGAAGATCCTAGGCGTAGCGCACCTGCCCACATAGCCGTGGCGCACTAGCAGGTGCGCTACGCCTATCTCTACACAACCGTGCCTAGTGCGCCATGGCTGAGAGATAGCCGTAGCGCAAGGCACGTGGCGCACTGCTAGTGCGCCACAGATGATGTTTTCAGGTGCTCCACTAAATGCTGTTTTCCTAGTAGTGCCAAGCGCTTCCTTAGGGACCAAGCCATCTCCTTCAGCCAGATCCACTTGCTTCTAATGCAAGTTGGATGGTCACTAGAAGAGGAACTGCAGCAAGTATTTGGCAGACAAAGCCAAGAGTGGAGGTATGACTTCCGACTCAGGTACACTTGTTTGTAATGTTATAAACATGTATATTGCTGATGCACCTAATATTTCTTGGGTATATGATACCGGGTCAGTTATTCACATCTGCAACTCGTTGCAGGGACTGGTAAGAACTAGGAGCATAGCAAGAGGCGAGGTTGATATTCGAGTCGGCAACAAAGCAAGAGTTGATGCGTTGGAAGTCGGCACGATGCAACTTCATTTACCTTCCGGATTCATTATGGAACTGAATAATTATTATTATGTTCCAGTGCTCAGTCAAAATATTATTTCTACTTCATGTTTGATGAGGCAAGGCTATGAGTCGAATATCAAGAATAATGGTTGTTCTTTGTATTTGAATGACATGTTTCACGGCTTTGCACCCGTCCAGGATGGGTTATTTATTTTGAATCTTGATGGCGAGTCGGTTTATAACATAAATGTTAAAAGGTTGAAACCAAATGATCTGAATATGACTTACTTTTGGCACTGTTAGCTTGGTCATATAAGTTGGAAATGCGTGAAGAAGCTCCGTGATGATGGACTCCTAACTTCGTTCGACTTGGAGTCATTCGAGACATGCGAATCTTGCCTACTCGGCAAAATGACCAAGACACCTTTTGCAAAGAGTTGCGAAAGGGCATCCGATTTGTTGGGACTAGTACATAGTGATGTATGTGGACCAATGAGCATGATAGCCAGGGGTGGTTATGAGTACTTCATTACCTTCACTGATGATTTGAGTAGGTATGGATATATCTACTTGATGAAAGTTTAGTCGGAAGCCTTTGAAAAGTTCAAAGAATTCCAGAATGAAGCACAGAATCAACTCGGCAAGAAAATAAAGTTTCTTCGGTCGGACCGAGGAGGCGAGTACATGAGCCATGAGTTTGATGACCATCTGAAAAGTTGTGGAATAGTTCCTCAACTTACTCCGCCAGGAACACCGCAAAGGAACAGTGTTTTGGAAAGGCGGAATCGCACCTTGTTGGACATGGTACGATCAATGATGAGTCGGACAGATCTTCCTTTATCATTTTGGGGTTATTGTCTAGAAACAGCGGCGTTCACACTAAGAAGAGTACCATCAAAATCGGTAGAGAAGACACCGCATGAGATGTGGACAGGCAAAAATCCGAGTTTGTCTATTCTTAAGATTTGGGGATGTGAAGCATTTGTCAAGCGACTTCAGTCGGAGAAGCTCCCGGCGAAGTCGGATAAGTGTATATTTTCGTGGGGTATCCGAGGGAAACCTTGGGTTACTACTTCTACAACCGAGAAGAGGGCAAAGTGTTTGTCGCTCGGAATAGTGTCTTCCTTGAGAAAGAGTTTCTCAGTCGGGAAGTTAGTGGGAGCACAGTACAACTCGAAGAAATTCGAGAGGAACCGGATAGTAGCGAATCGGCAAAAACCTTGGAGTTTGAGATGGTCGTGGTAGCTGAGCCGACAGCAACACCTGTACTACGAAGATCGGAGAGATTACGAAGTGTTCGTGATGTGTTGCTGTTAAACAGTGATGAGCCGGCGAATTATTCGGAAGCGATGGTGGGATCTGATTCCGAGTCATGGCTTGGATCCATAAGATCAGAGTTAAAATCCATGGATGAAAATCAAGTTTAGAACTTGGTTGATCTGCCAGACGGTGCAAGACCCGTCGAGTGCAAATGGGTCTTTAAGAAGAAAACTGATATGGATGGAAATGTTTCCGTATATAAAGCACGCTTTGTCGCGAAGGGGTTCCAACAAGTTCAAGGAGTTTATTACGACGAGACTTTCTTTCCCGTAGCGATGCTTAAATCAGTTCGGATCATGTTAGCTATAGCAGCCTATTTCGACTATGAGATATGGCAGATGGATGTCAACACGGCTTTCCTTAACGGAAATTTAACCGAGGACGTGTATATGATACAGCCCGAGGGTTTTGTCGATCCGGCTAATGCTGACAAGGTGTGCAAACTTCAGAAATCCATTTATGGGTTGAAGCAAGCATCTCGGAGTTGGAATATTCGCTTTGATGAGGTAGTCAAATCGTTTGGCTTCATCAAGAGTGATTATGATTCTTGTTTGTACAAGAAGTTTAGTGGGAACAAAGTAAACTTTCTAATCTTATATGTGGATGACATATTATTGATTGGAAATGATGTCCAGATGTTGCAAGAAACCAAGGAATCATTGGAAAGGAGTTTCTCAATGAAAGACTTGGGTGAGGCAACATACATCCTCGGAATCCGGATCTATAGAGATAGATCAAGGAGGCTCATTGGATTGAGTCAGAGTACTTATTTGGACAAAGTGTTGAAGAATTTCGACATGGAATCGTCTAAGAAGGGGTTCTTACCGATGTCCATGGTGTAAAACTTAGCAAGACTCAGTGTCCTTTGACAACTGATGAGCGAAGTCGGATGAGTGCGATTTTGTATGCTTCTGCAGTCGGATCCATCATGTATGCCATGATTTGTACTAGGCCAGATGTTTCCTATGCTCTAAGTGTTGTGAGAAGATACCAGGCTGATCCTGGAGAGATCCACTGGATAGCGGCTAAAAATATCCTAAAGTACTTGAGAAGGACTAAGGATATGTTCTTGGTTTATGGTGGTGAAGATGAACTTAGTGTAAAGGGTTACACGGATGCGAGTTATCTTACCGACTCTGATGATTCTCGTTCGCAATCCGGATACGTGTTTATTATAAACGGAGTTGCTGTGAGCTGGAAGAGTTCCAAGCAAGAGACTGTGTATGCATCTACAACAGAGGCTGAGTATATTGCCGCCTCGGAGGCAGCAAAGGAAGCTGTTTGGATGAGGAATTTCCTCATGGATCTTCGTATGGTTTAGGGCTAGTCCAATCCGTTAGACGTGTATTGTGACAACAATGGTGCTATTGCACAAGCCAATGAACCTAGACAACACCAGAAGAACAAGCACATACCCATGTGGTTCCACCTGATTCGCCAGTTCGTGGATCAGGGTGATATCAAGTTATGCAAGGTACACACGGATGCAAATATTGCGGATCCGTTGACAAAACCGTTACCACATCCAAAGCATGAGGCGCACCTAAGAGCCATGGGCATTAGATGCTTAGACATATGATGTCGGAAGATTGACTCTAGTGCAAGTGGGAGACTGTTGGAAATATGCCCTAGAGGCAATCATGTATGATAAGATTTCCCATTGTATTCATAAAGATATTAAGATGTCCTTGTATAAACATCTGATGTGTATCATTGAATATGTGATTCGATTGTGGAACTATACATTCATGTTGTTTGTACTAAATATCCTTGGTCATTGAGGTTGTGATGGACACACAACTTAGACCAATGTGAAAGTTGGCTTGATGACTCGGTTCCATTTGTCATGGGCATGGAGATGCTATTCCAACTTATACAGAATCGGCTAAAGAGTTTAGCGATTCGGATTGACCCATATTGAGGTACAACGAACAAGTTGTCATTTGTATATCTCAATCAATGTAATCCTTAGACCTGAGGTTATTGCATAGTCCGAGTTGAGGATCACCGACTTAGGTTCTGTCAAATGTTGATCCGTAACTGGGCAGTTATAAAGGCAGAGTTCGGGTCGACTGAGAATCAAGCTGCATGATGTGAATAACCAAGATGGGATTTTGCCCCTCCACTCGGAGATATATTCTCTGGGCCCTCTCGGATGATATGATTTGGAAAGCATGGCCATGCACGACTCGGTTAAGTGTTAACCGAGGCGGTCGACTAAGAGTTAGTCGGGTGAATCACTTATCTCAGATCGAGAAGAGAGTCGGACTATTTAAGGGATGATAATTATTCTCCTATAGTCTGACAAGATATACGTGAGGCAAAAGGGACTCAGACGCAAGTCGCATTGGAAAGGCAAGTCGTCATGACTCTTTGGTACTTGGGAGTCGGCATGTTATGCTAGGAGCCGCTACCGACTGATCGATTGAGAGTCGGACTCTAATCGTGTCTAAGTTTCCAAGAGCCTACGGGGTCACACACTTAAGAGCGGGAGCAAGTTCGGATTGGATCTGAATCGGTAATTTGGTTGGGTTGGACCCAAGCCAGATTAGGACTGAGTTAGTGAGTTGGACTCACAGGGACTAATACTATATGGGCTTTAGTGAATGGGCCGCACGAGCAGAGCCCACGTTCACTCCCTATATATAGTGGAGCACGGTAACCCAGAAAGGTTAATCGTGGATGGGTTAGGTCATTCCATGTGTTTGAAACCCTAGCTCCACAGCAGTCCTACCGTCGTTTCGAACCTAGCAATTCGCCGTTGGTGCTCCTCCTTGTACGTGTGGATACCAGCAGAGGTGATGTATGATCATCACCAGGACGATCAGATCGCACAGGACTGCACTGCATCAACTGACGCGCTTCATCAATAATCCGCAACTGTGCGTCTAGTGGTAAATCTCGTGGCCTTGTACCTCGGCTAGATGTTGGGATCACCACGTTTGAGCGAAAAAGTTTTGTTTTATCTCTATGTGGCCCAACAGTTTGTCCTTTCTTAAGATTTGGGGTTGTGAAGCATTTGTCAAGCGACTTTAGTCGGACAAGCTCACGGCCAAGTCGGATAAGTGTATTTTTTTGGGGTATCCAAGGGAAACCTTGGGTTACTACTTCTACAACCGAGAAGAGGGCAAAGTATTTGTCGCTCAGAACGGTGTCTTCCTTGAGAAAGAGTTTCTTAGTCGGGGAGTCAGTGGGAGCAAGGTGCAGCTCGAAGAAATTCGAGAGGAACCGGCTAGTAGCGAGTCGGACAAAAAACCTTGGAAGATGAGCCGGGCGTGGTAGCTGAGACGGCAGCAGCACCTGTACTACGAAGATCGGCAAGATTGCGAAGTGTTGGTGATGTGTTAATGTTAGACAGTGATGAGCCGGCAAATTATTCGGAAGAGATGGTAGGATCTAATTCCGAGTCATGGCCTGGAGCCATGAGATCGAGTTAAAGTCCATGGATGAAAAACAAGTTTGGAACTTGGTTGATCTGCCAGACGATGCAAGACCCGTCGAGTGCAAATGGGTCTTTAAGAAGAAAACTTTTATGGATGGAAATGTTTCCGTCTATAAAGCATGTTTTGTCATGAAGGGGTTCCGACAAGTTCAAGGAGTTGATTACGAAGAGACTTTCTTGCCCGTAGCGATGCTTAAATCAGTTCGGATCATGTTAGCTATAGCAGCCTATTTTAATTACAAGATATGGAAGATGGATGTCAAAATGGATTTTCTTAATGGAAATTTAACTGAGGACGTGTATATGATATAGCCCGAGGGTTTTGTCGATCTGGCTAATGCTGACAAAGTGTGCAAACTTCAGAAATCCATTTATGGGTTGAAGCAAGCATCTCGGAGTTGGAATATTCGCTTTGATGAGGTATTCAAATCATTTGGCTTCATCAAGAGTGATCATGATTCTTATTTATACAAGAAGTCTAGTGGGAACAAAGTAAACTTGCTAATCTTATATGTGGTTGACATATTATTGATTGTAAATGATGTCCATATGTTGCAAGAAACCAAGGAATCATTGGAAAGGAGTTTCTCAATAAAAGACTTGGGTGAAGCAAAATACGTCATTGGAATCCGGATCTACAGAGATAGATCAAGAAGGCTCATTAGATTGAGTCAGAGTACTTATTTGGACAAAGTGTTGAAGAAGTTCAACATGGAATCATCTAAGAAGGGGTTCTTACCGATGTCCCATGGTGTAAAACTTAGCAAGACTCAGTGTCCTTCGACGACTGATGAGCGAAGTCGGATGAGTGCGATTATGTATGCCTCGGCAGTCGGATCCATCATATATGCCATGATTTGTACTAGGCTAGATGTTTCCTATGCTCTAAGTGTAGTGAGCAGATACCAGGCTGATCCTGGAGAAATCCACTGGAGAGTGGCTAAAAATATCCTAAAGTACTTGAGAAGGACTAACGATATGTTTTTGGTTTATGAGGTGAAGATGAACTCAGTGTAAAGGGTTACATGGATGCGAGTTATCTTACCGATTCTAATGATTCTCGTTCGCAATACGAATACGTGTTCATTATAAATGGAGGTGTTGTGAGCTGGAAGAGTTCCAAGCAAGAGACTGTGTCTGCATCTACAATAGAGGCAGTGTATATTGCTGCCTCGGAGGCAACAAAGGAAGTTGTTTGGATGAGGAATTTCCTCATGGATCTAGGTGTGGTTCAGGGCTCGTCCAATCCGTTAGACGTGTATTGTGACAATAATGGTCCTATTGCACAAGCCAAGGAACCTAGACAACACCAGAAGAACAAGCACATACTCATGCGGTACCACCTGATTCGCCAGTTCGTGGATCATGGTGATATCAAGGTATGCAAGGTACGCACGGATGCAATTATTGTGGATCCGTTGACAAAGCCGCTACCACAGCCAAAGGATGAGGCGCACCTGCGAGCTATGGGCATTAGATGCCTAGACATGTGATGTCGGAAGATTGACTCTAGTGCAAGTGGGAGACTGTTGGGAATATGCCCTAGATGCAATCATGTATGATGATATTTCCCATAGTATTCGTAAAGATATTAAGTTGTCCTTGTGTGAACATCTGATGTATATGGTTGAATATGTGATTCGGTTGTGGAACTATACTATCATATTGGTCATAATAAATATCCTTGGTCATTGAGGTTGTGCTGGACACACAACTTAGACCAATGTGAAAGTCGGCTTGATGACTCGGTTCCACTTGTCATGGGCATGGAGATGCTATTCCGACTTACACATATTCGGCTAAATATTTTAGCAAGTGGGATTGACCCATATTGAGGTACAACAAACAAGTTGCCATTTGTATATCTCAATCAATGTAATTCTTAGACCTGAGGTTATTGTAGAGTCCGAGTTGATGATCACCGACTTAGGTTCTGTCAAACGTTGATCCGTAACTGGGCAGTTATAAAGACAAAGTTCGGGTCGACTGGGAATCAAGCTGCATGATGTGAATAACCAATATGGGATTTTTTCCCTCCAATTGGAGAGATATTATCTGGGCCCTCTCGGATGATATGATTCGGAAATAATGGCCATGCATGACTCGGTTAACCGAGGCGTTCGACTAAGAGTTAGTCAGATGAATCACTTATCTCGGATCAAGAAGAGAGTCGGACTATTTAAGGTATGACAAATATTCGCCTATAGTCTGACAAGGTATATCGTGAGGCAAAAGGGACTCGGGCGCAAGTCCCATTGGAAAGGCAAGTCGTCATGACTCTTTGGTACTTGGGAGTCAGCATGTTCTGCTAGGAGCCGCTACCGACTGATCGATTGAGAGTCGGACTCCAATCGTGTCCAAGTAGCCAGGAGCCTGCGGGGTCACACACTTAAGAGTGGGAGCAAGTTCAGATTGGATCTGAACCAGAAATCTAGTTGGGTTGGACCTGAGCCGGATTTGGACTGAGTCAGTGAGTCGGACTCACGGTGACTAATATTATATGGGCTTTAGTGAATGGGCCACGAGTGAGTGGAGCCCACGTTCACTCCCTATATATAGTGGGGCGCAGAAACCCAGGAGGGTTGATCGGTGAGGTTATTCCATGTGTTGGAAACCCTAGCTCCACAGCAGTCCAGCCGTCATATTGAACCTAGTAGCGCTGCCGGTGCTCCTCCTTGTACGTGTGGATACCAGCAGCGGTGTTGTACGATCAGCACCAGGACGATTGTGATCGGATCAGATTGTGAGGTCTGCACTGCATCAACTGACACACTCCATCAGTAATCCGCAACTGCGTGTCTAGTTGTAAACCTCGTGGCCTTCTACCTCAGCTAGATCTTGGGATCACCGTGTTAGAGGAAAAAGTTTTTTGTTTTATCTCTACGTGGCCCAACAGGAGCGTCTACCCTTCACCTCCTCGGTGCAAGACTTCACTGACCGCTTCCAGGCCCTGGCATGCCACGTGCCAGGCGTCATGGTCCTCCAGTGAGCCGAGCTCTTCCTCGGAGGGCTTCCTGACCACATCCGCATGGACGTGGAGCTGCGCAGCCCACAGGACCTCCAGATGGCCATGTACTATGCATGCGCCTTCGAACACCATGCGGCCGCCATGCAGTAGGCGTTTCTGGCCAGGGCCGTTCGCCCACCTGCCCATCCTACCCCGACCTTACCGGCTCCAGGGCGCCCAGCTCCGGCCCCCGCCTCGCCCGCAAACTGGACGTTCTGTTATTTAACCACAGCCGAGTAGCTCGAGCACCGTCGCAAGGGGTTGTTCTTCAACTGCGACGATCCATACGTGCTAGGACACGTTTTCTCATGCCTGTTCTACTTGGAGGCCGCAGACTACATGGAGGCGGAGGTCGTCGCCGCTCCACTGGACGATCGGGACCATCCCGCGGTTGATGGGGCTCCGGCCGGACCAGCACAGGCAGTTGCCTTCATTGTCTCACCCCATGCCCTTGCCAGCCTCCGGACGGAGAAGACCATGCTCCTACCGGTCACGATCAACGGTGAACGGGTCCTCACACTTCTGGACACAGGCTCTACTCATTACTTCCTGTCCGGGACCGCCATGCATCGCCTAGGACTGTAGCCCGCCGGTGGAGCGCTGCTCCGGGTCTTCGTCACCAATGTGGACATCCTGGCTTGCTAGAGCCTTGCGCAGCACATTGCCATCGCCATCAGCGACGAGCAGTTCTCCATCACCCGCGTCAGCATCGACTTGGGCTGCTTCGAATTCATCCTCGGCGTCGAATTCTTACGGACGCTGGGTCCCATACTTTGGGACTTCGACATCCTGACGATGATCTTCTGGCGCCAAGACCATGTGTCGGGGAGGGGGGCGACGCCCTAGCTGGAGGCAGTCATCGTCAAGGGGGACCACCCCCTCCTAGAGAGCCTACTGCAGCAGCATGGGGACCTATTCGATGAGCCACAAGGCCTCTCGCTAGCCCGGGCTAGCGACCACCGCATCCACCTGCTACCAGACACAGCGTCGGTGGACGTGCGCCAGTACCGCTACCCCCAGCTGTAGAAGGACGAGCTCGAGCGCCCATGTGCGATCATGATCGCTCACGACATCATTTGGATATCAACATCACCGTTCTTCGCTCTGGTGCTCCTTGTGCGCAAGCTCGATGGCTCCTGGCGCTTCTGCATCAATTACCGCGCTCTCATTGCCAAGACATCCAAGGACAAGTTTCCTATTCCTATAGTGGATGAGCTCTTGGATGAGCTGCATGGGGTGCAGTTCTTCACCAAGCTTGACCTCCGCTCTGGATATCACCAAGTGCGGATGCATCCGTACGATGTCGCGAATACAGCCTTCTGCACCCACCACGGCCACTTCGAGTTCTTGGTGATGCCCTTCGGCCTCTCCAACACCCCGGCAATGTTCCAGGAACTGATGAACGATGTGCTACAGCCTTACCTGTGCCGGTTTGTGTTGGTTTTCTTTGATGAAATTCTGATCTATGGCGCGTCATGGGCAGAGCACCTCCAGCACGTGGCCATCGTGTTCAACGAGCTTTGAGCGCATCATCTCCACCTCAAGCGCTCGAAGTGCTCATTCAGCATGATAACCGTGGAATACCTAGGCCATGTCATCTCGGCAGACGATGTCACCATGGATGCCGACAAGGTCACGACGGTCGAGGTGTGGCTTGATGCAGCGCTGAGTTCATGTAGGAGTGCTTCGTTGGGAACCCCACGAGCAAGGTGTGAAGCAGCACAGCAGCAAGTTTTCCCTCAGTAAGAAACCGAGGTTATCGGACCAGTAGGAGGAAGGAAACGTCACACAGGTGTTGCAAGCAACGCGGAGACCAGCACAACACAAACTCAAGACTTTGCCCCAACGAATCAGTGAGGTTGTCAAGCTCACCGGTTTGCTGTAACAAAGGATTAAACTTATGGTGTGGAAGGTAATGGTGGTTTGCAGCAAGTAAACAGGTAACAGTGGAAGATGTATCAATGGTAAAGATTGGACCATGGTCCATAGTTCACTAGAGGTGCTCTCCTTGGATAAACAACATGGCATGAAGGGTAAACAAATTACAGCAGGGCAATTAACAGGAACTGAGAAAGGCATAACAATGCAATTACTAGTCAGAAAGATCCTATGAGATTCGATTAGGCAATACAACAAGATACATAGACCGCCATCCAACTGCATCTATGACTAGAAGTCCACCTTCAGGTTATCATCCGAACCCCCTCCAGTATTAAGTTGCAAGCAACAGACGACTTCTTTAAGCAAAGTGTGTAAGGTAAACAGTCCACATGTTCCATGAACAAGAGACTGTTGTTTTCTCCCTAGTGGCAACAACACATCTACAACCGAAGAGATTTCTGTCACTTCCCTTGGAAACTAGAGGCATGAACCCACTATCGAGCATAAATACCCCATCTTGGAGTCACTAGCAACTACTTGGCCAAGATAGCTACTAACAACGGAGAGCATGCAAGATCACAAACAACACAGACATGATAGAATCATAAAGACAAAACCATTAATCAAACCAACATAATAATCTCAATATCCATCGGATCCCCGCAAACACAACATGCATGATTACAAATAGATTAGATCTTGATCATGAACAGAGCTCACAAGATCTATACATGAAAGCACAAAGGAGGAGATACAACCATCTAGCTACTACATGGACCCATAGTCCAAGGTGGAACTACTCACGCATCATACCGGAGAGAAGGCCTCCGGGATGATCTCCCCTTCGGGAGGGTGCCGGGAAGAACTTCAGATCCCCCCTCCCCGATCTAGGGACGATGGTGGCGGCGGCTACAAACGGTTTTGTGGAGATTTGATCGGGTTCTTACATTTTCTGCATCGGGGGCTTCTTATAGGTGAAGGGGGAGGCCGAGTTGGCGGCCAGGGGTGCCAAACCCTAGCTAGGCGCGGGGCAGGGCCCACCCATGCCTGGGGGATGTTTGGCGGCCCTGGGCCCCTCCGTCTCCATTTTGTACTTCTTGTTCCCCATGGAAAGTAATTGACTTTGACGTTTGTCCCGTCTAATTCCGAGAATATTTCTTTACTAACTTTTTTGAAACCAAAAACAGAAGATAACAGGCAACTGGCACTGTGGAAACTTGTTAATAGGTTAGTACCAGAAAACATGTAAAAAGCACCTCAAAGTGTGGACAAGTAAAGCAAAGTAGATACTAAACAAGCATGGAGCATCAAAAATTATAGATACGTTTCCAACGTATCAATATCCCCAAGCTTAACTCCTACTCATCCTCGAGTAGGTAAGTGATAAAAAGAATAATTTTTTAGGTGACATGCACCCTCACAATAAAGATCCAACCATTTGCAAGCTTTGAAAGCTGGGGTCAAAGAACTCTAAACATGTGCATGAAAGATGGAGTTCTAACATTAGGACATAGTAACTATGCATGCAACATGATAAGCTACAAACAAAGATCATGAATAACATGCATTGAAAAATGTTTGTTTGTTTCACATACAGAAAACATAAAATAGTGGCAATTAGCTTGTCCCTCATAGAGTAGCAAATAGATGCATAGGACACCTTCAAAGTTCACAAGGGTGACTAGAAACAAGTATCACAAAAAAAGTAATAACACAATATGCATCAATTAATAAGCTTTGGAACACTGGACACAGAATGACAACTATGCTCTCTTAATGGTGCCTAAAGATAGAAGGTGGAGACTCAATAATGGTGGAAGAAAGGCCTTTTTGTAAAGGAAGAAGGGATTACAAGTTTCAAAGGGAGCGTCCAAAAGTTATGGTACTTGTTAGCTTTCAGCCCTCATTGCCTCTATCATAAGCATCTTGAAGTGATTAAGGCTAAAGTGGCAAAGCTAGAGTATATGCTTGACGAAGTATAAATTAGCAATCTCAAGTCCCTTGAATATGAGGGTCACACCTCATGCATACTCAACTTTGGGTCCAGGTAAGTTCTTGTCATTGTAAGTATTTGCATATCATTGAGAACCGCCAACGGGGTACCCCTTGCACATGGTACAGGATCTTTTCCATAACCAAAATGACAAGGCGAGCAGATAATGCGCATCTCAGCAATCTTTTTATTTACCATATGCATAGCTTTTTATTGAGGATGCTTCATAGATATCTCATTATGGTGATGCTACAAGTTTCCACCATGATTAGGCATGGCTTAGGCTAGCGGCCTAGGTGTTTCTCTAACACAGGATACAAACTCCATGGACTTACAAGTTCCCTCTTTATTTCACATCGGTGACATCCATAGACAAAATAGCATGATATCAACTGAGTACAAAGTACAAGTGCAATGTTGAAAACGTTCTCCGTGATAGCACGGTTCTGCTAATTCCAAATTATAAGTGCAAGCATATACAACAAAGTTGTCACAATGGTTCAAGTTTATTAGGGGAAAAGAATATAAAGTGTGCCATCAAGTTCGTGAGGGCTTTAATCACTAAGTTTTTACATAACAAAATAGTTTTCAATTGGAAGATAGTTGAAAACAAGAATATACTTGGAATGGTGTAACACACCATGCATAGGAGTTTATAGTGGACACTGGAATAACTTGGTTTTTGGTATTTTGAAGCATGAGTAGAACTTACTCATACAAGTGGAGGCTAGAAAAAGACTAGGAGCAACCAACTAAGAGAGCAATAATGGCCATAATCATGCAGTGCAACAAAGCATACTAATCAAAGAAAATAGTGGTACTACAAGTCAAGTACTAAAGGATCATAGAGGCTATGGTGACTTTTTCATAGTCATAACATGGTGTAAGAATGTGCCAAGTTAACCCAAGCAAAGCATCAAAGGATAAAACTACAATACTATGCTTTTGCATGCTAAAACAACGCATAATTTCTTCAAGGCACACTAAGCAATCCCAATTGTTTGGAAAAAGACATGATACAGCAATAATCACTAAGCATAAGGTCAAAACAACACCTATCATGTCATCCTAAAGTCTAAGTCATAGTCAATGCAAGCTCCTCTTGCACTTACAAGCAAGAACTTACTACTCCTTTCCAACACCAAGCAACTTATTTGCAAAACAACACAGTGAGAACAGGGGTCCAAACTACTTTATTCAAGCAAACTAAACAACCTAAGCAAAGCAAACAAAAACTAAGACGCTCCAAGAACAACACAACTATGCATGAAACAATAAAAACGAAGTGTCTAGACAGACCTGAGCTTTTTATTGATGAAGAAGGGGATGCCTTGGGAATCCCCAAGCTTTGGCGCTTGTACCTCTTGGATATTTCTTGGGGTGACACCATGGTTGCATCCCCAAGCTTGAGATTTTGTCTATTCTTCATCTCATTGCGTCATTCTCTCTCTACACCTGAAATTTTTCCTTCATACCAAACTTCACATAATCTTCATTAGCAACATTAGTGTATTCAAAAGATATTATACCTCTGGAAAAGCTTTGGAATAGCAAGGCTTTTCACTAAAAACAAAAGCTAATGTAGTAACTCCTTCAAAAAGCTCAATTCACCTAAATAGAACTCAAAAAGGAATCAATAAGAAGCAAATGCAAATAACGGCAGAAATCTGTCAAAACAGACCAGCAGGTAGAAACCGATTTTGTCGAACATCTTATGTTTCTCAAATCAAAAATTGTTGAACTAAATAAAGTTAGCTAACATACTGGGGGATTTATTCGTAAATTTTAAGCTCAATCCAAGTTACAGATACTCCTCACGAATATTTTTGGTGGAGGACAGAAATCTGTTTCGGGACAGCAACTCCAAAAATCTTACTTCCCTCTCATTACAGGTCATTCTTGGCAGAAAAAGAAAAAGAAAAAGGAGAGGTAATTACTGAAGTAATAACTTCCAAGACTCAAGAAAACTCTTGGGTTATCTCCCAACAAGTACTTTTCTTTAACGCCTTTAAGTTAGGCACAAGAAGCAAGAAGAATCAAGTATTTTCAAATGAAGAAGTATTAACATCCATACTTGCAAAGTCTTCAACTATGAAAGGTATCTCATCCAAATGGGTTTTGGAGGATCCCTTATCATCTCTCTTTGGTCTACTACCCTCATCAAAAAGATTTTCAGGAGCAATCCAATCAAAATTCTTTTCAAAGGCTTCATGCATTCCAACAAGCTTAAAGGGGATAGGTATCTTAAATTCTTCTCTAGTATTAGTTTGATCAGAAATACCCACAACATCTACACTTGAGCCTAGCATATTGAAATGCTCAAAGACCTTTTTGGCTTCCCTAGCAACATCATGGAATTATTTTGATAAGGTTTCAAGGATAAATTCCCTCTTTTTAGCATTCTTTTCTTCTTTAAGTTTTAGGAACAAGAATTGTATGAAGGGGTTAAGGCTAACAAACCTAGCCTCCAAAATATGAACTAAAGAAGCTACAGTAATCTCATAATTAGGAGCAAGCTCTGCTATAGGTTTATCCTCAATATCCTCGTGTTTGATAATATAATTAAAGAATTCTTCAATATTATCTTTCCCAATTATGGAGCCACTACCTATTGCGAGATCTTTCCGGGCGAACTTGGGGAGCAACATGGTGAGTTAGAGCAAGGTGGGAACTAGAGCATGAACTAATTTTTTGTGTTTTTGAATAAAGCAAGCAAACCAAACTAGACTATTTTTTTGGGTTTTTTGAAGAGAGGCAAACAAAACCAAGAAAAATAAACCAAGCAAACTAAAAACAAAGTAAAGAGAAAGGAAGTGGAGTACTCCCCTTGTGAACACGTCCTTAGCCTCCCCGGGAATGGCGCCAGAAAAGCTTGATGCAGTGCTGAGTTGATCTAGGAGCGCTTCGTTGGGAACCCCAAGAGCAAGGTGTGAAGAAGCACAGCAGCAAGTTTTCCCTCAGTAAGAAACCGAGGTTATCGAACCAGTAGGAGGAAGGAAACGTCACACAGGTATTGCAAGCAACGCGGAGACCTGCACAACACAAACTCAATACTTTGCCCCAATGAATCAGTGAGGTTGTCAAGCTCACTGTTTTGCTGTAACAAAGGATTAAACGTATAGTGTGGAAGGTAATGGTGGTTTGCAGCAAGTAAACAAGAAACAGTGGAAGATGTATCAATGCTAAAGATTGGACCAGGGTCCATAGTTCACTAGAGGTGCTCTTCTTAGATAAACAACATGGCATGAAGGGTAAACAAATTACAGCAGGACAATTGACAGGAACTGAGCAAGGCATAACAATGAAATTACTAGTCAGAAAGATTCTATGAGATTCAATTAGGCAATACAACAAGATACATAGACCGCCATCCAACTGCATTTGTGACTATAATTCCACCCTCAGGTTATCATTCGAACCCCCTCCAGTATTAAGTTGAAAGCAACAGACAACTTCTTTAAGCAAAGTGTGTAAGGTAAACAGTCCACATGTTCCATGAACAAGAGACCGTTGTTTTCTCCCTAGTGGCAACAACAAATCTACAACCGAAGAGATTTATGTCACTTCCCTTGGAAACTAGAGGCATGAACCCAATATTGAGCATAAATACCTCCTCTTGGAGTCACTAGCAACTACTTGGCCAAAATAGCTACTAACAACGGAGAGCATGCAAGATCACAAACAACAGACATGATAGAATTATAAAGACAAAACCATTAATCAAACCAACATAATAATCTCAATATCCATCGGATCCCTGCAAACACAACATGCATGATTATAAATAGATTAGATAGGTAATATGGTCTAGTTTGTAAAAAATAATAGAAAATGATTACAAATACATGTGGATCGCCTTTTTAGCCTTGTAAAAAATAATAGAAAATGAAAAACACTTCAAAAAATAAAATCCTTTCACATAGTGATAGGTAATATGGTCTAGTTTGTAGGAAAATTAACAAACATGCATTTTGACTTTTTATACAAAAAAGTTGATGCCACGGTAAAACGGCCGTAACTTTTGCATACGATGTCGAAAAAGTACGTATAATATACCAAAATAACGAGAACGAGATTTCGTATAATATACCAAAATGACGAAAGCGATTATTTAGATTTTCAAAATTCGAAAAGAGTAAAAAGTTATGGCCAAAAGATCGTTTTTTCCTACAAAAAATAAAAAAGGAGGACCAGCTTCTGTGGCGCATTTCTTCCATATGCGCCACAGAAGTTTTGGGAGGGCCAACCAAATTCTCCCTCTCTTATACTCTTCCACTCCTCCATCCTTCTTCTCCTCCACTTCTTCTCTCATTCTCCTCACCTTCTCCTCCTCCTCCTCCTCCTCCTTCTCCTCCACCCCGGTGAGCTTCTCCTCCTCCTCCTCCTCCTCCACCACCACCACCCCGGTGAGCTCCTCCCTCCTCCTCCTCCCACCTCCCTCCTCCTCGACCCCGGCGAGCTCCTCCTCCTCCCACCTTCCTCCTCCACCCCGGCGAGCTCCTCCTCCGACGACCTTCTCCTCCTCCTCCGGTGACCTTCTACTCCTCCTCCTCCTCCTCCTCCTCCGGCGGCCTCCTCCTCCTCCGGTGGCCTCCTCCTCTCCTCCACCGGCGACCTCCACCTCATCCACCAGTGACCTCCTTATCTCCTCCATCGGCGACCCCCACCTCCGGCGAGCACCACCTCCGGCCAGATCTGGCCGGTGTTTTTTTTGAAATTTGAAAAAAACTTTTGTGGCGCATATTGGTCAAATGCGCCACAGAAGTTTTAGATCTGGTTCGGGACTTCTGTGGCGCATTTTGGCCATATGTGCCACAGAAGTTTTTCAGACTTCTGTGGCGCATTTTAATATGCGCCACAAAACTGAACTTTAATGGCGAGATAACAGTGGCGTATCCCATATGCGCCATAGAAGTCCCAAAATGGTGCGCCACTGATGGGCCTTTTCCTAGTAGTGCCCCCTCCCCGATCTAGGGACGATGGTGGCGGCGTATATAGACGGTTTCGTGGAGATTTGATCAGATTCTTAGGATTTCTGCATCGGGGGCTTCTTATAGGCAAAGGGGGAGGCCGAGGCGGCGGCCAGGGGTGCCAACCCCTAGCCAGGCGCGGGTGGGCCCTACCCTGCGGTGGGGTTCGGGGCCATCCTTCACCAGGGCGATGGGCCTCTTGCTTTCTTCAACAGGCCCTTCGCCGCTCGCCACCACAAGCTCGCTGCCTACGAGAGGGAGCTCATCGGCTTGGTGCAGGCTGTGCGCCATTGGCGCCCGTATTTATGGGGACGGTCTTTTCGCATTCGCATGGATCACTATAGCTTCAAGTACTTGCGGATCAATGCCTCTCTACCGTGCCGCAGCACAAGTGGATCAGCAAGCTATTTGGCTTCGACTTTGCCGTCGAGTACCGCCCCGGCCACCTCAACACCGTCGCGGATGCGCTGTCGTGCCGCGACACCGAGTCGGAGGACACCGTGGCTAGTGGGACGACGTTTTTCATCCGATCCGGACCCTCCTTCGCCTTCATCGAAGACATCCCCCGGGCCACGGCCACCGCTATGGACGCGTAGCTCCTGCGGCAGCAAGCCGACGCCGGCGAGCTGGAGGAGCCCTGGATCCTGGCGGACGGCCTCCTCCTGCATGGGAGCTAACTCTTTGTGTCGCACCAGGGTGACTTACGTGATTAGGTGCTCTTGCTGGCCCACGCGGCGGGTCACGAGGGCGTGCAGAAGACACTCCACCGTATTTGTGTTGATTTCTACATACCGGGCGACTATGCGTGCGTGACTATGTGCGGTCGTGTGTGACGTGCCAGCGCAAGAAGACAGAGACAATGCATCCTGCAAGCCTGTTACATCCGCTTGAGGTGTCGTCTCAGGTGTGGGCGGATATCTCCATGGACTTCATCGAGGGCCTGCCCAAGGTGGGCGGCAAGTCCGTCATTCTGACGATGGTCGATCGCTTATCCAAGTATGCGCACTTCATTGCGCTTGGCCACCCCTACACTACCGCCTCCGTGGCGCGTGCCTTTTTCGACGGCATTGTCCACCTCCACGGGTTACCTTCGTCGGTCGTCAATGACCGTGACCCGGTGTTCATGGGTCATGTCTGGCGCGATCTCTTTTGGCTAGCGGGTGTGAAGCTGCACATGAGTATAGCCTTCCATCCTCAGACGGACGGCCAATCTGAGGTGGTTAACAAGGTCATTGCTATGTATTTGCGTTGTGTGATAGGTGATCGTCCACGGGCGTGGGTGGATTGGCTCGCGTGGGTGGAGTACTGCTACAACACCTCCTATCACTCCGGCATGTGCGCTACTCCCTTTGAGGTGGTCTATGGCCGTCCGCCTCCACCCATGCTTCCGTTTGAGCCCGGGACGGCTCGAACGGACGCAGCCGGCAAACTTCTTCGCGACCTGGACGAGATCCTAGCTGAGGTGCGATAGCGTCTTCTTCAGACCCAGCGCCTGTCCAAGAAGTACTATGACAACAACCATCGTGAGGCAGAGTTTGCGGTGGACGACTGAGTGTGGCTGCATCTCCTGCACCGCACCGCGCAATCCCTGGACCCGCTTGCGAAGCGCAAGTTGGGACCACGGTACACAAGGTCTTTCCCGGTGCTCGACCGCATTGGCAAAGTCGCCTATCGTCTCCAGCTGCCGACCGACGCGCGCATCCACTACGTGTTTCATGTAAGCTTGCTGAAGCCTTTCCGGGTGAGCCACCTGTCGCGCCACCGGCCCTTCCTCCACATGCCGATGGTCGTCTCCTTCATGCTCCGACGCAAGTACTGAAGGTACAGCAACGCCGGGGAGTTTGCGTCTGCTCGTTCAGTGGAAGGGCCTTTCTATGGAGGACGAAACCTAAAAGCAGCTAGAGGAGTTTCGTCAGCATTGCATTTTCTAGACTGTTATTGCTAATGCCAAACCGAGTTTTTTTGTTCTAGATGCAGTTGCAATACTCGTCCGACAGCGCTCTGGCCGCACCAACATCATCCTCCGGCTCTGCCTTACCCGCACCGCCACCTTCCAGCTCCTCCGCATCATGCCTCCAGGGCATCCGGCGAGTTCACTGCGGGACTTCTCTTGCATAGCGAACGCAAGATATTTCGAAAGAAGAAAAATCAGTGGCTATGAGTAAAGAGTGTCATTTGTGTTACTGTATGTGTCAAATACATTCGATGAAATTTAGAATCTGAGATGAATGTGTCTATTCGGTGATCCAGAAAGTTGTCAGTGAAACTTGGGAGTAGAATGTGAGCTGACTGTGTCTATTCAGATATTCAGAAAATGCAATCTATAAGGAATGGAAGCTGCGAGAAAGTCAATTTAGCTTCATTTGCAATATTCAATGAAGACGAAATTAATTTTGTGAAGCATCTGTGTCTCCCGTTTGGCTTGTACAGTGGAAAAGAAGTCAATTTGCTGCTTTTCTGTCTCCTTGTCTCTAGTTTGTGTTGTTAAGTGAATCCGAGCAATTTCCAGCAGCATGTTTGGAAATTTAGCTTCGGCGTGTTGTGCAGTTTGAAGTTAAAAACATGTAAAAATTTTCTGAGCCTGGCCATGTTTGTTTCGATGGATTCGTCGAATTTTGGAGATGTCCAGCTTTGGTCTGTACGCCATATATATGAAAGGAGGCGGTGATAGGATGTTGATCTAATAAAAGCATAAGAGTCTGACAAAACTTTAAGAAATGATATACTAGACAATTTAATGAGTTAAATTCTCAGTTAATGAGTTATAACCTAGTTGCAACTCATTAAATTCTCAGTTACACCCTAGTTGCAACTCATGTGGAATTTTCATTTTGCACGAATCACGAGGTAAATCGAACGGTGAAAAAGGCGACTAAGACATAAGAAGTTCTCGGGCGCCTGAGAACTAGCAAAACCGTATATATATTCACAAACTCTATTTCAGTACTGTACACGTTATTACAGGGGAAAGAACAGAGACAGTACTCTGTTCTCCTACAATTGTATGACAGGTTACTGTTATATGTTGATCCAAATTCTACAAAGTATAAGCCAACTTCTGACGAGTGGAGCGAGGCCCGTCGCCGGGAGGCTTGGGCCGAGTGAGTCTGACAAAACTTTAAGAAATGATATACTAGACAATTTAATGAGTTAAATTCTCAGTTAATGAGTTATAACCTAGTTGCAACTCATTAAATTCTCAGTTACACCCTAGTTGCAACTCATGTGGAATTTTCATTTTGCACGAATCACGAGGTAAATCGAACGGTGAAAAAGGCGACTAAGACATAAGAAGTTCTCGGGCGCCTAAGAACTAGCAAAACCGTATATATATTCACAAACTCTGTTTCAGTACTGTACACGTTATTACAGGGGAAAGAACAGAGACAGTACTCTGTTCTCCTACAATTGTATGACAGGTTACTGTTATATGTTGATCCAAATTCTATAAAGTATAGGGCAACTTCTGACGAGTGGAGCGAGGCCCACACCGTGCTCAACGGGGACGCCTGTAGAAGTGCGGGGTATAGCCCCCTGTAATCTGTCTGGATCGTCGAAGACCTAGGTTTCCACCGATATATAAACCCCTTGTAAGCCGCCGGTTGGTTGAGTTGCATCTGTGAAATCCCCGGCGTTTGTAAACACTCCTCGATATAGTAAAGTTTCGCTGGCTGGCGCCCGTGGTTTTTTCCTCTCTTTGTTGGAGAGGTTTTCCACGTTAAATCTGTGTCTCCTTGTTGTGTTTTTCGTTTTCGTTCTTCGTTATCTTCTTGTCGCAATTGTAACAGTTACACTATCCGCTCGACTCGATGTAGATCAATCTTTGCAGCCATAGGACGTAGCTCAAGATGGAGCTTCATCTGCGAACCATGGATGCCTGAGTGCGGCGGTCGCCGAGAGCCTGTTGTCGATGTTGCAGGAGACGAGCCTCTTCAATACCTGGAAGCCTTCTCGGGACAGGCGGTCCTCGGGAAAGAGCTTGTGCAGCCTGTTGCAGCTACGGATGTCCCGCGGCAGCTTCACCAGCTTCCCGGCCAGCGGCAGCGACTTGTACGCCGGCCAGGTGCTACGCCCCGGCGCACCAAGGACGTTGAAGATCTCGCGTAGCTGGTCCCCGGCGTCGTCCCGTCCGAACAGCGCGCCGGGCGAGAGCTTCGGCCATAGCGCAGCGGCGACCACATGTCCACCTCCGTGCCATAGTCGGGCTTCCCCAGGACCACCTCGGGCGCCATGTACCGCAGCGTGCCGCACCGCGCGTACGGCGGGGGCTCGAACGTGGACATGGCGAGGCCGAGGTCGCAGATCTTGATGCCGCCTGCTTCCCCGCCGATGACGATGTTCCGTGGCTTGATGTCGCGGTGGACGATGCGGCACGCGTGCATGTGCTCGACCCCGCGCAGAGCTCACGCATGATGCGGCGCACGTCGGGCTCCGGGAAAGGGCGCCCGCCGCGCTGGTCGTGGAGGACGTCGTGCAGGCTGGGGCCAACGTACTCCATCACCAGGGAGAGCTCGCCGGTGGCGAGGTCCACGAGGGACAGGTGGCCGCGACACGCCGCCAGGAACGCGACCTCCCGCAGCATGCCGCGGACGGCGGCGGCTGCGGCGGCGGGTTTCTTTGCGCTGTCCGAGTGGTGGAGGGCCTTGACGGCGACGATCTTGTTGGCCCAGTCCCAAACGCCGAGTGCACTCCGGCGTGACGACGACAAAGTATTCTAGCGAGTTGCGCGCACGTATAAGAACCAGCTAACAACGATCAGCAAGCTAGCTATCTATCCTGATCAAAAGAACTAGCTCTCTCAACTCACATGAGTACGTACGGGAAAAACAATGTTGATGGCTCCAGGGCCCTCTCGGTCCTATTGTTTGTATTGAATCTCACGGTTGTCTTACAAGGCTACTATATGGGTGTATATATATCCGGCAAGACGCAGCGTCAATACGATTAGGTGTTGGACTATTAGTCCTACTCGGAACACACACACGCACACGACACCGTTCCGTGTCCTATCGGGATTACTATTCCTAACAATCACCCCCCTAAGCACGATGTGCCCATCTTCACAGCTTGAACGCCGATCCTTCCTCGCATCTCCGCAAACTTCACTCGTCCCAAAGATTTAGTTAGGATATCCGCAAGCTGATCATTGGTGCAAACATAGTTGACTTCAATCTTGCTCTCCTCTATACACTGCCGTATGTAGTGATACTTCGTATCAATGTGCTTACTGCTGTCATGATGCACCGGATTTTTGCACAATGAAATTGCAGACTTGTTGTCAATATTGAGCACCACTTGTTCCGCCTCCCGATTGGTGAGATCACCAAGTAGACTTCTTAGCCACACACCTTGACACGCTGCAGTTGCAGCCGCAATATACTCAGCTTCACAGGATGACTGTGCCACCACCTTTTGCTTTTGTGATAGCCAACTTACTATGCTTCTTCCCAAGAAATATGCCACGCCCGAGGTACTCTTCTGATGCGTCAATATCTCCTGCCATGTCGCTATCACTGTAGCCAAGTAGCTTCACCTCCTCCTTCTCTTTCGAGTAGACAATACTAAAGTTTGTAGTACCTTTGATATACCTGAGTATATGTTTCACGGCTGTCCAATGCTCCATTGTGGGTGCTTCCATGAAGCGACTCACATAGCCAACGGAATAGGCTAAGTCGGGTCTTGTGTTAATGAGATACCTCAAACTTCCGACAACGCTCCTATACTCCGTTGCATCAACCGCAGGTGCTTCACTCCTTTTGCTCAGTTTAAGACGAGGTTCCATCGGAACATGAGTTGGATTGCATTCTTTCATGCCACATTTCTCGAGTATCTTCTTTGCATATGCCTCTTGGCATAGCGTGATCGCACCCAGCTTTTGATGTACCTCGATCCCAAGGTAGTAGCTCAACAAGCCTAGATCACTCATCTTGAATAACTCCTTCATCTGTAGCTTGAACTTTGCAATCTCCTTCTCATCCACTCCTGTTATCAATAGATCATCAACATAGATGCCAACTAGTAGATGATCCCTTCCTTTACCTCGCTTATACATCGCATGCTCCAGTGGGCTCTTCTCGAATCCGAGAGAGATCAATGTAAGATCAAGCTTGATGTTCCACGCCCGAGGGGCTTGCCATAGCCCGTACAACGCCTTGTGTAGCTTCAAAACCTTGTGTTCTTCTCCCTCTTTGATGTATCCCGGTGGTTGCTTCACATAAACTTCTTCTTCTAACTCCCCATTCAAAAACGCGGATTTCACATCCATGTGATGCAATTTCCAAGATTCTTGAGCTGCGAGAGCGATAAGTAATCTCACCGATTCCATCCTGGCAACGGGAGCGAACACTTCTTCGAAATCCACACCTTTCTCTTGCACATACCCCTTGGCAACTAGCCGAGCTTTGTGTTTTACCAACTTCCCTTCGGCATCCTTCTTGATCTTGTACACCCACTTGAGCCCTATGGCCTTGTGATTGTTGGGTAGATCGACAAGCTCCCATGTATCGTTGTCTTTGATCGATCCCAACTCCTCATCCATAGCACTACACCAACACTCCTCTGTATTAGCATCCTCGAATTTCGTCGGCTCCTCGGTGAGTAAACACCGACCTTGTCCTCTCCCTCGTGCACGTGTTGTACGAAGGGTCTCCGGCGGATACAACTCCAGTACACTTTAGAATTTTTCTGGAGTAGGTGGCCGTCTCTTTTCTTCCCGTGCACTTGGAGGAGACGTGGAAGCTGACGTAGTACTTGTTTCAGCGTCTACTGAATTTCCTGCAGTTTCTGTCGGTGTACTGCATGTTGGCGAAGTGACATCGTCGCCCGCGTCCACTTCTGGACTGCCGCTAGTCCCTCCTGGACGGGAGTGTGCAGCTGATGGGCCACTTGCACCAGGGCTCTCGTCCGCGCGTGGACTGGATGGCGACGCCGAGCCTCCAGGTGCAGCGCGTGAGCTGCTTTCGTCTGCGGGACTCCCACGCGGAGATACCTCTCCAGGCGTAGCGCTGCTGCTGCTCACTTCCGGACTTCCATCTTCTGAACCAGCGCCTAAATCCGTAACGCCACGGGACGTCGTTTCTTGATCATCTGCATGCGAATCACTGTAGACTACAGTAAATATTTCATCAGAAATTGATTGTACCGGTTCCACAGAGACCCAATTCCATGATTTCTCCTCCTCGAAGACGACGTCACGTGTCACCACCAACTTTTTGTTCACTGGACTGTACATGCGATACGCCTTCGAACCGTATTCATAGCCGATCATGACCATTGGAGTACTTCGATCCGCCAACTTGCTAGTATGCCCGGTCACCGTCTTCACATGCGCCACGCACCCGAAAGTGCGAAGATGATCAACCGAGGGCTTGCGCCCGTACCATGCTTTGTACGGCGTCATACCAACTACACTCTTAGTTGGCGCCCTGTTCAGCAAATAGACAGCTGTACTAACTGCCTCACCCCAAAACCTGCCTGGCATGCCTTTGCTCTTCATCATGCTGCGTGCCATGGCCACCACGGTTTGGTTCCTTCTTTCCACAACACCGTTTTGCTGCGGTGAATATCGTGCGGTGAGATACCGCCGGATCCCATGAGCTTCACAAAACGCCTTGAATTCATTGGATTTGAACTCCCCACTCCGATCGGTACGGAGGGCCTTCAACTTTGCCTCGGACTCCACCTCGGCTGCCATCTTCACAATCCTGAACGCTTGCAAAGCTTGATCCTTACTCTTCAGCAACACAACCCACATGTATCTACTGAAGTCGTCGACGATGAGCAAAAAGTACTTGTTTCCGGCGAAGTACTTGGCGTGATTGGTCGCATAAGTCTCCATGCACCAACTCAAGAACCTTACTTGCTCGATATTGTCCCTCCCTTCAAACGGGCTCGCTTTGCTTCCCAATGAGACAACCGTCGCACCTGCTCAACATGATCAACACACGGTAAGCCACGTACCATCTCCTTCTGTCCAAGTTGTCGTGAGCTTGGAAATTTAGATGTCCGTGGCGTGCATGCCACTTCACGCCGAGTCTTCCATGCTTGTCATCAAACATACTGGATCCGCCCGATTGAGATTGAGGATGTAGAGTCTATTCTTCGACCTCTCCACCTTCATGATGAGCTGCCTTTGGCGGTCATATCCCCACAGGAACTCGTCCTCCAACACGATCTTGCATCCATGCTCCGCGAGCTGACCAAGACTGATAATGTTGGTCTTAAGCTTGGGAATATAGTACACGTCAGTGAGTACCTTGTGACCTCCATCCTTCAACTCAAACAGGACAGTGCCTCGTCCTGCAATCTTGTCGTGGGAATGGTCACGGCAGATGCTGCAATCGGCAGCGAGTAGTAGAACGAGGGGCAAGGGCGACCAGCCATCTGCGGTGCGAGATGAGGGCAAAGACACAGGGTTTTACCCAGGTTCGGCCCCCCGGAGGGTAAAGACCTACTCCTGCTAGATTGTATTACGAAGGTGGTACAATGGGCGAGCTCGGCGGCTAGGCGGCGAATCGCGTGGGTGTATGATGGAACGTCTCTCTACTCGCCCTACAGGGAGGTTTATATAGGCTCACCTCCCCTAGGGTTTACATATCTCAACCGATTCAGTTAAGGCTTCGGCACTCGTTTAACCTAATCCGACTGGGCCTATCTACTACTTTGGGCCTTGACTGTCGCTTGGATCCACGCCGGGCCTTGATCGATCGCCGTCTGTGAGGCCCACTCGCCAGGTCTTGGGCCAGTCGGAAACGTCCTGCTGGGTATACCCCGGTAGGCGCATCCCCATCAGTAGTCCCCGAGGCCGTCGTTGATTTGGCGTAGGTGGCTGCTGGCAGTCGGAGCATACGGCTGCTGAGTAGACATCCAGTCGAATCGTCGGCGGGCTCCTGTATAAAGGAAAAACTAATCATTCTGCTCGCGGCTTTGGCGAGTCGAGTCGGCGAAACACTGTCATAGTGAACCGGTCGGCGAGCCGAGTGGCTGAAGTTGGACAGTTAAACGTGGTCAAACTAGCCGTTGGGGTAATCCAACGGTAACTCTCGGCGTAATCACCGCGTGGTAATGGCTCACTGATTTGGCGGGTAACATCCGCTATATAAGGGGAATGGCAGGCGATCAGAGAACCGCCTCCTCACCATTTTCCTCCGACTGCGCGCACTTTCGCCTCCCTTCGCATCGCGACCCAATCGACCAGAAATCCTCCGACTCCCCCACACAAATCTTTCCGCCATGGCCCTCTCCACCAATCCTTGGGGTAGATCTAAGTGCACGAGGGCGCAACTGGCTTCCTTTGAGGAGGCCGGGATCTTGCGAGCCGGCTGCTGGCGCATCCCCGCGGCCGGAGAAACAACCCCGAACCCGCGAGAAAGAGAATTCATCTGCTTCACCAGCCATCTCGAACGGGGGCTTGGGTTCCCCACGTCCCTGTTCTTCCGGCGCTTCTGCGCCTACTATGGGATCCAGCCATCGGATCTGGGTCCCCACGGCATCGAGCAGCTCGCCATCTTCGTGGCGTTCTGCGAGTGCTACTTGGGCTGCCGGCCCTACTTCCCTCTATGGCAAGATCTGTTCCACGGATGGATCAGCCGCGAGGAGGCGGGCGGCCCAATGCTTGCCGCGGGCGGCCTAACCTTCCAGCTGAAGTCGAAGGCTTCATTCTTCGACTTGATGCTACCCGCCAAGGCAGCAAGCGACTGGAAGAAGTCGTGGTTCTATGTTGCCGAGGCGACCCCGGAGGGCGAGACGGCGATCCCGCGGTACTCCGCCAACCGGTTCGAGCCGCGCCGACTCCAAGTCGGCAAGCTCCCCAACGACCAGCGGATGGTCGTTGACGAAATGCTCCAGACCATCCGCGGTCTAAAGAAGAAGGGCCTCCAGACGATCAACCTGTACAACTGCTGGCTCGGGCGGCGGCTCGTCCCTCTGGCTCGACGCGACCATTATATGTACCAGTACACGGGCCGGGAAGACTCGACGAAGGCCTGCCTCGCCGAGTGGAAGCTGGAGGACTACATCCCAGCATTGAAGAAGATCACCCAGGCGGTGTACCTGGACGCACAAGCTGGGGTCGCCCCTTACACCGCAAAGCGTCCAGCCCCAACGGTAATCACCTTGCTTCATTCGCAGTCGCAGTTTTTTGCAGTCGCGGTAATTCTGATTTCATCTTGCATTTTTTGCAGCTGTTCCAGGTGGTGGAAGGATGGCTCCCGCCTTCGGACGACGAGAACTCGAGCTCGTCCGTCCAGGACATGGGCGAGCCGCCGCCCGCCAAAGGCGATTCCGGTAGTAACGAGATCAACGACGACGACGAGTCCGAAGAGGAGGTCGCCCCACTGGTTCGCAAGACCCGCGGGCAGCGACAGCGTGAGCTTGAGGCGAGTAAAAGCCTCGAGCGTCATGATGACGACGACGAACTCCCGAAGACCACCTCGCGCCGCTAGGCCACTCCGTCGAAGAAGAAAAGGAAAGAGAAGGAGGCAAAGGCCCCTCCGAAGAGGAAGTCGAAGCCGACGAGGTCGGCCTCGCCGCCTTTTCGGCGAGCATTCGGCGCTAACCCGGCCAAGGGCGCGCGGCGGCAACGGCCGTGCTGGATACAGCGACCGTGGAGGTGCCGCTGGCTTCAATGCCTCCGCCATTCGCCCCAGTCTCTGGGCTGGGGGATGCTCCGGCTGCAGCGGCTTCGCCTCGCAGGGAGGCTCCTGCCGAAGATATCCCAGAGACTCCGGCTGCGGCCTCAACAACGAAGAAGCCGTCCGTGTCTTGGGCACGCGACGTCCTGGAGATGGGGCTCAGTCGCCAACTGGGCCCTGAAATGGAGAAACCGGCCGGCCTCCGCACGGGGCTACGCTATATTCCAGTCGCCAGGTGAGTACCCTCACCCTCCTTTGTCTTCTATAACCGCTTGAATTATCTTTGCTTACACGATTGATGTATAGGACCGGAGTAAAGAGGATGGGCCACCCGACCGTGGCTAAAGTGCCACCCGTCGCCGGCGAGGAAGATCCTTCCCATAAGAGGAAGGCGGACGAGGTCGTCGCCCCTACAGATGGCGGCAAGAAGGCCAAGGGCGATGACGTCGTCACGATCTCTGACGACACGGCGGTCTTGCCGATTGAGCCTGCAACAGAGGCAGCCGCGTCGACGAAGGAGGGCGCTCCCTTGCCTGGAATGGCCGAGCCGACCTCCTTCGGAGCGGGTGCCTCCATCGCGACATTCCCACGCTTCATGGCCAAAGCGGCCACGACGAGCGGAACTTCGCCACCGAGCCGTGCACATGGGGTCGCCGATGCGGAAATCGACCAGCGTCGTGGGTACACGCCAGCTCTCCTCGCATCCGTGGATGCGATACATCTCCATGGCATGCTTGGCGCAGCTATCCAGGTATGTCCAATCCCCGAGGATCAGATCGGTGTTTTGCAACGGTCTGATCCTTTAAGCGCCTTGTTATTATTTTTCGCGTCTAGTCCCCGAGTGCGCACTCGCTGAATTTCAGCGGGTGGGTACTTAGAATTTCTTGAATGCCAGTCCCCGAGTGCGCACTCGCTGAATTTCGGTGGGTGGGCACTTAGGATTTTTCGCATCCAGTCCCCGAGTGTGCACTCGCTGAATTTCAGCGGGTGGGCACTTAGGATTTCGCTTCAGCTAATTGTTTGGATGACGTGCAGGGTCTGCAACGTGAATCAGCTGACCGATTGGCAGCGAAGCACCGTGCGGAGAAGGAACTGGCCACCGTCCAGGAAGCGAATAAGGGGCTTCAGGCGGTCACCGCGAAGGCGGAGGAGGCTCGCCAGGGACTTGTCCCCGCGGGTGAATTGGCAGCGGCGCACTCGGCTCTGAGCTCGGCTAAAAAGCGGATCAGCGATCTCGAGCGCGAGCTGCGAGAGGCGAAGGAGGAAGCGAGCTCGGCTGATGGGCGAGCCAAGGCCGCCATTACGGCCGCCGAAGAAGATCGTAAAGTGTCGGACGCCCTTGTTGCTGGGCTTCAGGACGATCATAGTGCGCTTCAACGCTTCATCACGGATCTCGCCCGCCCGCTGATTGGTAAGTGCGCTTGCCTATGCCAGTAACTTGTGCTGTTTGTGATGTCCAACGTACTCACTGTTGTCCTCTACTCGCAGGTCGCATCATTGATAGCGCGGCAGAGGCGAGCTCGCTCGACACGCGGCAGTGTGTGGGCATGCTTGTTGATTCGGCGACATTGTCGGCGACGTGCATCTGAGCATACCTCCAGGAGATATCACCCACAGAGGTGATTCCCAGCGACCTCGTCGAGGTGTGGAAGTACTTGGAGAAGGCGCCCTCGATAGTTGAATTCATGACGCGGTCGGCGTTTCGACGCGGAGCATCAACGTCGCTGAGCCTTGGACTTGCTCACTTCCCAGAGGACTTCGACCTCGATGACATGACAAGCGGCTACCCTTCGTCGACTGGCACGGTGGAGCTTTCCGAGGTGCTGAAGTTGACGGACCGTGCCGCGGTGTACTCGGAGCGTGTCTGGGCAATGGGCGACCTCCTTCCGTACCAGGAGACGGTCGTCGCGCCTAACGACCCCGAGCCTCCGCACCAGGATTTCAAGGTCGAGCAGCCTTTCCGCGCGGCAATGGCGGGTGAGATGACGACGTACCCGTCAAACCCTTACACGCCGTTCATTCGCAGTCGTCGGGGTGCTGGCGAGTCGTCGTCGAAGCCTGCAGAATAGGGTAGTTTGCCCGGAGACGTTAATAGCAGGTCTACCGTATGGGCATATTTTGTAATGTGAGACAATGCAACATGCTTTTGAATGAGACATCGTGTCTGTGTTGGAATTTGTCATGTGTTTTGTGATTGTGGTTAGAACGAGTCCCCGAGCGCGTCCGCCCGTTTGTGGGGTTTACCTCGTGTATCATATGTTTGTTGTTTTTGAATGTTTTGTTATTGTGGTCTACTCGCCCGGGCTCGAAGAGCCAGTCGCAGGGCGACTCCCTTGAACGCTCTATACTTCACCGTTTTCCCTTGCGCGAACGGGGTCGGGTGGCCGAGTCCCCGAGCGTGGTACTTGGTTGTTCTAGGTGCGACTCAAGGGTGGTTGAGGACTTGGCGCGTTGATTTGGGCGCATCACTCCTGCCTGGCCCGTTGGGCCAGTCGCGTGGCGAGTCCTGGGCATGCTCTCTTACTTGGCGTTTTCCTGAGCCGCTCGCGATGAACTGGTCGTCAGTCCCCGAGCGTGGTACTGAGCCGTTCGAGTCGCTATGTCGAGGATGCGGAGGACCGTGGTCGCTGTGAGAAGCGAAGGCAGGTGTCTTGGCTCGTAAAGCCAGTCGGGCTAGGCGACTCCAATGGGGCTCCGGGTAGGCGTTTTTCATGGACGATGCAAGACCTGAGGTTACTCAGTGCTCTTGCGTCGCACTACTTAGCCGTGCCGATCGTTGTACCAAAGGTTGACTTCTGTGGTTTATCTGGACGCTGTTATTACGAGTGCGAGTGGCACAGGACATGGAGAGTAGGCGCAATTTGCGGTAACCGATTCTTTTTTATTTCACAACGACTGGAGAGTACATATGTGGGGTTCTAGGGGTAGAACTTCTGTAGGAGGTTTACATTCCATGGTCGCTTGACGTCGAGTTCGCCGTCCCCGCGGACATCGATAAGGTAGTAGGCGTCGTTGCCAAGTACTCGCCCAATGGCGAATGGTCCCTCCCACGGAGGGGAAAGCTTGTGCATGCCCTTCTTGTCCTGGATGAGGCGCAACACTAGGTCGCCTTCCTGGAAGGTGCGAGTCCTCACCCGCCGGCTGTGGTAGCGGCGGAGTCCCTGCTGGTAGATGGCGGTGCGAGACCGAGCGAGGTCACGTGCCTCGTCGAGCTGGTCGACTCCGTCTTGGCGAGCGAGTTCGTTTGCCACCTCCGTGTAGTGGACGACCCGTGGCGAGTCGTGCTCGAGATTGGTGGGCATGACTGCCTCGGCGCCGTACACCATGAAGAAGGGGGTGAATCCTATCGACCTGTTGACCAAGGTGCGGATGCCCCAGATGACGGAGGGTAGCTCCTCGACCCAGCACCCGGCGGTGCGCTCGAGTGGCACTTGGAGTCGCGGCTTCAGGCCGTGGAGGATGCTTTGGTTGGCACGTTCTGCCTGGCCGTTGGACTCCGGGTGGGCGACCGACGCGAGGTCGAGCCGGATGTGGTGCTCTTCGCAGAATTCGGCCATGGCTCCTTTGGCAAAGTTGGTGCCGTTGTCCGTGATGATGCTGTTTGGGAACCCGTAGTGATATATGAGCTCGCGTAGGAATTTAGTGGCGGTCTTCCCTTCGCACTTCCGAACTGGCTTGGCCTCCACCCACTTTGTGAATTTGTCGACCGCGACCAGCAGGTGGGTGTAGCCGGAGGGGGCCTTCTTGAAGGGGCCTACCATATCCATGCCCCACACAGCGAATGGCCAGGTGATGGGGATTGTTTTGAGCGATGAGCTCGGCACGTGCGTCTGGTTGGCGTACTTCTGGCACCCGGCGTACCGCTGGACGATGTCGACAGCATCGGCGTGTGCGGTGGGCCAGTAGAAGCCATGTCGCATAGCCTAGGCGACCAGAGAGCGGGTGCCGGCGTGGTGGCCGCAGTCACCGGAGTGGATATCGTGGAGGATCTTGCGTCCTTCGGCGGGTTGGACGCAGCGTTGGAACACGCCGGTAACACTGCACTTGTGGAGCTCGCCATCGATGATGGTGTAGAACTTGCATCGACGAGCGATCATCCGAGCGTCCGTCTCGTCTGCCGGCAAGGTGCCGGCTTCCAGGTAGGCGATGTAGGGCGTGGTCGGTCGTTCGCGGTGGACGAGTGCGACCAGGGCTGCCTCTGGTTGGAGCGGGACTCCGATGTCGATCTCCCTCGGGGGAGAGACTGATGGCTTGGTGATCGTGTCGAGGAAGACGCCGGCGGGTGGTGCGAGTCGAGCCGACCCGATGCGAGAGAGTGCGTCAGCCTCCTCGTTCTTCCGCCTGTCGATCCACTCGACAGAATAGCCTATGAAGTGTCCGCCCAGCTTGTCCACTGCTTGGCGGTACGCCGCCATAGTGGGGGAGATGGCGTCGTAGGTGCCAGCGACTTGCCCCGCGACGAGGTCGGAATCTCCGTAGCAGCATAGGCGGTTGACATTCATCTCCTTGGCAGCTCGCATGCCGTGGAGTAAGGCCTCGTACTCGGCCATGTTGTTGGTGCAGGGTGTGAAGTCGAGGCAGAGGACGTAGCGGAGCTTGTCGCCCTTCGGTGACGTTAGTACGATCCCTGCGCCTGCGCCATCCGCGTTCTTGGAGCCGTCAAAGTGCAGGCTCCAGTAATGGAGGTATGGCAGCTTCTCTGGCTGCTGGGCCTCTTCCCAGTCAGCGATGAAGTCCGCTAGGGCCTACGACTTGATTGCTTTTCGTGGCTCGTATTTGATGTTGTGGACGCCGATCTCGACGGCCCACTTGGAGACCCGCCCGGTCGCCTCGCGGTTGCGGATGATGTCCTGCAGTGGTGCTGAGGAGACGACCATGATCGGGTGCTCCTGGAAGTAGTGCGGCAGGCGTCGCTGAGCTCTGAAGACCGCGTATACCAGCTTTTGGTACTGCGGATATTGCTGGCGCGACTCGGTGAGGACCTCGCTGATGTAATACACCGGTCGCTGTACTGGGCGCTCCTTTCCTTCCTCTGGTCGTTCGATGACCATGACGGCGCTGACGACGCGCTCGGAAGCCGCGACGTAAAACAGCATGGGTTCTTTGTCGGCGGGGGCGGCGAGTAGCGGTGTGGCGAGTAGCACCTTTTTGAGGTCGCGGAGCGCGTCATCCGCCTCCTTGTCCCACTGGAAGGTGGGGTTCTTGCGCATCAGGCGGTATAGGGGCATCGCCTTTTCGCCAGCGGGGATGAAGCGGCGAGAGCCGCTACTCGTCCGCCAGTTTACGGACGTCCGCGAGCACTCGGGTTTGCCGAGCCGGGCGATCGTGTCGATCTTCGTGGGGTTCGCCTCGATCCCTCTCTTGGAGACGACGTACCCCAGTAGTTGTCCTGCTGGTACACCGAAGGTGCATTTGCCTGGGTTGAGCTTTATCTTGTATTTTCGCAAGTTGGCAAATGTTTCCGCCAGGTCGGCGAGTAGGTCACCCTGGCGAGCGGATTTTACGACCACGTCGTCGATGTAGACGTGGATGTTGCGGCCAATTTGGCTCGCGAGGCATTCTTGCATGCACCGCTGGTAGGTCGCCCCGGTGTTCTTGAGGCCAAAGGTCATGCGGTGTAGCAGAAGGCTCTGAATGGCGTGATGAATGTCGTCTTCTCCTCGTCCTCGACGGCCATTTTAATCTGGTTGTACCCGGAGTAGGCGTCGAGGAAACATAGCGACTCCGAGCCCGCGGTGGAATCGATTATCTGGTCGATTCGCGGGAGGACGAACTGCTCCTTTGGGCAGGCGCTATTCAAGTTTGTGTAGTCGATACACATCCTCCAGGTCCCGTTCTTCTTCTCGACCAGGACTGGGTTTGCCAGCCACTTGGAGTATTTGATTGGCCGGATGAAGCCTGCAGCGAGTAGACGCTGCACCTCCTCGGCGATTGCTCGGCGGCGCTCTTCATTGAAGGGCCGCAGCGACTGTTTAACAGGTCGCACTTTGGGGTCGACATTTAGCTTGTGCTCAGCGAGCTCCCTAGGGACACCAGGCATGTCAGAGGGCTTCCATGTGAAGATGTCCATGTTCTCACGGAGGAACTCGATGAGCGCGCCTTCCTATGCTGGGCTCATGCCCGTCCCGATCGTCACCGTCTGGCTGGAGTCGCCTGGTACCAGCTCGACGGTGCGGGTGTGCGTCGTCGCCTCAAAGGTTGAGGTGTTTGCGCCCTCCGATTTGGGCTTCTTGAGTATGGTGGGGTCGTCGTTGTTGACCCCGCTCGCGTACTTGGCGAGCTCATCGGCGTGGTTGGACTCCGCCGCGATGACGGCGTCAGCGAGTTCGGCTCCTTTGGCCTCGCACTCGGTGGCCATGTCGGGGTCGCCGGTGATGGTGATGACGCCGCACGGTCCGGGGAGCTTCATTGCGTTGTACGCGTAGTGGGGCGCTGCCATGAACTTGGCGAACGCCTGGCGCCCCAGGACGCAGTGGTAGGGGCTGTCGAAGGGCACCAGCTCGAAGACGATCCGCTCGGTGCGGAAGTTTGCTGGTGTGCCGAAGGTGACTGGCAGCGTGACTTTGCCGATCGGGTACGCCTTCCGACCGGGGACGATGCCATGGAACATGGTGTGGGTCGTCTCGATCATCGACTGCGGGAGCCGCAGCCGCCTGAAGGTGTCTAGGTACAGGATGTTGATGGAGCTGCCACCGTCCATCAATGTCTTGGGGAGCCAGTAGTCGCCGACCTTGGGCTTGACCACCAGGGCAACTCGGCCTGGATACTCGATGCGTGGCGAGTGGTCTTGGCGGCTCCAGGTGATGGGCTGCTCCGACCAGTTGAGGAACTGGGGAACATCCACCTGAGCCACCGCGTTGACGGCGACGGCGCGGGCGATGACCTTCTTCTCGCGCTTCGTGTTGAAGCCTGTGAAGGTATGGAGCGAGCCGACCACTTTGCCGAATTTTCCGCCGTTTGGCGGGTTGTTGTCGGGGTCCTCCCGTGCTCGCCGTGCCTTCTCGATCTCCCTGAGGGTGTGGCAGTCGGCGGTGGTGTGTGTTGCGGGCTTTCCTTCCCTGCTATGAAACGCACACGGTTGGTTAAGGAGGGCCGCGGGGTCGAACCTTGGCTTGGCCTTGTAGTTGCCGCCATCGCGGCGTTGTCCTCCGTCGCGGCGGAAGCTCTTGGGCTCGCGTTGTGCGTGCCCGACATTGGCGACGAAGTCGACTCGCCCGTCACTGCGGCGCTTGCCGGTGAGGCGAGTGTTGCTGTAGAGTAGGTCGAATCGTCGTCCGCTGTCGTTGCCGCTCGTGCGGCGTTGACCTCCTGACTCATCGTCAGTTTCCTGGTTTGGATCTTCCTTCGTGTACCGTTTGGCGATCTCGAGGAGGTCTGGTATGTTGTCGAGTGTGCGGGAGTGTCGCTTGAGCTTGGCGACCAGAGGCTCGTAGCGGCACGAGGTCTTGAAGCAATGGATCGCGGTGTCCGGGTGGATGCCGACCGCGTTGTACCAGAGTTCTTGCCACCGTTGGACCCGATTCGGGTCGACTCGCGGTCCTTGGGCGCGCTCGGTCCTCGATGGTGGTGGCGCGGGTGTAGGAACATTCGAAGTGCCTGACGAAGGCGTCGCGCATCTCCTCCCAGGAGTCGATACTGTCCTGGGGGAGGGTGTTGATCCACTTCCTGCACGTCCCCTCCATCATCAGGGGGAGGTAACGGGCGGCTAGTAGGTCGGTGTGGCCTGCGATCCCCATCGCCATGAGGTATGTGTCGAGCCAAACGGCGGGGTCATACGAGGGGTCGTACTTTTCTATCTCCTTCGGCGCCTTGAAGTTTGGCGGGTACTTCTCGCCTCGGATCATTGGTCCGAAGCACTTGGGGCCGAGTCGACTTAACGATCCCATGGGCTCGCCGTCGCGGCGATTGGTTAGGGTGTGTCACAGGTCGTCGGGCTGGCGTGCGCGCCAGCTTTGGTTGTTGATGATGTGGGTGCGGGCGTCGATGGGTTGCCCGTTGGCGGCGACGAAGTTGGTCGCTGGCCTGGGGTCGTTGGTGGAGAGTGCCGCGTTCGCGGGTCGGTGTTGGAGCTGCAGTGGCTCCGGTGGCGGGCAGTTGAGGGTGTTTGCCGCCGCTGGGCGGCCGCTTGAGGCCGCTCTGTTTCCCGACGAACGCGAGTATACTCGACCCTGCGAGTCGGACCCCGTGTTTTGCTGCTCGACGGCCTTTGCGAGCAGGGCCCTGACGTACTGGATCTGTAGGGCGCCGTCACCCGTGGCCGTGATGTTGTCGGCTGCTGCTCGGCCTGCCACGAGGTTGTCCATCGGGGTGGAGAACAGTGGGAGGCCGTTTGCGTCTCTCTCCCGTGAGGAGACTACTATCCGCGGCTGGTCCCTGGGAGGTGTGCGGTTGGGTGGAGGTGGGGCGCCCATTGCCGTTGATCCTGGCGGGGGCCGGGCGCTTCCTCCTGGTGGCGCGTTCTCGCAGATCGCGCGCTCGGCCACGCGGGCCTGGACGGTGGGGTTCAGGCGCGACCTGATCCGCTGTTGTTGGTAGCGCGATAGTTCCTGCGCCGTCACCTGCTCGAGGCGAAATTTTTCGCGCTCGGCTTGTTTCTTGCGCACCGCCTCCGCCAGTTTCAGGCGGAGTTCCTCGACCTCCGTTGCCATGGCGTTAGGAGGGATTGGGGTGGAGAATGGGTCCTCTGGCGGTTCAGTGCCGGTCGCCATGTAGGTCGCGGCGTGGCGACCGGTTCCGTCGCGGAGGTCGGCGGAGTTCTCCGACCGGTCGGTCGAAGAACCGAGGATGGAGGGTCTCGAAGTCTCCCACGTTGGAGACCTGGGTGATGGAGCCCGCGGGTGAAGCCGCGGTGATGGACCCGGCGAGTGACGCCGGGGTCGCCGAGTCGGCGTCGTCGTTGAGGGCCGCGTCTTCTGCGGCCGCTGAGTTTTCGGCCACGTCGCTGTGGGCCGAATTGTATCGGAGGCGAGGCGATGGATCGTGCGGATCTGGCTTTCGGAGAACCGATCGCGTGGCGGCGACTCGCGGATGCGAGCCGAATCCTCCGAGGCGATGATGTCGGTGAGGCCGACGAAGAGGTTGATCGTGCCGACCGGCAGGATCACGCTGTGCGTGACGGGTCGCGCCGCCGGGATGTAGCTGCTCGGCAAGATTTGGAGCATCTCGCCGATCGCTATCATGCAGCCGGTGGCGACCGTCTCGTTGATGGGCAGATTGGATCTCGCCGCAGAACACCGGCCAGACCGGCCAGGCCCCACGGTGGGCGCCACTGTCGTGGGAATGGTCACGGCAGATGTTGCAATCGGCAGCGAGTAGTAGAACGAGGGGCAAGGGCGGCCAGCCATCTGCGGTGCGAGATGAGGGCAAAGACACAGGGTTTTACCCAGGTTCGGCCCCCCGGAGGGTAAAGACCTACTCCTGCTAGATTGTATTACGAAGGTGGTACAATGGGCGAGCTCGGCGGCTAGGCGGCGAGTCGCGTGGGTGTATGATGGAACGTCTCTCTACTCGCCCTACAGGGAGGTTTATATAGGCTCACCTCCCCTAGGGTTTACATATCTCAACCGATTCAGTTAAGGCTTCGGCACTCGTTTAACCTAATCCGACTGGGCCTATCTACTCGCCTGGGCCTTCAGCTTCCAGTCGCTTGGATCCACGCCGGGCCTTGATCCAGTCGCCGTCCTGCAGGCCCACTCGCCAGGTCTTAGGCTAGTCGGAAACGTCCTGCTGGGTATACCCCGGTAGGCGCATCCCCATCAAATCTCCACCTTCGACCCATCGCCGAATCGAACGGAGCCTCCAACCGTGAGGTTCAACTCAGAAAACTGAGCCTTGTCGCCGGTCATGTGGTTGCTAGCGCCTGTGTCGAGGTACCAAACGTCGTGAGCCGTCTGCATCCTCCGCGGGAAGACCTTCTCTTCCACGAGCATGACGATCTCCGTAGCGGACTCCTGAGGAGTTGATTCCTTGGTGGTCATTAACTCGCAAGCTTCGAGCATGAGCATCATCGGTCCATCATCTCCTTCCTTCGCCATGAGAGCCTTCTCCTTTGAACGGTTGGGACACTCCGATTTGAAGTGCCCGAGATGATTGCAATTATGGGAGCGAAGATTCTTCTTGTCGAATTTCTTCTTTGGCTTCTTCGGCTTGCTGTCCGACTTCTTCGCCGGGACCGAACCATCGCCACTGCCAGATGCTTTATCGCTCCTCTCCTTGGCGACCATTGCCTGCCACTGGGCACGTGTAAGCATGAGGTGCTCATTTTGATTCGAGTCGCCGTAGGTGATCTTCATCCACTCGTCATGCGCCTTGAACCGTCCAACCAGGTCATCCATCGTGAGGGTGGTGAGATCAACGCATTGCTCGATTGCCGACACCACAGATATGTACATGGCGCTTTGAAGGAAACGACACGACTGAGATATCTTCCAGCTTCTCACCTTGCGCACGAATCCCGTTGACAATTGTGGCTACCCTCGAGGCAAAAGCGTCCAGCGTCTCATCTCCTTCCATCTGCAGGTTCTCGTACTTCTTCTGCAAGGTTTGTAGGGTCGCCCTGCGGACGCGCTCGTGCCCAAGATTCAACGTCTTGAGTGTCTCCCACGCCGCCTTTGCAGAATCCTTTGAGATCAGGTGCTGCATCACGTCCGCCGGCACCACGGAGCCGATGGCCGTGAGTGCCTGTCGGTCCTTGCGGTACTTCGATGCGCCCTTCTTGAACTCGTCGCCGCCGGGATCGACAGCCTCCCAGATGTCGTTGCCCTCCATGGCCCACTCCATCTGTTTCGCCCACGTCGTGTAGTTGCCGCGATCATACCGCGGGTACTGCGACGACACCGATGCACCCGCAGCCGCACCGGAGTACTCGCCTTGCTCCTTGCCCGTCATGACCTCCCGTTACTAGGAGATCCTCCTCGAGGCTCTGATACCAATTGTTGGCCCAGCCCCAAACGCCGAGTGCAGTCCGGCGTGACGACGACAAAGTAGTCTGGCGAGTTGCGCGCACGTATAAGAACCAGCTAACAACGATCAACAAGCTAGCTATCTAGCCTGATCAAAAGAACTAGCTCTCTCAACTCACATGAGTACGTACGGGAAAAACAATGTTGATAGCTACAGAGCCCTCTCGGTCCTGTTGTTTGTATTAAATCTCACGGTTGTCTTACAAGGCTACTATATGGGTGTATATATACCCGGCAAGACGCAGCGTCAATACGATTAGGTGTTGGACTACTAGTCCTACTCGGAACACACACGCACACGACACCGTTCCGTGTCCTATCGGGATTACTATTCCTAACAGATCTCGCCGGTGATGCGGTGGAGCGCCTTGACGACGAGGCCGAAGCCGCCATTGCCGAGCAAGCCCGTCTCCTCGTATTCGCCGGAGCAGCAGGCGCGCCTTCTCTTGCAGCAGCTTGCTGGAGTTGTGCTGGACTGCGAGTAGTCCGCCAAAGATTCGAGTGTGCACGCAGCGGCCGCGACTCGCTTGACGGCCATCTAGGTCAGAGAACTCAAGAAGAGGGGAGATCAGGGACGGGAGGATGGCGGCGAGAGATCACGGAGAGTTGAAAATGGCGTGCGTCGCGTATATATTGTGACGAGGCTCGATCGTGCCATGGTGAGTTCTAGTACTTGTCGGAGTCGGTAAACGCGTCGCGCGGCGAGAGAGAGAGAGAGAGAGAGAGAGGGGGGGGGATATGCGCGCGCGCGTACTCGGATTCGAAATCCTGCGAAGGAACGGAAACGAATGGGTCCTTCTCTAACCCAAGCAGGATTAGCCCGACCACAAGTGCGAACCCGTTTTGTTATGGAACCTAATTGGGCTGTGTAGAAGTCATGACACTTGTCTCACAAGAAAAAAAAAGTCGTGACACCGATCTGGCTATGTGCTTGTTAATTTTATCAAGAGAAAGAATTAAGAAACTAGCAGAGTGCCTGTGCGTTGTTACGGCCCATTAAACTTTCTTCCTCGCTTACACATACAAACATAATATACTTGAAATACATTTTGTTAAAAGCCATAATTCTATTTTGTATGCATATAAAGTAAAAGTGCCAACTAATTATCTCTTAACTAAGATTTTGTCCAAGATAGGTTTAACATATTATCATACAATTACATTGGGATGTTTTGAAACCGATGCATCTAAAACTATCATATAAAAACATATATTACCATATCTATCGGAATTATCCCTTTTCCTTGTAGTGGTAGCTAGTAGTAGAAAAAGCATTCCCTGCCTCCTTGCTAGCTTCCTCTCTCTTTGAGTTTAACTGATTTAGTTACTTGTACGTGATGGATATTTGTGCTGCCAGTTTGATTTTGCAATCTTTTACCAACAAGAAACAAATTTACTTACATAATGCAGCTCCAGGCTAGAAGCGCTTGCAGGGTGGAGGGATCAGGGATGGTCGGCTCTTGCAGGTGGAGGTACAACATCATCGACCGAGTACTCCTCTCCGGTTTTTTTAGCGCCGCACGGACGGAGGTAGGACACGGCCAACAGAAAATATTGATTCATCCAAATCACTCGTCAATTCCTTAAGACAGTACAAAGGTAAGCTCCAGATGTGTATCTCCGCAATGCTACAGACGGAACAATACCATCATCTATGTTATTCCGTTTCATACCGATTTCAGCAATGGCATCCCCTACTAACTCTTATTTCAGATTAGAGGTCGTAATACTGGAAATAGCAAAAACCGTCTTCACACACCCAATTATCTGGACAGTACTCCTGCGGCAACGTTGCTCGTCGAACATCTCTTGCGCCAATCCACATCTTCAGTCACAATTGTGTTCCACACCAAAAACTTGTCTTTGCGCTGAGTGTATTGCAGTTCCTTTTCCTCTGCTATATAGTGGTGGCAAAATTACTTCCGACGGATTTGCATAGTACGTTGCTGAATTGCTTTTCTTGGTGTATTTTCTGAAACTACTGATCTGTAATATTGGATATCTTAATCGTGGACAGCACTCTCTGGTTTAGCAACAGGGGAAGGGGAAGATCAAACTGAATCAACTCGTTTGACTTTCTCTGCAAAAGGGTGCCAGAGAAAAATGCAGGAAGAGCGCCGCATTCACCTGTTTTCCCCTTCTCGCGGACCACCTCCGCCTCTTGCAACACCGCATCCTCCTCCTAGCTCCATACTCGCCTGCCGAGCGAGCCCAAGATCCTCCTCGTGCACAAGCTCCGCCCGGCTTCCCTCCTTCTCGACGCGTGTGTACCCGCAGGACCGCGCCATGCCGCCAGTTCCTAGCCGTCAGAAGCCTGGACTCGACGGCGAACTGTCTAGATAACGAGGGCGAGGAGATCATCGGTGGCGGTGGGATGGGGATTGGAGGACCCTCTTGTACATTGTGCGTTCCAGGGCACCAACGCCAGCCTCACCGGCACCCATCCTGAGGACGGGAAGACCGTGAAGGTTTCCCGTGGCGGCGTGCCACGCCAGAGAAGGAGGAGGAGGTGCCACTGGACCACGGAGGAGGAGGGGGCGGTGGTGCGGGGACACGGGGAGGGGCGGCGGTGGTGCAGGGGATTCGGGGGTTAGAGTAGATGCGCAGATCAAGGGCCGTCGGGACTCTCTATAGAGACGGGGTGACAGCAGGAGATTGGGGAGGAGTAGGTGCTTCGGCCGTGAAGAAGGTGGAGATCTCGGGTGGGTGGCCGGTGGCGGATAGCTCCAGGCGCGGGCGGCGGCGTAGAAGGATGCTAACGAACCAGCTATTGACTATTGACTTTGCGGTGGCACACAATGTAAATTGTCCAAACACGCATGGGCAAAACGGTCTAGGAAAAATCGGAACCAAAAAAAGTGTGGACGAACCTACCTCAAGGAAAATTAGTAGATAGATGATACGCCCAATTTGCATCACCTTTCTATATCATAATTTACCTCTATTTCATTGATATTTGTCTTATTATGAGGTATTACTTATGGCTTTTCATTTGTTTATGCATGTTGGATGATTCTTGGAGGATGGACTGCCAGAGTCTGGATTCTGATGGAAAAGAAGGCGTTCCGGTGCAATTTCGCAAAGATCAGAAAAATACCAGAAAAATATGGAAACATACTATTTCTCCAGAAGAATGAGGGAGCCAGAAGGAGGGACGAAGAAGGGCCTCAGGGGGCCCACACCCCCCTAGGCGTGGGCCCACCTGACCCCGCGCCTAGGGCCGGTGTGGCCTACCTTCCCGGCCTCCGTCCCTTCACCTATATCTTCCCTACGGAATCCTAAGCCTCGGGGAGCGACCACAGATAGATTTCCGCCGCCTCTGGAGGGCGGAAAACACCGAGAGAGAAAGATATCTCCGGCAGAAAGATTTCTGCCAGGGGAATTCCTTCCCAAAGAGGGGAGACCGTCGCCATCAACACCGTCATCAAGCTAGGCTTCATCGGGATCATCATCCACACCATCATCTCCACCAGCACCATCATCACCACTCCGTCCCGCTGTAACAATTGTGTTGGATATTACTTTAGTTCATTAAGGGAAACTTTCCCGGTGTTGATTACTATTGTAGCTGATGCTTGTGAGTGGAACCATTGGATTATTGCTTATGTTCAGATTGTTATCCATTACCATATCATCTTTGATCTTGATCCGTATGATGTCATTGAGTAGTTCGTTTAGTTTTTGAGGACATGGGAGAAGTCATATTGTTAGTAGTGAATCTGTGATGAGTTATTTTTTTAGGGTATTAACAGTAGGAAAGGTTCCTACTGCCTCATTTTCATTAATAAATGGTCAGACTCTGAAAAGTTACATATTTACATAACACAAAGGGATAAAAGATCTCCCAAAAAAAAAGGTTAGAAAACCTAAGACCTCACAGAGTTTACAAACTATGGATAATGTTCTTGATGAGTGGGTGTAAATCCTCCTTTGTCCTGTGAATCAGTAGTGAAAGATCAGCAGCCAATCTTGACTTCCAGGCCTGAACCGAGGGTTGTATGTTATTAAACTAGAGATTGTTTCTCTCCTTCCAGATGTTCCAGGATCCAAGCAGAGTAATTTCCATAAATAACTTTTTATTCTAGTTTTGTTTTCCTTGCTCAATGATCTGAAGCCTAGAGCTAGCCATAGACCAGGAGATACTAATTGAATCCCAACAAGCTTGACTGAAAGGGCAATGAAAGAGCAAGTGTTCAATTGTTTCTTCAGTAGTATGACTACACATTAAACAGTCATATCCAGTCCCAAGTGCATAATGCCTTCTTCTAAGCATGTTTCTTGTATTCATCCTGTCAGACAGAACAAGCCATCCAAAGAACTTCACTTTTGTAGTGCACTTTGATTTCCACAGCCATTTGAAACATATATGTGGGTTCATGTTTCTAAAATTATACTGATAATATTTGCTGGATGTGAAATCTTTGGCTCCCCAAACATAACTCCAAGTGTCTTGTAAGTGCTCAATGAGTTTTATCTCTCTGCAATTGAAAGAACATCTCATAATCCCTAGTGTTTTGTGTGTTAGATAACAATATCAAGGATTATTTAATGTGTGTTGAAGTGTTGCAGCTCTCTCTAAGGAAAAAGGGAAATGTATCTGCCTTTGGGGCGGATAATCCGCCCCTCCCTGTTCCCAAATAGGCGCAAGCCCCAGAAGGGGGGCGGAGTTTTCGCCGGATTTTCCGGCCACGCCGGATAATCCGCCCCCTCAGGGGGGCCGGATAGTCCGCCCCCCTCCCTTGCTCACCGCCAAGGCGCAAGCCCCAGAGAGGGGGCGGAGTTTTTGCCGGACTTTCCGGGTAGGACGGATAATCCGCCCCAGGAGGGGGCCGGATTATCCGCCCCCCCCCCCAAGATCTTCACCAAGGTTCGCAGGCGCCAACCCCAGAGAGGGGGCAAATTTTCTCCCCGGAAAATCTGCCCTGGGGGCGGAGTTTTCCCAAGGGCGGATAGTCCGCCCCAAGTGGGGGGTGGATAATCTGCCCCCAAAGTTTCTCAACGGCCAGATCTGGGAAGGGGGTATTAAGACAGCCTTCCCCCTCTTGCCAGATCCCTTGGTTGATTCAAAAAAGACAAGATCTGATCTGCAACCTTCATCCAAGAGAGCTCTACCTAGATCCACCCAAAGGCCCCGTCCCTTGGGGAATCAAAGGAGGAGAACTCGATCTTCATCATCAGCAATCAAGCGCTTCATCTCCTCTCCATTCATTTGGAGAATCACCGATCTAGTATTTCTAGCAAATACCTAGATCCTTGTTTTGTTTATATTGATAAACCTTGTTCTTGTGATAGATTGTTGTCATCTCGGGAGCCCCCAATTCAGTTGTGGGTGTGTGTGCCCCGGTAGCGTTGTAAAAGGCACTGATTCCCGCCTCGAAGGGATCCAATAGTGGAGAAGGTGGATCAAGCCTCTCGTGGCGAGATCCATCGGAGAATAGGGTGAGGCCTATTGTGGCGTTGTGGTCTTAGAATCTCCCACCCCTCCAACGCAGATGTACTTCCCTTAACAAGGAAGGAACTGCGGTAAAACAAATCCCTGTGTCTCCGCGTGATCCACTACGGTTCCGTCGCTCCTCTCTTTACGTGCTTAGTAGCTAGGGTTGCATATAGGGAAATTCTCGTAGTTACATATCTAGAGAATTTACTTTATGTCAAGCCTAAAATTGAAAAAGTATTAAAAATTGGTTAGAACCTATTCACCCCCCTCTAGGTGCCCATACGATCTATTTCAATTGGTATCAGAGCCCCGGCTCTTATTTCGGGCTTAACCACCTAAGAGAAGTATGGGTTCCAAGGTAGATGGGAGTGATGCTCCGGATGTAGTCACCATGAACGATCTCAAGACGTTGGAAACAACCTTGGTGAGTTCAATGGAGGCTAAGATGGAAGAGATGCGTCAATTGATAATGTGTCTCTCCACATCCACAGGATCACCTCCATCTAACTCTGAGGCTACGACTCTGCAATCCAAGGAAACGGGTAAAACCGATTCCAAAGAGAACGAAGTGGTTGGTGATGACACTAGCAGGATCTCCTCCTCGAAAAAGGATAGTGGTAAGGATGGATACAATGAGGTTTCTCATGTGTATTCTCCTGATCCACCTATCCCTCACCCACATATACATAATAGGGGTGATCCACCCAAACTTTCAGCATCTACTTTTACTCAATGGCAATTTTTGATGAAGTCTCATGTGTGCAGTTCCTCCATTGAGTTGTGGAAAATCATAGAAAATGGTCTTCATGTTGGAAACCCCAACAATCTCACAAGAAGAGAAGTTGTCGATAGCCAACTCAACGCTACAGATCTACACATGATACAGCTTGGTGTGGGTGACAAAGACATGCCACACATTCAGCATCTTAGCACAGCTAAGGAAGCTTGGGATGCCCTCACCGAGTTATTCATCGGAAATGAAAGTATGAGAAGGAATAGATATGATGCTTTGAGCAACGAAGCTGAAGGATTCTATATGTTGGATAGGGAAGACCACGGGGATATGTATAGGAGGCTCAAGGCAATAGACACAACTTTCAGAAACCACGGTGCAGCTCATGTTGATGATGCATGGATCAAGCGCAAGTATGTCAGTGCTCTTATGCCATTTGAGCCCACAGATTTGAAAAGTCTCCAAGGTAGGCATAACTATCACCTCATGACATCCAATGAGGTAATGCAAGAAATGATCGCTTTCAAAGTGGCTGCCAAGAATGCCGAAGATGCTCGTGCTCGAGCTATGGGGATGCAAAAGGGGGTTAACATGGCCTTGAAGACTAGTGTGATTGATAATGATGAATATGCCATAGAAGGACTGGACTGTCCCGAGGATATAAAAAGGATCCACGGACAATACTTGGCTCTTTATGCTAGAAACTTTTGGAAAGATCCAGCCAAGGCTAAAGCTGAACTAGAACGCAAGAGTGGAGCCTATGGAAGAAAAGAAAATGGTCCGAAGCTGATAACATGTTTCAACTGTGGTGACCGGCTGCACTTTGTAGCTGAGTGTCCATATCAAAGTAGGGAAGATAATGGAGGAAGACTTATTTTCAAAGACAAGTCAAAGGCTCCATGCAAGAAACAGTTTGTAAAGAAGAATGCTCCCTTCAAGAAGCAACCAAAGATTGTTCTAGTGGCTCAAGAAGAATATTCTTCGGGAAGTGAAGATGAGGACGAGGACGATAGCTCTCAAGAGGTGGCTGTTATAGCCACCACATCTACATCAATATCTCTCTTCGACTCTCCGAACGAAAACATCATCAACAAGAATGCTACTTGTCTCATGGCAAGAAGCTCCAAGGTAACGACTTCTAACTCTTCTTTTCCAAAGGCTATGATTGACATGGATGATCCTACTAGTCTAAAAGTTAAAGAAGAGATTATTTCTTTGGATTACTTCTACACTAACATGCAAGGTGAGCACAAAATACATTTTGAAGCTCTTATGGATCAGCTGGCCCAAAACAAAGCTCTCCTCAAAGAAAAGGGCAGAATTGAAAGGGAGGATGCAATGGAAATTGCATCCTTAAAATATGCTCTTGAGGAAGAAGAAGAAGAAGAAGAAGAAGAAGCTCGGGTCTCTCTTGAAGAGAGGCTTGAGTCCATTGAAGAGTCACATGAATAAATTGTGGCTAAACTTGTTAAGGAACATGACAATGTAGTCTCCAAAGCAAAGAAGTTAAAGAAGGAAAAGATTGACTTTGGGGCTGCTCATGATAGAATCTCCAAGGAATTGGAGAAACTTGACAACGCTCACAAGGCGTTGAAAAACGATTTCTCCATCCTCAATGAGTCACATGATCAGCTCTAAAGTCAACATGTAGTCACAAAGAAAATGCTAGTGTGGAAAAAGGAGTGCTCAAGGACATAACTCCCAAGGATAAGAGTGTGCTTGATGAAGTTCTTGGCAAGCAAAGGTCAAATCATGGTAAAGAGGGACTTGGGTATGTCACCAAGTCCAAGAAAAAGAAAAACAAGAAGAACAAGACCAAGAATGTGCAATCAAAGACAAGCACCGTTGAGAAGAATGTCACAAAAGACAAGACTAACAATATTGGTTTTGCAGGGTCTCACAATCCAAATTATGAACTCTTTTGTGATGATTATGGCGATGTTTATGCTTATTATGTCGGTCCCTTTGATGAATATATTGCTTGGTCTATTTAGGTCCCAAAGACCCTTGTTACTAACATGAAAGGACCCATTGAAAAATGGGTACCTAAAACCAAGAAGTAATTCTCTTGCAGGGCTATGCTTCCGGTGGGTCGAAATGGGTGCTGGATAGTGGATGCACTAGTCATATGACCGGAAGCAAGGAGATCATCACGGAGATGCGGCCAAATCATGATAATATTACAGTCTCCTATGGTGATAAGTCTAAATCTCAGGTATTGGGTCTTGGCAAGGTTGTGGCTTCCCACGATATCTCTCTCGTGGACGTCATGCTTGTTGAGACCCTCGGTTACAACCTTCTTTCTTTTCGTGCCCTTGGCAAGATGGGTTTTGCTGTTTTTATAGATGATGATTTAGTGGTACTCTTGTGGAGCAAGTCTCTAAAGGTCGCTTTCGTTGGGTACGTCGAGAATGACCTGTATGTGGTGGACTTTTTGGGGAAAAACCACTTCGGGTCCGATGTGTCTATTTGGAAAGGCCGACGTGGGCTGGCTATGACATCGCCGTTTAGCCCATGTCAACATGAGAACTTTGCAAAGTCTCCACAAGGGTGGCCACATCCTTGGACTAAAAGACAATGTCTCCTTTGCCAAAGATCGTGTTTGCAGGGCTTGTGTTGAAGGCAAAATGCATGACTCTCCCCACAAGAGGAAGACTATTGTGTCTTCAAAGAGGATCTTGGAATTACTTCATGTGGATTTATTTGGTCCTCCTTCTCATGCAAGTCTTGGTGGGAATAAATATTGCTTGGTCATTGTCGATGATAACTCAAGATATACATGGGTCTATTTCTTCAAACTAAAGAGTGAGACTCAACAAACATTCATTGAATTTGCCAATGAAGTTCAACATCAACACAATGTTCCTATCTTGGCAATAAGAAGTGACAACGGCTCTGAATTCAAGAACTACACTTCGAATGAGTTTCTAAGCGAAGAGGGGATTAGACATCAATATTCCGTTGCGTACACCCCTCAACAAAATGGTGTAGCCGAGAGGAAGAACCGGACTTTGATGGATATGGCAAGATCAATGTTGGCTGAATTCAAGTCTCCTTACAATTTTTGGGCTGAAGCCATATCCACTAATTGTCACTCATCGAACCAGCTATACCTCCGAAAGATTTTGGACAAGACTCCTTATGAAATACTTACCGTTAACAAGCCCAACATCTCATACTTCAGAGTATTCGGGTGTAAGTGTTTCTTTCTTATTAAAGGTGTCCGCTTGTCTAAATTTGAGTCCAAGGCTTTAGAAGGTTTTTTTGTTGGTTATGATGCCGAATCCCACTCTTATAGAGTCTACAACAAGCTCACTGGGATTGTTGTAGAATCTTGTAGTGTGGAGTTCGATGAAAATAACGGCTCCTTTGTAGGGCAAGTTGATGTTTGTGATGCAGATGTTGAAATAACCCAAGATGCCATAAGAAGAATGGGCGTGGGATTTTTCCGCCCCATTGAGGAACCCCTTGTGGCGGATTGGGAAGGACAATGCTCCACTCAAGTGGAGCCCTCATCTTCAAAAGATCAACAAGCTCCTACTGTTGGAGAAAACTCTACACCGACACCATAACCTGCTGAAGATCATCAGTCTCCTGGTCGAGATGGTAGTCCCAGGCCGGACTATCCGCCCCCTCCAAGGGGCAGACAATCCGCCCCTGGCACTCCAACTTGTTCCAGGGGATCCGAAGAAGAAGGCAACAGACAAGAAGTTCCCAGGCCGGATTCTTCGGCCCCCGAGGAAGGATTATCCGGCTCTGGTTCTCCCAGTTCTGTCAGGCATTCTTAGGAACAAGGCACTGGTGCATCATCTGCCAGGACGGATAGTCCGGCCCCTCCAAGGGGCGGATTATCTGGCCCTGAAGAACAAATTCTGCAGCAACCTCCTGTTGTTAACTCAGGTCAAGACAAGGATACAGATACTGAATCAACTCCTTCTAGGAACAATAAGGACATTGAGGCTCGTCGCAAGGCTCGTGCTGATCGTAACCTTGAACTAAGGGATCACACTCTTGACAAGGTTGTCGGTGATCTACGAAGAAGGGTGTCTACTAGAAGAGAACTTGCAAGCTTCTGTGATCATCAAGCTCACATTTCCATGGTTGAACCGAAGAAGGTCTTTGATGCTCTTGAAGACCCTGATTGGGTTGTTGCAATGCATGAAGAATTAAATAACTTCGAATGCAACAAAGTTTGGAAGCTCGTAGAGAAACCCAATGACTTTCACAATGTTATCGGCACCAAGTGGATCTTCAAGAACAAACAAGATGAAAATGGCATTGTTGTCAGGAATAAAGAAAGACTCGTGGCTCAAGGATTCTCTCAAGTGGAAGGAATTGATTTTGGCGAGACTTATGCTCCTGTGGCTCATCTTGAGTCCATCCGTATCCTTCTTGCATATGCAGCCCATCATAACTTTAAATTACAACAAATGGATGTTAAGAGTGCGTTTCTTAATGGTCCTCTACATGAGTTAGTACACGTCAAGCAGCCCCCGTGTTTTGAGGACCCCAAATTTCCGAACCATGTCTACAAACTCGATAAGGCGCTCTATGGCCTTAAACAAGCCCCACGTGCATGGTATGAGCACCTTAAAGAGCTTTTGTTAGACCGTGGATTCAAAGTTGGGCAAATCGATCCCACTCTTTTTACTAAAAAGGTTAATGGGAAGCTTCTTGTATGCCAACTTTATGTAGATGACATTATTTTTGGCTCTACTAACCAAGCGTTTAACGATGAATTTTCAAAGCTTATGACTGACAGGTTTGAGATGTCAATGATGGGTGAATTGAGGTTCTTTCTTGGATTCAAGATCAAACAACTTAGAGAGGGAACCTTTATTAATCAAGCTAAGTACATCCAAGACATGCTCAAAAGGTTCAAGATGACGGATCTCAATGGCGTTGCTACTCCAATGCAAACAAAGTGTCATCTTGAGCTCAATCCCAAGGGTAAAGACGTGGACCAAAAGGTATACCGATCCATGATCGGCTCTCTCCTTTACCTTTGCGCATCTAGGCCCGATATCGTGTTAAGTGTAGGAATGTGTGCAAGGTACCAAGCCGCTCCTAAAGAAAGCCACTTAGTGGTGGTCAAACGAATCTTCAGATATTTGGTTCATTCCCCGAATTTTGGGTTATGGTATCCCAAGGGTTCAAGTTTCTCTCTATGTGGTTACACTGATTCAGATTGGGCTGGTGACAAAGATGATAGAAAATCAACTTCTGGTGCATGTCAATTCTTGGGCAGGTCTCTAGTGTGTTGGTCTTCAAAGAAATAGAATTGTATTTCACTTTCTACCGCCGAAGCTGAATATGTTGCTGCTGCTAGTGCTTGTACACAGTTATTATGGATGAGGCAAACTTTAAAGGAATACGGTGTCAATTGTGACAAAGTGCCTCTATTATGTGATAATGAAAGTGCTATCAAAATTGCTTACAATCCCGTGCAACATACAAGAACAAAACATATTGAGATTCGCAACCACTTCATTCGGGATCATGTTGCTCGTGGCGATATTGCCCTATCCTTTGTGAGCACGAAGAACCAACTTGTTGATATTTTCATGAAGCCCCTTGATGAAGCAAGATTTTGTTATTAGAGGAATGAGCTAAATATCATAGATTCAAGGAGCTTGGCTTGACTATCCTTGCACACTCACTTGCTCTTATTTATGTATTTGGTTTAGATGCGGGCATAGACATAGGGGGAGTATGGTCCTAATTGATTGGGCTAACCCTCCCCCCATAATGCCGAAAGCAAGAAAAATCATTTCCCTTAATAGATGCCAGAACTATCGTGGGACGATGAGGGTTCCCACCCATATGCTGCATATACTCTACGAATTACCAATTAATATGCACGCTTCGAGGATAACAGCCACGACATGCACATCCGGCTTCATGTGAGAGGAAGAAGATACAACTGACTTCTCTGTTCCATTCCAAATCTCATGGCTAACGCGTAATATACGGCGCTAGAATCACTGATGTCAGGGGTTATTAAGTTCCCAATTGATCATCATTGTTCCTAATATCACCACTTAGGATGATATCTATGATTTCTTTATTTGTGAAATTAATATTTTCTTTATTTTAGAGTATATATGATAACACACAATTTGCAAATACTTTGATAAAGACTCTTCAAAGGACATGATCAAGTGATGAACTTGCCTTGTGATGGCAAGGTAGTGAAGTCTGATGCTTGCACTGGACCTTGAGCTTCTATGTCTACAAAAACATCATTATTGCCCGGTAAGGAGAATATTTAAAGAAGCAAAATGATTATGCAAAGTAATGTAATGCATCATTTAATTTGATATGCATTCTCCCCATTATTTTATTTTCTAGAATTTAATTAAGTTCAGGGGCATTTTGGTATTTTATATTTATCGAAAACAGGCCTTAAAGGTTTTATTTGGGCTGGCTTAATCTTATTAGGCCCTTATGGCCCATTTGGCATAGTCAAAATAGCCACCCCGAAGGGTTCTGGCCCAACTCAGCCCACTCCCTCGCTGCCTCTCACCCTCGAGCTCACTCCTCTCCTCTTCTATCCCCGACCCCATGGTCGGTGATGTCGCCGCCGACGATTCCCGCCATCGTGGGCCATTCTGGTTGCCGCCGTGGTGCAGGAGGAGGTTGTCGACTACGCCCTTCCTTCCTGTCTAACAGGATTTGAGCATGGTGCTCTCCTGCGACAGATCGATGTCGTCCCGAACCCTTGGGTTTGGAGGTTGGCGTGGATCTTGGTGCTGCCGCTGCTGCTGTGCGTCGTGGTGATTCACCTTGCCACTAGGCGTGGCCATGGTCGCCGCTGTGGCGATGTATGGGTCGCAGCGCTCCCCGTGCCGCCATGGTCGTCGGCCACCTCTGCTTCCTCTTCTAGTCTTCGGCGAAGACCTTTGGTGAGTTCTTTTCCTCTCCCCCCTTGTGATCTCTGTGCTCGCTCATCCTATGCTAGATGTTGGCAATGACCTCTCTGGTTACTGTCTTGTCCTGATTAAGATGATTTATTCCATTTAGGGTTCATATCCTGTTGTTTATCATATTCTGGATGAATTAGATCATGTGTGGATGGTCTCTAAGCATGCTAAATGATTATTAGCTTGAGACTTGCTGCTTAAGATGAACTATAATGGTTCTGGTGGCTTATCAGATGATTTTATGCTTAGATTTCATATGATTCAGATGATATAGTTGCTTTGAAATCAATGCTTGGTATAGTCAGTGGGTTTGATAACTTACCACTGTCATTACTTGGTTAATAATAATGAGTATGGTGTGATGAAATCACTGTCCTAGTGCCGTTGGCTTGAGAATTCATGTGTGGTTTGAGATCACAATGATCTCAGACAGTGAAGATATACATAGGAATGTCCTAATTATGATTCCTGTAATGACAGGAAAATGTTTGGTAGATTGATTGATTGAATCTATGAAGATTGAATGCTTATTCTGATTCATGTAAAATTGTTCTTGTGACACCATCTTTGTATGGCACACAAGATTAATTCAAATCCATTGTTTGGGTTGGTTTAAGCTTAAGACAAGTTTGGCATTAAAAGATAAGTAGAAATGTTCCTTTTTGAAATCCCTAAGACCAATGATGTTGGTCTGAGGCTTAGGGATTATGCTCTATCTAGTTGATTCATATGGATGGTTCTGGTAATGGTACCAACTACTGTTTCTTGGATCAAAGCTTCGAAAAATGATGGTAGGCTTGATTATTTATATGGATCCAAAATATTTACTTCTAAGGTGCTACTCTTATCTTAGAGATGTGCCTAGAAGTGAAATCTTAGCTATATTTATTATTGAATTGAAATATAGCTTGATAGCCCAATCAATGATGTTGTTCTGAGTTTTGGTTGGATCCTTGTACTTTGATGTTTGCTTTTAGAGTTTAAAACCTCAGTGATGGATTCACCCCACTTGGGTGCTTTCTGAGAGTTTGAATATGATACAGATCATGTATGCTTGTCTAATCTTAGACAGATAGATCACATGATGGTCTATGTACTCACCACGGTCACTTGATGTTGTGGTTGTTAGTGGTGGATCTTGTGGTTAATCTTGTGCTCCCCTGGTATATCTAGCTCCTGGCTTGTCCTTGATCTAGCCCATCATATTCTGATCCTGATGGCTTGACCTTGGTCTTGCTATCCACCTGATCTTTCCCCTCCTCATGTCACCATCCTGGTGATGTGATCCCAGGCTTTGGTTGGTTTGGTTGCTGGCTGCTGTGCTTGGTTTAGTTGCTGGCTGCTGTGCTTGATGTGTAGAAGCAAGGGAATGATGTGGGGTTTGGTTTCCCACGGCTGTGTTTGACAGTTTTGTTTGGGACTTGCTGCTGCTGTGGTGTTGACATCACACACCATGCAATTTGGTGTGTGTGCTACTTGTGTGCTTGTTGCATAGATGTGGATATGTTCAGAATTTTTGAAAGTTACTTTCATCTGATTACTTTTACTTGGCTGGTGAAACTTGCCCCTCCTTGCTGTCATTTGACTTCTGGTTTAAAATTATGAAAGATTCATCCTTTCATATTGGTGAAACTTGCCCCTTTTTATAAGATTACTCAATGATGAACCTTGATCGGTGCATTTCACTGACAAGTCTGAGAGTAATACAATTTAACCTTAACTTCCTTTATTTTTGTTTGTGTTTATTTTGCAGGTACAGATTTGAAGGTTTTTTTTGAAGATTTTTGTTTATTTTTTCTTTATAGAATAGTCCAATGTAATCTTATTTATGCTTTTGTAATATTAGTTTTATTCTTTTGTAATTTTCATTTTATTATTTTGTAATAAAGATTATACTTTTATCAATAAAGAAATATTCTTATTCTTTATTTATTGGCTATGGTGAATATTGTGGATGATTTTAATAAGTTACATTTTTGTAACTTATTTATTGAATGAAAATATGAAACAAATATTCATATTCTTAATTGCTTTCTTTAAATAAAGTTTGAGTTAAATTGGTTAACTCTTAATTAAATCAAGATTCAAACATTATTCAAAAATCATTTGAATTATAATTCAAACACTCAAGTTTTAAATTCAAATTTCATTTCCCAAAACACATATTTCCACAAAGATCATATCAAAGTCTATAGCAATCATTCTTTAAAACTAAATCTAATCTCAAAGTATGAAAGAAACCTTGATCACTTTAGGTTTTTATTTGGCGAAATTTTTTCCCACATTTTCACAGATGAATGCATGCAACATTTCAATTTCCTAAATCTACCCTTCGTTAGTTCCTAAATGCTGGGATGTTACAGGATCCCTATTAAATATTTTTCGCATGCTAGTTAACAATTTGTTTTTTTTTCATATTCCTAGGAATCCGAGAGCTTCTCAATCTCAAGACTGAAGAGTAACGGTTAACGGCTGGAGTGTGTGGATGGCACCAGCAAGACCAAGAGCTGATGGCTGCTGGGAGGAGTGCAAGAGTCCAGTTAGACGGCGACCAGGGATCCTTTGACATATGGAGCAGATTGAGGTTCAAAAAATTTCTTGTACACAAGATCAAGTCTTTGTAGGCACTAGGCAACAGTTCAGAAATTAATTGAAAATCCATGTAGCATATATGCTAGTCGTTTGTGATAGTTTTTTTTTTTGGAAATGGACGCATGCATTAACACAGAATGTTTAATGTTTACACCTGGCCTCTGCATAACTAAGATGCACACATCCAAACGAACGACAACACCAGAGAACAAAAAGTAGACAAGAATTACAAAAAGCACTATCAAAAAATGGTCTTCAATCTAAGGAAAATCAATCCTCAAATCACGCGGCCATCCATGTCGGGAAAAAATATCCCTCGCCGTGTCCTCCAATCGCGTACATCCCTCCACAAATAAGTCGCGAAACTCCATGCGTTGGAGAGTAGTCCATGATCGGAGAATAGCCGTGGCTCGATAAATTACCTGCAGAGGAGAAGACACAACGTTATTAAAAATCTTGTCATTTCTATAAAGCCATAGCGACCATATAATGACAAGCGCTCCCACCCTAAACAAAGTTCTGTACTTATCAACTATTCCATGCAACCAATTACCAAAAACATTGGTTACTGAACGTGGAGGAGATAAACCAGAAGCTATTTGGATGAATGACCATATAGAGCGAGCAAATTTGCAATGGAAGAATAAATGACGAATTGTCTCATTATGATGACAAAAAACGCATTTTGTACTTCCATGCCAATTCCTCTTTGCAAGATTATCTTTTGTGAGAATTACACCTTTACGTAGATACCATGCAAATATCTTCGTCTTGAGGGGTATTTTTATTTTCCAAATTTTACTATTATCATCAACCGGGATATCAGGTTGGACCAATGCTCTATATAGTGAACCAACAGAAAATTTACCACTTTCTAGTAATTTCTCATGTTCTAAGAAAAATATTTAACTTCAGGATTCTTAGAACAGAATATTTTCCCTGATAAACATGACAATCTGTTCTCTATAGATTTATATCCTTCTATGTATCTTTAAGTTATCTAGAATAATGGGAAACTTAAACAATTGTGGTTCTAATTGATTTTTTTCTCACCCCTAATAACCAGAGGCAGAAAACAAATTTCCTTAGATTCGTTGACTGATATCTGATCTCTCTTAGGTCACATGAAGTGTCCCTTTCCACTTAATGATCTTGGGAAAAATTGAAGTAAATAGACAATGTAGCATCCCAAAGCAAGAAGAATGTCGCTGCCAAACTGGAATGCTTGAAGAAGACATTGGCGTGGTCAGATGCTCAGGCAGACATCACCTTTTCCAAAGGCTCCCAGCAGTGCTGAAAATTCTAAGGAAAAGCTACGTCGCATATCAGAGTTCCTCATCTCTGGGGTTGGTTGGGAGACAGGGTACAATACCACAGGCCCCGGAACTACCTTGTCAAGTTTCTGAAGGCAAATGGGTTGCTGAAGTGTCACCAGTGCTGCCATAATGCAGTCGAGGTGACTGAGATGGCATTTGTGGAGAAGTTCAAAGATCCTCACAGGAAAGTTGTGCCACACCTTGCTGAAGACTATGCTGCTGCTTGTAGAGGGGAAATTCCAATTAGATTCAAATTTTAACACGCTATTAAGTGCCCACTCGGTAAGCTGGCAAGTCTTGTTTCTATGTTCCTAGCCTAACTGGATGTTGGTTGTCCACTGCAATATTTCTGATACATGCTTATGTCATGTTTGCACTCGTACCATCAATCCTAAGATGTCGATAAGTGTCATTCAGTATAGAAGAAAGCATGGCACATTAATGACTAATGAACTTGTTCATCCTTATGTCATGTTGACACTCCTACCATGTGACCATGACTGTCAAATCTGCCTTCCATACTAAGCTCAAACAACATTTAGCGTCTTCAGTCTCCTTGCAAGTATTTGGACCTTCCATACATTTGACATGAGATTTTCCCTGTTATCCTTTGCCTACTTGGTTTATTAAAATATTTGCATACTGTTTGTGTTGAAGTATACGAATTTGTTGTGTTCCTTCACGATTTGTGATCCCTTCAGAAATAACAGAATTCTTACGTTGCTGTTTTGTCCATACTGGAATATCATCAGGAGTTCAGGACTATCGAGGGTTGTTTGCTAAGAAATATTATGTTATGCTTGAGCTGTAAATTGGTAGTCTTTTCTTACATTCACCTCGAATTTGATATCCAGTGGAGCTTGCTTGGAAAATTCAATTGGCAACAAGATGTATGTATAAAGAGAAAGAACTTCACTGAATAAAAAGCCTAAGTTTTCCATTCTTAATCTTACCATAGTTACTTTTTTCTCTGCTCCGGGCAGCAACACGTGGAGGAACCAGCATGTTTTGTAAGAATAAATGATTGGTGAGACTATTTGGCATTTGTTTTTTTGCAGTACTTAAACTGTTATTGCTAATGCCAAACCGGTTTTTTTTTGTTCTACTAGATGCAGTTGCAATACTCGTCCGACAGCGCTCAGGCTGCACCAACATCATCCTCCGGCTCTGCCTTACCCACACCGCCACCTTCCAGCTCCAACGCATAGCGAATGCAAGATATTTCGAAGAACAAAAATCAGTGGCTATGAGTAAAGAGTGTCTCCTACCCCGTTTCAAAAAAAAAAAGAGTAAAGAGTGTCATTTGTGTTACTGTATGTGTCAAATACATTCGAAAAAAAAAGAATGTGTCTGTTCAGAGATTCAGAAAATGCAATCTATAGAGAATGGAAGCTGCCAGAAAGTTAATTTAGCTTCAATTTGCAATATTCAGTGAAGACGAAGTTAATTTTGTGAAGCATCTGTGTCTCCCGTTTGGCTTGTACAGTGGAAAAGAAGTCAATTTGCTGCTTTTCTGTCTCCTTGTCTCTAGTTAGCGTTGTTAAGTGAATCAGAGAAATTCCCGGCAGCATGTTTGGAAATTTAGCTTCGGCGTGTTGTGCAGTTTGAAGTTAAAAACATGTAAGTTTACTGAGCTTGGCCATGTTTGTTTCGATGGATTCGGCGAATTTCGGAGATGTCCAGCTTTGGTCTGTACGCTATATATATGAAAGGAGGCGGTGAAAGGAGGCGGTGATAGTGTGACAAAACTTTAAGAAATGATATACTAGACAATTCGTTTATATATTCACAAACTCTGTTTCAGTACTGTACACGTTATTACAGGGGAAAGAACAGAGACAGTACTCTGTTTTTCTACAATTGTATGACAAGGTTACACTATCCGCTCGACTCGAGGTAGATCAATCTTTGCAGCCGTAGATCGTAGCTCAAGATGGAGCTTCATCTGCGAACCATGGATGTCTGAGTGCGGCGGTCGCCGAGAGCCTGTTGTCGATGTTGCAGGAGAGGAGCCTCTTCAGTACCTGGAAGCCTTCTCGGGACAGGCGGTCCTCGGGAAAGAGCTTGCGCAGCCTGTTGCAGCTACGGATGTCAGCGGCAGCTTCACCAGCTTCCGGGCCAGCGGCAGCGACTTATCGCCCGACCAGGTGCTATGCCCGGCACGCCGAGGACGTTGAAGATCTCGCGTAGCTGGCCCCGGCGTCGTCCCGTCGAATAGCGGCGGCGCCGGCGAGGCTTCGGCCATGGCGCAGCGGCGACCACATGTCCACCTCCGTGCCGTGGTCGGGCTTTCCCAGGATCACCTCAGGCGCAATGTACCGCAGCGTGCCGCACGCGTCTGGCGGGGCTCGAGCGTGGACATGGCGAGGCCGAGGTCGCAGATCTTGATGCCGCCTGCTTCCCCGCCGATGACGATGTTCCGCGGCTTGATGTCGCGGTGGACGATGCGGCACGCGTGCATGTGCTCGACCCCGCGCAGGAGCTCACGCATGATGCGGCGCACGTCGGGCTCAGGGAAAGGGCGCCCGCCACGCTGGTCGTGGAGGACGTCGTGCAGGCTGGGGCCAACGTACTCCATCACCAGGGAGAGCTCGCCGGTGGCGGGTCGCGAGCTCCCGGAGGTCCACGAGGACAGGTGGCCGCGACACGCCGCCAGGAACGCGACCTCCCGCAGCATGCCGCGGACGGCGGCGGCTGCGGCGGCGGGTTTCTTTGCGCTGTCCGAGTGGTGGAGGGCCTTGACGGCGACGATCTCGCCGGTGATGCGGTGGCGCGCCTTGACGACGAGGCCGAAGCCGCCATTGCCGAGAAAGCCCGTCTCCTCGTATTCGCCGGAGCAGCAGACGCGCCTTCTCTTGCAGCAGCTTGCTGGAGCTGTGCTGGACTGCGAGTAGTCCGCCAAAGATTCGACCGTGCACGCAGCGGCCGCGACTCGCTTGACGGCCATCTAGGTCAGAGAACACGAAGAGGGGAGATCAGGGGCGGAGGATGGCGGCGAGTTGAAAATGGCGTGCAGCGTATATATTGTGGCGAGGCTCGATCGTGCCATGGCGAGTTCTAGTACTTGTCGAGTCCGTAAGCAGCGTCAGCGTGGCGCGGGCATATCCTGCGAAGGAACGGAAACAGGATTAGCCCGACCACAAGTGCGAACCCGTTTTGTTATGGAACCTAATTGGGCTGTGTAGAAGTCGATGACACTTGTCTCACAAGAAAAAAGTCGTGACACCGATCTGGCTATGTGCTTGTTAATTTTATTAAGAGAAAGAATTAAGAAACTAGCAGAGTGCCTGTGCGTTGTTATGACCCATTAAACTTTCTTCCTCGCTTACACATACAAACATAATATACTTGAAATACATTTTGTTAAAAGCCATAATTCTATTTTGTATGCATATAAAGTAAAAGTGCCAACTAATTATCTCTTAACTAAGATTTTGTCCAAGATAGGTTTAACATATTATCATACAATTACATTGGGATGTTGTGAAACCGATGCATCTAAAACTATCATATAAAAACATATATTATCATATCTATCGGAATTATCCCTTTTCCTTGTAGTGGTAGCTAGTAGTAGAAAAAGCATTCCCTGCCTCCTTGCTAGCTTCCTCTCTCTTTGAGTTTAACTGATTTAGTTACTTGTACGTGATGGATATTTGTGCTGCCAGTTTGATTTTGCAATCTTTTACCAACAAGAAACAAATTTACTTACGTAATGCAGCTCCAGGCTAGAAGCGCTTGCAGGGTGGAGGGATCAGGGATGGTCGGCTCTTGCAGGTGGAGGTACGACATCATCGACCGAGTACTCCTCTCCGGTTTTTTTAGCGCCGCGCGGACAGGTAGGACACGGCCAATAGAAAATATTGATTCATCCAAATCACTCGTCAATTCCTTAAGACAGTACAAAGGTAAGCTCTAGATGTGTATCTCTGCAATGCTACAGACGGAACAATACCATCATCTATGTTATTCCGTTTCATACCGATTTCGGCAATGGCATCCCCTACTAACTCTTATTTCAGATTAGAGGTCGTAATACTGGAAATAGCAAAAACCGTCTTCGCACACCCAATTATCTGGACAGTATTCCTGCGGCAACGTTGCTCGTCGAACATCTCTTGCGCCAATCCACATCTTTAGTGACAATGCTGTTCCTGACCAAAAAGTTGTCTTTGGGCGGAGTGTATTGCAGTTCCTTTTCCTCTGCTATATAGTGGTGACAAAATTACTTCCGACGGATTTGCATAGTACGTTGCTGAATTGCTTTTCTTGGTGTATTTTCTAAAACTACTGATCTGTAATATTGGATATCTTAATCGTGGACAGCACTCTCTGGTTTAGCAACAGGGGAAGGGGAAGATCAAACTGAATCAACTCGTTTGGCTTTCTCTGCAAAGGGTGCCAGCGAAAAATGCAGGAAGGCGCCGCATTCACCTGTTTTTCCCTTCTCGCGGACCACCTCCGCCTCTTGCAACGCCGCATCCTCCTCCTAGCTCCATCCTCGCCTGCGGCGAGGCCCAAGATCCTCCTCGTGCACAAGCTCCGCCGGCTTCCCTCCTTCTCGGCGTGTGTACCCACAGGACGCGCCATGCCGTGGTTCCTAGCCGTGAAGCCTGGACTCGACGGCGAACTGTCTAGATAACGAGGCGAGGAGATCAGCAGTGGCGGTGGGATGGGGATTGGAGGACCCTCTTGTACATTGTGCGCTCCAGGGCACCAACGCCAGCCTCACCGGCACCCATCCTGACATCGTCCTCGCTACAGGAACAGGAGGACGGGAAGACCGCGAAGGTTTCCCGCGGCGGCGTGCCACGCCAGAGAAGGAGGAGGAGGTGCCACTGGACCACGGAGGAGGATGGGGCGGTGGTGCGGGGACACGGGGAGGGGCGGCGGTGGTGCAGGGGATTCGGGGGTTAGAGTAGATGCGCAGATCAAGGGCCGTCGGGACTCTCTATAGAGACGGGGTGATAGCAGGAGATTGGGGAGGAGTAGGTGCTTCGGCCGTGAAGAAGGTGGAGATCTCGGGTGGGTGGCCGGTGGCGGAGAGCTCCAGGCACGGCGGCGTAGAAGGATGCTAACGAACCAGCTATTGACTATTGACTTGTGGTGGCACACAATGTAAATTGTCCAAACACGCAGGGGCAAAACGGTCTAGGAAAATCGGAACCAAAAAAGTGTGTGGACGAACCTACCTCAAGGAAAATTAGTAGATAGATGATCGTCCAATTTGCATCACCTTTCTATATCATAATTTACCTCTATTCATTGATATTTGTCTTATTATGAGGTATTACTTATGGCTTTTCATTTGTTTATGCATGTTGGTGTTGGAATTATGCCCTAGAGGCAATAATAAAGATGTTATTATTATAATTCTTGTTCATGATAAAGTTTATATTCCATGCTAGAATTGTATTAAGCGGAAACTTTGATACTTGTGTGGTTTATGAACAACACCGTGTCCCTAATGCGCCTCTATGGACTAGCTCATCGATTAATGATGGTTAAAGTTTCCCAACCATAGACATGAGTTGTCAATTAATAATGACATCATGTCATTGGGAGAATGATATGATGGACAGACCCAAATCAAGCGAGCAATTAGATCGTGTCATCGTGTTCATCTTTGCGAAGCTTTTCTTATGTCAAATATTGTATTCCTTAGACCATGAGATAATGCAACTCCTGGTATCGGAAGAAAGCTTTGAGGTCATCAAGCGTCATCCTATGAGAGGTGATCATAAAGGTGTCTCTCGGTGATCAGAAAGTACTTGTTGGGTTGTATGTATCGAGATGGGATTATCCCTCCCAAGTCGGAGAGATATACTTGGGCTCACTCGTGTCGATATCAACACCGCTTGAAATGCGTGGTTAAGGAGTTAATCACAAAGTGATATCGGATTATGGAATGAGTAAAGTACTTGCTGTGAGCGAGATTGAACTAGGTATGCCGATACCGACGATCGAATCTCGGGCAAGTAAAATATCAGCGTGTGAAGGAATATATATATGGGATTAATTGAATCCTGGCATCATGGTTCATCCGATATGATCATCGATGAATGTGTGGGAGTCAATATGGGTTTCCAGACCCCGCTGTTGATTATTGATAGAAGATCATGTCTGCATATTCTCGAACCCGTAGGGTCACACACTTAACCTGTCTCGACGCTAGGATAGAATGGATAATTGGTTTATGAGTTTTTGTTCGGAGTCTCGGATGAGATCCAGGACATCACGAGAGGTTAGGAATGGTCGGAGAATAAGATTCATATAAGGGAAAGCAGTTTTTGGATTTTGGAATTGTTTTAGAATGTTCGGTATTGTACCGGAAGCTTCTAGAACCTTCCGGAGTTGGACCAACGTGGCCCCACTTGTCGGGAGGGGGCGTGGGCCTACGAGGGAGTGCCCTGGCCGCATTGGGCCAGGGGCACAAGGCCCCATAGGCCCAGCCGGCCAAGCCTTAGGGGAAACCCCTAGGGAGAGCTTCTAGAAGGGGGGGGGGACTTGCCCCCCACTCCTCCCATGTGGCCGCCTGCCCTAGGCTTGGAGGAGGGGCAAGGGGGCAGCCGGCCAGACCTCTATATAAAGAGGGCAGGGGCGCACCCTCCCCCATCTCCTCAAACCCTAGCCGCCTAGTTGCTACCCTCCTCTCTCTCTCCCGACTGCGCGTAGGCGAAGCCCTGCCGCAGAAACTCTCCACCTTTTCACCACGCCGTCGTGTTGTAGATCCAATCTATCTCTCCACCCCACTTGCTGGACCGAGGAAGGAGGAGACGTCGAGGTTCCGTACGTGTGCATCTCTCGGAGGCATCACCACTTGCGGTGTTGGATCGGATCGGATCGCGAGGAGGAGAAGGCTAGTACGACTACATCAACCACGTTCTGTCGAACGTTCCGCTGTGCGATATCTTCAAGGGTATGAAGATCTCATCTATCCCCCCTTGTTGTTTGCATCTCCTAGATTAGATCTTGGCTTTTCCCGTTCGCATCCGTAGAAAATTTTAATTTACTATGCTCTGAAACCCATCGGTGGTATCGAGCTAGATCTATGCGTAGATGTGTTTCACGAGTAGAGCATAACATGCTTGTTGCGAGCGTTGATGTTTTCTGTTGCAAGCCTCTTGTTTGTGTGCTTCTTATGGCGTGAGATAGTGAGATCGAAGCGGTCCAGGCCAACTTCTGCGACCTCGTTCGAGACCGGCTCCGCACTTGGCGTGTGGCTTGTTCAACACATGCGGCTGGTGGATGCAGTTCTCTCACTATAGTTGTCATGGGATTTACACGGATGTTGGCAACCATAATATCACCGTTGTGGCTTTCCGTAGGTAAGAATCGTTCTTAGCTTACTCCCATAACCCACGTAAGACATGTAACAACAAAGTAGAGGCGTCTAACTTGTTTTTGCAGGAGTGTTTTGTGATATGGTATGTCCCAAGATGTGATGTGTATGATGTATGCAATGATCATGTTTTGTAATGTTTCACGACTTGCATGTCGATGAGTACACAACGGCAGAGCCATATGGTTGTCTTTATAATTGTGTATGACCTGTGTATCAACTTCTTATCGCCATGTAATAGCTTTACTTTATCGCTAAGTAGTTAGAAATAGTTGTAGTTGCTATTAGCGGTGGAGTCAATCATGGTGGAGATGATAGAGATCATCTTTGTACGCACAAGATGGAGATCATTCTTGGAGATTGGCTATACCATGTCACATAAAATTATATGCATGTGATGTTTATACTTTTATGTATCTTATTATGCTTAGATCGTGACGGTAGCATTATAAGATGATTCCTCATAAAGATCAATATAAAACTGTTCTCCCCATGTATGCACCGTTGCGAAAGTTCATCGTGTTCAAGCATCACGTGATGATGGTGCTATAAACTCTACGTTCACATACAGCGGGTCCAATCCAGTTTTGCAGCGGAAATGCTTGGGTTTGACTTGTGAGCCTAGCATGTACGGACATGGACTCGGAACACACGAACCGAAAGGTTAAGCTTGAATCATATGAATGATATGATCGATACTTTGTTGTCCACCATTGAAACCACATCTCTTCTCGTAAAGATCGGATTAGGTGTGGTGAATTTGGATCATGTTCACTAAACAACTTGAGGGATGTTGAATTTAGTGGGAGTTCATCTAGTAATTTGATTAAGTTGAACTAGTTATCATGAACATAGTCTAAATTGTACTTGCAAATTTTGTAGATCAAATGGCTAAGTCAAACTTCAACTTCAACGTTTTTGTTGAGAAAGAAAAGCTTAAGAACAATGGGTCTAACTTCACCAAGCGGTTCCAATATGAGAATCATTCTCTCTGGCGGACAAAGGACTATGTCCTTGAGAAGCGCTAGGTGGCGCCCTTGTAGATCGTCGGCTGATGAGAAAGCTGTCTGTCGATCGGCGCAAGGATGATTATGGTGTGATTAAGAGAACCATGTTGTTTGCTATGGAATCGGACCTTCAAAATCGTTTTGAGGAGTTCCCCGGGCCCTTTGAGATACTTGAGGAACTGAAAACTATGTTTCAGACTCAGGCCCGTTCTGAGAGATATGAGATCTCTGAGAAATTCTTTAACTGCAAGATGGAGGAAGGGAGTTCCGTTAGTGAGCACTCCATTAAGATGTCGGGCTACACTCAACGCCTTGAGCAAGCTGGACTGCAAGATTCGGAGGAGATCAAGATTGTGAGTTCTGCAATCACTCCCTCCTAGCTACAAAGGTTTTGTAGTTACTCATAATCTGATACGATCACTGAGCTCTTCGCTAAGCTGAAAGCTGCGGAGGTGGACATCAAGAAAGATAATCATGTGTTGATGGTCAACAAGCCCCCCAGCTTTAAGAAAGGTAAGGGTGCAAAGAAGTCCTTCAAGAAGGGCAGCGGCAAGCGCGTTGCCCCTACAGAGAAGAAGCTCAAGTCTGGACCTAAGTCGGACCTTTGAGTGCTTCTATTGCAGGACAAGGGTCCTTTGGGCATATTGTCCGAAGTACTTAGCGGACAAGAAGGCTGGCACCATCAAAGGTATATTTGATATACATGTTATTGATGTTTTCCTTACTAGCCCTCGTTGTAGTGCACAGGTATTTGATCTTGGTTGAGTTGCTAATATTTGTAACTTCGAAGCAGAGCTACGGAATAAACGCTGACTAGAGAGGATGAGGTGATGATGCTTGGCAGCGGATTAAGAGTTGATGTGATGGCCGTCGACGCGCTCTCCTTAGTTTTACCTTGGATTAGTTTTAAACCTCAATAAATGTTATTATGTACTGCGTTGAGCATGAACATCATGTCTGGATCGTGTTTATTGCAAGGCGGTTATTCATTTAAATGGGAGAATAATGGTTGTTCTATTTATATGAGTAACATCTTTTATAGTCATGCACACGCTATGAATGGTTTATTTCTTCTGAATCTCGAAAGCAATGAAACACACATCCATAACATTGAGGCTAAGAGATGCAAGGTAGATAGTGATAATACAACTTATTTGTGGCACTGTCGTCTAGGTCATATTGGTGTAAAACGCATGAAGAAACTCCATTCTGATGGAATTTTGAGTCTCTTGATTTTGAATCATTTGACACGTGTGAACCATGCCTCATGGGCAAGATGATCAAAACCCGTTCTCCGAATAATGGGCGAGCAACGGACTTATTAGAAATCATACATACCGATGTATGCGGACCAATGAGTGTTTCGACCCGCGGTGGTTATCTCTATTTTCTCACTTTCACTGATGACTTAAGTAGATATGGGTATATATATTTAATGAAACATAAATCTGAAACATTTGAAAAGTTCAAAGAATTTTAGAATGAAGTGGAAAACCATCGTAACAGAAAAAAAAATTCTACGATCCGATCGTGGAGGTTAATATTTGAGTTATGATTTTCTCACTCATCTTAAATCAAGCAGAATCGTTTAGCAACTCCATACCGGAACACCACGGTGCAATGGTGTGTACGAGCCTTGGAATCGAACTCTATTAGATATGGTGTGATCAATGATGTCTCCTCTGATTTGCGTTATCATTTTGGGGTTATGCATTAGAAACCGCTACATTCACTTTAAATAGGGCCCCATCTAAATCTGTTGAGGCGACCCGTATGAACTGTGGTTTGGTGCTAAACCTAAGTTGTCATTTCTTAAAGTTTGGGGATGCAAAGTTACGTCAAGAAGTTGATGCAGGACAAGCTCGAACCCAAAGCGAAGAAATCGTCTTCATAGGAGACCCTAAGGAAACGATTGGGTATACTTTCTACCACAGATCCGAAGGCAAAGTGTTTGTCGCAAAGAACGGATCCTTTCTTGAGAAGGAGTTTCTCTCGAGAGAAGTGAGTGGGAGGAAAGTAGAGCTAGACGAGGTTATTGAACCTTCTCTTGAGTTGGAGAGTAGCGCAGCACCTGAAATTGTTCGATGCAATACGCACCAACAGGAGGAAGCTAATGACAAGGATCATGAAGCTTGGACGATGCTACTCTTGAGCGTCGCGGTCGACAAGGTCACGTGCCCCTCCTAAGTGGTACGGCAACCCTGTCTTAACTGTCTTGTTAGTAGACAATAGTGAACCTGCGAACTATGAGGAAGCAATGATGAGCCCAGACTCTGAGAAATGGCTAGAGGCCATGAAATCCGAATTGGGATCCATGAGCGAAAACCAAGTATGGACTTTGGTGGACCCTCCTAGCGACCGAAAGGCCGTTGAGTGCAAATGGATATTCAAGAAGAAAGCGGATGCGGTTGGTTATGTTAGTGTCTATAAAGCTCGACTTGTCGCGAAGGTTTCGACAAGTTCAAGGTGTTGACTACGATGAGACTTTCTCTCTGGAGCGATGTTTAAGTCCATTCGGATTTTATTAGCAATTGCTGCGTTTCATGATTATGAAATATGGCAGATGGATGTCAAAACTGCGTTCCTCAATGGCAACATTGATGAAGAGTTGTATATGATGCAACCCGAAGGTTTTGTCGATCCTAAGGATGCTGATAAGGTGTGCAAAGTTCAGCGTTCCATTTATGGAATGAAGCAAGCATCTCGGAGTTGGAACCTTCGTTTTGATCAAGTGATCAAGAGCTTTGGATTTGTTCCAAATTGCTCTGAAGCTTGTATCTACAAGAAAGTGAGTGCAAGCTCAATGACATTTTTGGTACTATATGTGGATGACATATTGATTATTGGAAATGACATTGACATGCTTAACGATGTGAAGAGTTATTTGAACAAATGTTTTTCAATGAAAGACATAGGGGAAGCTGCTTATATATTGGGCATCAAAATCTATAGAGATAGACAAAGACGCCTAATAGCTTTAAGCCAAAGTACATATCTAGACAAAATTCTGAAAAGGTTCGAATGGATAAAGCAAAGAAAGGTTCATTGCCCATGTTGTCGGGTAAGATATTGAGCAAGGCTCGGTGTCAGCTATGGTAAGCGATAGAGAAACCATGAGCAAAGTGCCTTATGCCTCGACCATAGGTTCTATCATGTATGCCATCTTTGTGTACTAGACGGATGTGTCCAATGCTCTTAGTTTGTGACGAGATACCAAAGTGATCGAGTGGAACCTTTGGACAGCCATAAAGAACATCCTAAAGTATTTAAATAGGACTAAAGAAATGTTCTTGGTCTATGGGCGTGATGAGCGGCTAAATCGTAAAGGTTACGTCGGCGCTAGTTTAACCTTGACCGGATGATTCTAAATCTCAGACGGGATCGTTTATATTTTGAGCGGAGGCTGTGAGCTAGAGAAGCTGCAAGCAAAGCGTGATCGCGGGATCTCTGAGAATCGAGTACATGGCTGCTGCAGAAGCGTCAAGTGAAGGATTTTGGATCAGGAACTTCATCACTGAGCTTGGTGTGGTTCCAAGTGCCTTGGACCCACTGGAGATATTGTGCGACAACAACTTGGCGCCATAGCATTAGCTAAGGAACCAAGATATCATCCAAAGACCAAGCACATCAACCACCGATTTCATATAATTGAGATTATATAAGATGGAGATCGAAGATTAGCAAAGTACATACGGATCTGAATGTCGCAGATCCATTGACTAAACCTCTTCCACGAGCAAAACATGATCAGCACCTTAATACCATGGGTGTTAGATTGTTACCAGATGTAAACTAGATTATTGACTCTAGTGCAAGTGGGATCTTGTTGGAACTATGCCCTAGAGGCAATAATAAAGATGTTATTATTATAATTCTTGTTCATGATAAAGTTTATATTCCATGCTAGAATTGTATTAGCGGAAACTTTGATACTTGTGTGGTTTATGAACAACACCATGTCCCTAATGCGCCTCTATGGACTAGCTCATTGATTAATGATGGTTAAGGTTTCCCAACCATAGACATGAGTTGTCAATTAATAATGAGATCATGTCATTGGGAGAATCATATGATGGAAAGACCCAAATCAAGCAGAGCAATTAGATCATGTCATCGTGTTCATCTTTGCGAAGCTTTTCTTATATCAAATATTGTATTCCTTAGACCATGAGATAATGCAACTCCACAGTATCGGAAGAAAGCTTTGAGGTCATCAAGCGTCATCCTATGAGAGGGTGATCATAAAGGTGTCTCTCGGTGATCGGAAAGTACTTGTTGGGTTGTATGTATCGAGATGGGATTTGTCCCTCCCAAGTTGGAGAGATATACTTGGGCTCACTTTCGTGTCGATATCAACACCGCTTGAAAGTCGTGGTTAAGGAGTTAATCACAAAGTGATATCGGATTCTGAGCGAGTAAAGAACTTCTTTGTGAGCGAGATTGAACTAGGTATGCCGATACCGGCGATCGAATCTCGGGCAAATAAAATATCAGCGTGTGAAGGGAATATATATGGGATTAATTGAATCCTGGCATCGTGGTTCATCCGATATGATCATCAATGAATGTGTGGAGTCAATATGGGTTTCGGACCGCTGTTGATTATTGATAGAAGATCATATGCGCATATTCTCGAACCCGTAGGGTCACACATAACGTGTCTCGGCTAGGATAGAATGGATAATTGGTTTATGAGTTTTTGTTGGTCTCGGATGAGATCCGGGACATCACGAGAGGTTAGGAATGGTGGGAGAATAAGATTCATATAAGGAAAGCAATTTTTGGATTTTGGAATTGTTTGAATGTTGGTATTATGCGGAAGCTTCTAGAACCTTCCAGAGTGGTACCAACGTGGCCCCACTTGTCGGGAGGGGGGCGTGGGCCTATGAGGGAGTGCCCTGGACGCATTGGGCCAGGGGCACAAGGCCCAGCCAGCCAAACCCTAGGGGAAACCCTAGGGAGAGCTTCTAGAAGGGGAACTTGCCCCCCACTCCTCCCATGTGGCCGCCGGCCCTAGGCTTGGAGGAGGGGCAAGGGGGCAGCCGACCAGCCCTCTATATAAAGAGGGCAAGGGCGCACCCTCCCCACACCTCTCTCTCTCTCTCTCTCTCTCTCTCTCTCTCTCTCTCTCTCTCTCTCTCCCTCTCTCTCTCCCGACTGCGCGTAGGTGAAGCCCTGCCGCAGAAACTCTCCACCTTTGCACCACGCCGTCGTGTTGTAGATCCAATCTATCTCTCCACCCCACTTGCTGGACCGAGGAAGGAGGAGACGTCGAGGTGCCGTACATGTGCATCTCTCGGAGGCATCGCCACTTGCGGTGTTGGATCGGATCGGATCACGAGGAGGAGAAGGCTAGTACGACTACATCAACCATGTTCTGTCGAACGTTCCGCTGTGCGATTTCTTCAAGGGTATGAAGATATCATCTACCCCCTCGTTGTTTGTATCTCCTAGATTCGATCTTGGCTTTTCCCGTTCGCATCCGTAGAAAATTTTGATTTACTATGCTGCGAAACCCTTCAATTGGATGATTCTTGGAGGATGGACTGCCAGAGTCTGGATTGTGATGGAAACGAAGGCGTTTCGGTGCAATTTCGCAAAGATCAGAAAAATACCAGAAAAATATGGAAACATACTATTTCTCCGGAAGAATGAGGAGCGGAAGGAGGGGCGAAGAAGGGCCTCGGGGCCCACACCCCTAAGCGGGCCCACTGACCCGCACCTAGGGCAGGTGTGGCCCACCTTCGACCTTCGTCCCTTCGCCTATATCTTCCCTACAGAATCCTAAGCCTCGGGGAGCGACCACAGATAGATTTCTGCCGCCTCTGGAGGGCGAAAAACACCAAGAGAGAAAGATATCTCCGGCAGAAAGATTTCTGCCAGGGGAATTCCTTCTCGGAGAGGGGAGACCGTCGCCATCAACACCGTCATCAAGCTAGGCTTCATCGGGATCATCATCCACACCATCATCTCCACCAGCACCATCATCACCACTCCGTCCCGCTGTAACAATTGTGTTGGATATTACTTTAGTACATTAAGGAAACTTTCCGGTGTTGATTACTATTATGGTGATGCTTGTGAGTGGAACCATTGGATTATTGCTTATGTTCAGATTGTTATCCATTACCATATCATCTTTGATCTTGATCCGTATGATGTCTTTGAGTAGTTCGTTTAGTTTTTGAGGACATGGGAGAAGTCATATTGTTAGTAGTGAATCTGTGATGAGTTATTTTTTTAGGGTATTAACAGTAGGAAAGGTTCCTACTGCCTCATTTTCATTAATAAATGGTCATACTCTGAAAAGTTACATATTTACATAACACAAAGGGATAAAATATCTCCCAAAAAAAAGGTTAGAAAACCTAAGACCTCACAGAGTTTACAAACTATGGATAATGTTCTTGATGAGTGGGTGTAAATCCTCCTTTGTCCTATGAATCAGTAGTGAAAGATCAGCAGCCAATCTTGACTTCCAGGCCTGAACCGAGGGTTGTATGTTATTAAACCAGAGATTGTTTCTCTCCTTCCAGATGTTCCAGGATCCAACCAGAGTAATTTCCATAAATAACTTTTTTATTCTAGTTTTGTTTTCCTTGCTCAATGATCTGAAGCCTAGAGCTAGCCATAGACCAGGAGATACTAATTGAATCGCAGCAAGCTTGACTGAAAGGGCAATGAAAGAGCAAGTGTTCAATTGTTTCTTAAGTAGTATGACTACACATTAAACAGTCATATCCAGTCCCAAGTGCATAATGCCTTCTTCTAAGCATGTTTCTTGTATTCAGCCTGTCAGACAGAACAAGCCATCCAAAGAACTTCACTTTTGCAGTGCACTTTGATTTCCACAGCCATTTGAAACATATATGTGGGTTCATGTTTCTAAAATTATATGGATAATATTTGCTGGATGTGAAATCTTTGGCTCCCCAAACATAACTCCAAGTGTCTTGTAAGTGCTCAATAAGTTTTATCTCTCTGCAACTGAAAGAACATCTCATAATCCCTAGTGTTTTGTGTGTTAGATAATAATATCAAGGATTATTTGATGTGTGTTGAAGTGTTGCAGCTCTCTCTAAGGAAAAAGGGAAATGTATCTGCCTTTGGGGGGCGGATAATCCGCCACTCCCTGTTCCCAAATAGGCGCAAGCCCCAGAAGGGGGGCGGAGTTTTGGCCGGATTTTCTGGCCATGCCGGATAATCCGTCCCCTCAGGGGGGCCGGATAGTCCGCCCGCCCCCTTGCTCACCGCCAAGGCGCAAACCCTAGAGAGGGGGTGGAGTTTTTGCCGGAATTTCCGTCTAGGCCGGATAATCCGCCCCCAAGATCTTTACCAAGGTTCGCAGGCGCCAACCCTAGAGAGGGGGCGGAGTTTTCCCAGGGGCGGATAGTCCGCCCTAAGTGGGGGGTGGATAATCCGCCCCCAAAGTTTCTCAACGGCCAGATCTGGGAAGGGGCTATTTAAGACAGCCTTCCCCCTCTTGCCAGATCCCTTGGTTGATTCAAAAAAGACAAGATCTGATCTGCAACCTTCATCCAAGAGAGCTCCACCTAGATCCACCCAAAGGCCCCGTCCCTTGGGGAATCAAAGGAGGAGAACTCGATCTTCATCATCAGCAATCAAGCGCTTCATCTCCTCTCCATTCATTTGGAGAATTACCAATCTAGTATTTCTTGCAAATACCTATATCCTTGTTTTGTTTATATTGATAAACCTTGTTCTTGTGACAGCTTGTTGTCATCTCGGGAGCCCCCAATTCAGTTGTGGGTGTGTGTGCCCCGGTAGCGTTGTAAAAGGCACTGATTACCGCCTCGAAGGGATCCAATAGTGGAGAAGGTGGATCAGGCCTCTCGTGGCGAGATCCATCGGAGAATAGGGTGAGGCCTATTGTGGCGTTGTGGTCTTAGAACCAGCGGCGGGCCCAGGATTTTGGGGGTGTGTATTCAAAATTTCAAAAGGGTGCAAAAATATATAGAGTATACATATACACTAAAAATAGTCTAGATACACTCTTTTCACAAAACTAAAACATATTATATTATAAAATAGAGGGAGGACATGCTAGTTTTTGGCATGTATAATTGATAATAGAATCATACTGTTCCAAATATATGTATAGAATATAAACAACAAAATTTAAGCATAATATCGTAGATTCATATAACATGGCATAACTTGAAATTGTTTAATATATCAAAAGCAGCATCTCAAATATATAGTGGACATGAAATATGAAAAAAGATAGACAAGCTTATAACTTACAATATAACTTTCTGATGCTTCAGGTTTTGAAAAATAGTTATGATGTCCTCATCTTTAATTTGCGAGAAGAATTCCCGCTCAATTAATGCAATCAAGCAATCATTCAAGTATTTTTTGGCTCAAAATCAACATATGCAATCTGGAAAAAAACAGTCAGGTCTTATGATATTTCGGACAAACTCATTTATTTCTGAATTTCTATAGCACCTCAAATCCTCTAGAGTAGGGAAATTGTGGAAGAAAGGAGGAGCAGCGATCAACGATCAACGATCAGCAATCAGCAATCAGTCAGCCGAAGACGTGGCCCTGCGCGGACGTCCTAGTCGCGGAGCAGGGAGCCAGGGTGGAGGATATTCTGGATCAAAGAAGCGTGCGTGCACCCCTGCCAGCCTGTGCACGGCTCAGATGAGTGTCGCCTGCAGGCTGCTGCGTCGACGCCGGGACTCCGCCATCACGCATCACTGCCGCCTATCTAGTTCTGTCTAGGGCTTGGACTCAGTTTGGAAAATTGGAGATGCGATCGGGATTGGGGAAGACGGCAAACACGCACGATCGAACAGACGTCGCTATGCGTGCAAGCGGCCGACCAACGGAGCTAAATGGGCCAATTAGCTAGTTGGGCCTCATGGAGGAGGGTGGATGGACCGATGGAGGAGGGAGGTAGGCTTTGTGGCCCGAATACTCGGTCTGTTCTCTCATTTCCGTATTTTTCATACATATGTGCATTATATACTGTATATATCCAGTTTTTGGTCAAAAAATTTGGGTATTCAACTGAATACCCTTGAATTTAAGTGGGCCCGCCCCTGATTAGAACCGCCCACCCCTCCAACGCAGATGTACTTCCCTTAATGTCAACACCCGGGTTTTTAATCCCAGATGCCTGTTATGCCATACATCGTAATCCCAGGATTACCATTTTTGCGAGACATAACAGAATTGGATACGATAGTACATCATCCATTACAAACCGTACATAAGTTCTTACACAAATAGGGATCTCATGATCCAGTTCTTAATACAACTTCAAGCAGAGGAATACGTAATAATAACGGTAGCGTGGCTAAGCTCCCTCTTGGGGTCACAGGCAATCTTGACGATGGGAGATGATCCTAGTTGTCGTAACCTTCCGGGGTCCATCCTCCGGTACTCCTCTTCATAGTCGGCCATGGAATAGCCAGGGACAAAGCCATGAGTACTCTTTAAGTACTCGCAAACTAATACTAACAAGTAAACGGGTTTTTTTGGAAATAGGACACTAGGCTCTAGGGTTGTTTTGCAAAAGCCAGATTTATCTCTACTAAGTTCAGAAGCAAGAGAGCTAATTGAAGTTTATAACACCTAAGTGGGAACTTGTATCTCATGCCACAACCCTGTTGTGGTCAAGTCAAAGTCTCAATTCATTTCACAAGTTCTTTTAAAACATATGACGAGGGAACAGTATGGCCACTCCAACTGTCCATAACCGTGGGCGCGGCTATTCAAATAGTTTGACACTCTGCAGAGATTGTACACTTTCACCACAACATTCGATACATCCGTCAGGAACAAATCCTGAATTCACCATACTCAGTATGCGGATAATCAATCCTAACCTTTCAATTACACGCCCTAGTATAAGCACCTCTCCTGTGAGTTTGGCCTCCCAACCATGACCACCGTCATCTTGGGTCGCACATGTGGACAATCTTCACAAGGTAGCCTCAGCTCAGACCTTGGCCGTGAGGGAACTAATACTAAGGTATATAAGTTTCCAGTCAAGCCCTACCCAATCTTCGGTATTGTGGTTTATGCGATAAAATTGGAATGGTATCGCATCCGCACAACCATCAGTTTTATAAAGTCTAAGGCTCATGCCTCAACATTTTCATCACCATAATCATCGGTGTTCGGAAACACATGTAAAAACATCTCAAGAGAATGATCCATCATTCTAAGGTTTTCATAACCATTTTTACCAAGTATTCCCATCGAAAGTTGGTCAAGTTTTATGCTTAGCACTAGCATCTACAAGTGGGGGTGAGTACTAATGAGGGGTGGTAAACTAGTGGAGTTTTAACTAAGTTCAATCTCATGCCTTAGGATGACATCAAGATTATCTAGCTTAGGCCAAATTTTATGCTCTTTATGCAACCTTCAAGTATCCTTCTAGTATCTACCATTTATTCCAAAAACTCTAAGTAAGAGCTTTGATAAAGAAATAAAGTAATAAACTTGCAAATAAAACTAGGATTGGTTTATCAAGTGGTTATGATCATATATGCTTTAAGGCATATAGTGGGCATAGTAACAAGTAGTGGTTGGTTTGCATCAGTAGAGTATCTTGTAAGTGTGAGCTAGCACATTCAACTAGTAGTATTAGGCTTGCCTTGTGCAGAAGCGATGGTTGAAGTTCTCCTCGGCTTCTTCTTCATAGAATTCTCCTTCCTCTTCGTATCCTTGGTCGATACTAGCGTCTATAAATAAATACGATGTACACAATCACCAAACAATACTTAACTACTTGCAATCATCACACAAATGGGTCCTATAGATGATCTAGCATCATCACTAACATTACAAGATTAAAGCTTGGTTTAATTCCTTTTATTTTTAGAAAAGTAATTTCTACTCATTGAAAAATTACTTAAGATTTAATATTCTCTAAACCAAACATGGGATCATGTTGACACATGTCATCACCACATATTGTAGTCCATGGGAATGTGATTTAAAGTGGTGTCACAATTTAATAAGGTTTTACCCTTTTATTTTAATTAATTAAAGTGGCTAGAAATGCCTATGGGGCATTCTTTTATTTACTTTAACATTATTTCTGTAAGTAAACCTATATATTTTTATATATTCTGAAAGGTATGGTTAAATGTGATTTTTGAGAGTTGTAATCAACTCAAAATCTATTATGGTTTAAATTTGAAAAATGTTTGAATGCAGAAAAGCTTCTTCCTTGTTATTTTTACCATGGGTGATCTATAGATCCAAATGACTTGAATCCAACGGGCTTGGATTCAGCATTCCCAGACCTTTCTAAAAAAATTGGTTTCATTCAATTTGGTTCACTAAATCAATCTGGGTTGATTTTTGAAACTGGGTACAGAAGTGTGTTTGAAATAAAAATGGAAAAAGTTTAATTCAAATAACTGGGCTGCGCGGGAAACGATACTGGGCCGGCCTGCTAAGCGCAGCGTTTCCACGGGCTGTTTAAGTGGCTGTCCCCACGCGTCAGTGAGACAGGGGGGTGCGAAGCGGTACGGGGCAACGTGGTGCGTTCGATCTGGTTCTAATCCAACGACTGAGAGTCATCGTCGACGTTGGGCAACGCCAGCAGATGTAAACCTAGCGCTGCAACGCTGGGGGCTCACCGGGGTTCAGGCGAGGCAGGCGAACGACGAAGTCGACGACGGCGAACCTCCTGGTACCGGCAGCTTCTCCTGGGGCGGCTCCAATCGCTGGCTTCCTTCTGCTCCAGAGGCGGCAGACTCCAGCGAAATTCCAGCGATGCGCTGCTCGCCTTGCTCCGGGACTGAGGTGGGGTGGTTCTGGGTGAAAGAGGAGTGGAATGGTGTGAAGAATTCGAGCGGGGGAGGCCTCTACTTATAGTCGCTACGGTGAGACTGAACGGCATGGGCAGGCGACGGTGGCGACACGGCTACGGGCTGCTAGAGGCATGGCCGGCGGTGGCGATCGATTGGTGGTCTCCTGGCGATGCTCTACGGCTTTAATGCGCATGTAGGGCGGTGCGGTTTGGTCTGGAACACGCGACGCTCTGCGCGACAGATGCGGCGTCTTCGACGGCAAGCGGTGGCTGTGCGGCATGGGGCGGCGAATGGGGATGTCTGGCGGTCTCCTGGGTCGATGGCGATCATGCATGCACGTGGCGAGGGCGGTTCGTGGGCTTTGGTCGTGGCGCTCGGGCGCATGCTCGGCATGGTTGATGAGGCACGCCGGGCGTTCTTGGGTGCTGTGTTCGACGTCTTCGAGGCAGGGCTGGTCGAGAGGGGGCGTTGAGGCATGGGTGATCTTCCAGACAAGGTTGGCACGGCTAGTTTCTCTCCTAGCTTGCTGTCTACACTGGGGTGGCATGGGTGGCTTCGACTGTTCACCATTGATGTCATTGCCCAGCTTACAGTGAGGCTAGTGCTTGGTTTAACTTGCTAGATGATCTACTGAGATGGTTGTGAGATAGAGAGGGAACAAGTTAGGCTTCAATCACTGCTCACAATAGTGTTTTGATTTTGTTTGATTTGTGTCTGTCAAGTGTTTGATGAAATGGCCGCAAGAATTCAAGTTTTGAATTTTGAAAAGATTTTTGGTGGGTGTGCTAGGTTGGTGCTGGTGAGTCTGCAGATGCTTGGGTTTTGAAAGTTGAGCTTGTTTGAGTGGTTTTTGAAAAAGTGGGATCTTCTCATATGATAAAGATTCAATTTTGAATTTTCATTTAAACCATGCATTTGAAAGTTTCTGGATGATCACAAAGTGGGCCTTGATACTTTGTTATGAGTATAATCAAGGGGTGCAAAGATCCAAAAAAGTTTCTGTTAGGTTCTAAAAGTTTGAGACAGCCAAAGTAGGCATGGGAGTTAAATTGGTCAAAGTGACCATTCACTCATTTAACTTTGTTTTGATTTATTTGTCTTTGGGAAAAGTGTGGGGATTGTTTAGATGATGTTTATTTTACCTAAGAAACATTTTACAAGCAAAGGAACACACAAACAAGTTGGTTCAAAAGAATTTCAAATGAAATACATACACATATGCGTGCTTTCATAATTTAATTTAGAAAAGTTTTTGTTAACCCTAATTTTGAGGATTAGAGTTTGATGATCTAAGTTTAGTATTTTTGGGATGTTACACTTAACAAGGAAGGAAATGCGGTAAAACAAATCCCTGTGTCTCCGCGTGCTCCACTACGGTTCCTTCGCTCCTCTCTTTACGTGCTTAGTAGCTAGGGTTGCATATAGGGAAATTCTCGATAGCTACATATCTAGAGAATTTACTTTGTGTCAAGCCTAAAATTGAAAAAGTATTAAAAATTGGTTAGAACCTATTCACCCCCCCTCTAGGTGCCCATACGATCCATTTCAATTGGTATCAGAGCCCCGGCTCTTATTTCGGGCTTAACCGCCTAAGAGAAGTATGGGTTCCAAGGTAGATGGGAGTGATGCTCCGGATGTAGTCACCATGAACGATCTCAAGACGTTGGAAACAACCTTGGTGAGTTCAGTGGAGGCTAAGATGGAAGATATGCGTCAATTGATAATGTGTCTCTCCACATCCACAACATCACCTCCATCTAACTCTGAGGCTACCACTCTGCAATCCAAGGAAACGGGTAAAACCGATTCCAAAGAGAACGAAGTGGTTGGTGATAACACTAGCAAGAGCTCCTCCTCGAAAAAGGATAGTGGTAAGGATGGATACAATGAGGTCTCATGTGTATTCTCCTGATCCACCTATCCTCACCCACATATACATAATAGGGTGATCCACCCAAACTTTCTGCATCTACTTTTACTCAATGGCAATTTTTGATGAAGTCTCATGTGTGCAGTTCCTCCATTGAGTTATGGAAAATCATAGAAAATGGTCTTCATGTTGGAAACCCCAACAATCTCACAAGAAGAGAAGTTGTCGATAGCCAACTCAACGCTACAGCTCTACACATGATACATCTTGGTGTGGGTGACAAAGACATGCCACACATTCAGCATCTTAGCACAGCTAAGGAATCTTGGGATGCCCTCACCAAGCTCTTCATCGGAAATGAAAGTATGAGAAGGAATAGATATGATGTTTTGAGCAACGAAGCTGAAGGATTCTATATGTTGGATGGGGAAGACCACGGGATATGTATAGGAGGCTCAAGGCAATAGCCACAACTTTCGTAAACCACTTGCAGCTCATGTTGATGATGCATGGATCAAGCACAAGTATGTCAGTGCTCTTATGCCATTTGAGCCCACAGATTTGAAAAGTCTCCAAGGTAGGCATAACTATCACCTCATGACATCCAATGAGGTAATGCAAGAAATGATCGCTTTCAAAGTGGCTGCCAAGAATGCCGAAGATGCTCGTGCTCGAGCTATGGGGATGCAAAAGGGGGTCAACATGGCCTTGAAGACTAGTGTGATTGATCATGATGAATATGCCATAGAAGGACTGGACTATCCCGAGGATAAAAAGGATCCACGGACAATACTTGGCTTTTTATGCTACAAACTTTTGGAAAGATCCATCCAAGGCTAAAGCTGAACTAGAACACAAGAGTGGAGCCTATGGAAGAAAAGAAAATGGTCCCAAGTTGATAACATGTTTCAACTGTGGTGACCGGCTGCACTTTGTAGCTGAGTGTCCATATCAAAGTAGGGAAGATAATGGAGGAAGACTTATTTTCAAAGACAAGTCAAAGGCTCAACGCAAGAAACAATTTGTAAAGAAGAATGCTCCCTTCAAGAAGCAACCAAAGATTGTTCTAGTGGCTCAAGAAGAATATTCTTCGGGAAGTGAAGATGAGGACGAGGACGATAGCTCTCAAGAGGTGGCTGTTATATCCACCACATCTACATCAACATCTCTCTTCGAATCTCTGAACGAAAACATCATCAACAAGAATGCTACTTGTCTCATGGCAAGAAGCTCCAAGGTAACGACTTCTAACTCTTATTTTCCGAAGGCTATGATTGACATGGATGATCCTACTAGTCTAAAGGTTAAAGAAGAGATTATTGCTTTGGATAACTTCTACACTAACTTGCAAGGTGAGCACAAAATACATTTTGAAGCTCTTATGGATCAGCTGGCCCAAAACGAAGCTCTCCTCGAAGAAAAGGGCAGAATTGAAAGGGAGGATGCAATGGAAATTGCATCCTTAAAAAATGCTCTTGAGGAAGAAGAAGAAGCTCGGGTCTCTCTTGAAGAGAGGCTTGAGTCCATTGAAGAGTCACATGAAGAAATTGTGGCTAAAGTTGTTAAGGAACGTGACAATCCAGTCTCCAAAGCAAAGAAGTTAAAGAAGGAAAAGATTGACTTTGGCGCTGCTCATGATAGACTCTCCAAGGAATTGGAGAAACTTGACAATGCTCACAAGGCGTTGAAAAACGATTTCTCCATCCTCAATGAGTCACATGATCATCTCTAAAGTCGATTGGCCAAATATGATGTTCCTAGATCATCCAACTCAACATGTAGTCACAAAGAAAATGCTAGTGTGGAAAAAGAAGTGGTCAAGGACATCACTACCAAGGATAAGGGTGTGCTTGATGAAGTTCTTGGCAAGCAAAGGTCAAATCATGGTAAAGAGGGACTTGGGTATGTCACCAAGTCCAAGAAAAAGAAAAACAAGAAGAACAAGACCAAGAATGTGCAATCAAAGACAAGCACCATTGAGAAGAATGTCACAAAAGACAAGACTAACAATATTGGTTTTGCAGGGTCTCACAATCCAAATTATGAACTCTTTTGTGATGATTATGGCGATGTTTATGCTTATTATGTCGGTCCCTTTGATGAATATATTGCTTGGTCTATTTAGGTCCCAAAGACCCTTGTTACTAACATGAAACGACCCATTGAAAAATGGGTACCTAAAACCAAGAAGTAATTCTTCAGGGCTATGCTTCCGGTGGGTCGAAATGGGTGCCGGATAGTGGATGCACTAGTCATATGACCGAAGCAAGGAGATCATCACGGAGATGCGGCCAAATCATGATAATATTACGCCTCCTACGGTGATAAGTCTAAATCTCGTATTGGGTATTGGCAAGGTTGTGGTTGCCCATATCTCTCTCGTGGACGCCATGCTTGTTGAGACCCCTACATAACCTTCTTTCTTTTCGTGCCCTTGGCAAGATGGGTTTTGCTGTTTTTATAGATGATGATTTAGTGGTACTCTTGTGGAGCATGTCTCTAAAGGTCGCTTTCATTGGGTACGTCGAGAATGACCTGTATGTGGTGGACTTTTCGGGGAAAACCACTTCGGGTCCGATGTGTCTATTCGGGAAGGCCGACGTGGCTGGCTATGGCATCGCCGTTTAGCCCATGTCAACATGAGAACTTTGCAACGTCTCCACAAGGGTGGCCACATCCTTGGACTAAAAGACAATGTCTCCTTTGACAAAGATCGTGTTTGCAGGGCTTGTGTTGAAGGCAAAATGCATGACTCTCCCCACAAGAGGAAGACTATTGTGTCTTCAAAGAGGATGTTGGAATTACTTCATGTGGATTTATTTGGTCCTCCTTCTCATGCAAGTCTTGGTGGGAAGAAATATTGCTTGGTCATTGTCGATGATAACTCAAGATATACATGGGTCTATTTCTTCAAACTAAAGAGTGAGACTCAACAAACAGTCATTGAATTTGCCAATGAAGTTCAACGTCAACACAATGTTCCTATCTCGGCAATAAGAAGTGACAACGGTTCAATTCAAGAACTACAATTTGAATGAGTTTCTAAGCTTAAGAGGATTAGACATCAATATTCCGGCGCATACCCCTCAACAAAATGGTGTAGCCGAGAGGAAGAACCGGACTTTGATGGATATGGAAAGATCAATGTTGGTTGAATTCAAGTCTCCTTACAATTTTTGGGCTGAAGCCATATCCACTGCTTGTCACTCATCGAACCGGCTATACCTCTGAAATATTTTGGACAAGAATCCTTATGAAATACTTACCGGTAACAAGCCCAACATCTCATACTTCAGAGTATTCGGGTGTAAGTGTTTCATTCTTATTAAAGGTGGCCGCTTGTCTAAATTTGAGTCCAAGGCTTTAGAAGGTATTTTTGTTGGTTACGGTGCCGAATCCCACACTTATTGAGTCTACAACAAGCTCACTGGGATTGTTGTAGAATCTTGTAGTGTGGAGTTCGATGAAAATAACGGCTCCTTTGTAGGGCAAGTTGATGTTTGTGATGCAGATGTTGAAATACCCCAAGATGCCATAAGAAGAATGGGCGTGGGATTTTTCCGCCCATTGAGGAACCCTTGTGTCGGATCGAAGGACAATGCTCCACTCAAGTGGAGCCCTCATCTTCAAAAGATCAACAAGCTCCTACCGTTGGAGAAAACTCGCACCAACACCGCAACTCGTCAAGATCATCGCCTCTGGTCGATATGGTAGTCCCAGGCCGGACTATCCGCCCCCTCCAAGGGGCGGACAATCCGCCCCTAGCACTCCAACTTGTTCCAGGGGATCCGAAGAAGATGGCAACAGACAAGAAGTTCCTAGGCCGGATTCTCCGGCCCCCGAGGGAGGATTATCTGGCTCTGGTTCTCCCAGTTCTGCCAGGCATTCGTAGGTATAAGGCACTGGTGAATCATCGCCCAGGCCGGATAGTCCGGCCCCTCCAAGGGGCGGATTATCCGCCTCAAGAACAAATTCTGCAGCAACCTCCTCGTTGTTAACTCGGGTCAAGACAATGATATAGATACTGAATCAACTCCTTCTAGGAACAATAAGGACATTGAGGCTCGTCGCAAGGCTCGTGCTGATCGGAACCTTGAACTAAGGGGTCACACTCTTGACAAGGTTGTCGGTGATCTACGAAGAAGGGTGTCTACTAGAAGAGAACTTGCAAGCTTCTATGATCATCAAGCTCACATTTCCATGGTTGAACCGAAGAAGGTCTTTGATGCTCTTGAAGACCCCGATTGGGTTGTTGCAATGCATGCAGAATTAAATAACTTCGAACGCAACAAAGTTTGGAAGCTCGTAGAGAAACCCAAGGACTGTCGCAATGTTATCGGCACCAAGTGGATCTTCAAGAACAAACAAGATGAAAATGGCATTGTTGTGAGGAATAAAGCAAGACTCGTGGCTCAAGGATTCTCTCAAGTGGAAGGAATTGATTTTGGCGAGACTTATGCTCATGTGGCTCGTCTTGAGTCCATCCATATCCTTCTTGCATATGCAGCCCATCATAACTTTAAATTACAGCAAATGGATGTTAAGAGTGCTTTTAATGGTCCTCTACATGAGTTAGTATACGCCAAGCCCCCCGGGTTTTGAGGACCCCAAATTTCTGAACTATGTCTACAAACTCGATAAGGCGCTCTATGGCCTTAAACAAGCCCCACGTGCGTGGTATGAGCACCTTAAAGAGATTTTGTTAGACCGTGGATTCAAAGTTGGGAAAATCGATCCCACTCTTTTTACTAAGAAGGTTAATGGGGAGCTTTTTATATGCCAACTTTATGTAGATGACATTATTTTTGGATCTACTAACCAAGCGTTTAACGATGAATTTTCAAAGCTTATGACTGACAGGTTTGAGATGTCAATGATGGGTGAATTGAGGTTCTTTCTTGGATTCGAGATCAAACAACTTAGAGAGGGAACCTTTATTAATCAAGCTAAGTACATCCAAGACATGCTCAAAAGGTTCAAGATGATTTGATCTCAATGGCGGTCCTACTCCAATGCAAACAAAGTGTCATCTTGAGGTCAATCCCAAGGGTAAAGACGTGGACCAAAAGGTATACCGATCCATGATCGGATTGTAGGGTTTCGTAGCATGGAAAACAAAAAATTTCTACCGCATACAAACAAACAAGCCAAGATCTATCTACTAGATTGTAGCAACGAGTCGATGGAATAACTCACCCTCGAATATTCCAAAGTGTTTAACGAGAGCGGATTCTCGTGGGTGATGTAGTCGTACTCTTCCCGATCTCAAGATCGCAGACGATCCTTCCGCTATGCTCCGCAGCGCTCGCAATGGTCACACGCTCAGATTGACGAAGACCTTCCTCTCCTTGTTCCAGGCAGCGGAGGTGGTAGCATCGTTCTCGCGATTCCGCAGACAACGGCGTGGTACCGGAAGTAGAGGGGAGATCTCGCAGGGCTTCGCCTTAAGCCGGAGCGAGTATGGTGGACTATGAGAGAGAGCCTCGGCGATCTAGGGTTTAGACGCACCAAGGAGGGGGCAAGGCCGGCGGCTAGGGTTTGCCCTAGGCGGCGGCGGCGAGTTGCCCTAGGCGGCGGCTATGGAGGGCGGCGGCTAGGGTTAGGGTTTAGAGGGCGTGGTGTTGTGTCCTTGGAGGGGCAGCCCTGCCCCTCCTTATATAGGTGGAGGGGGCGCGCCAAGGGGAGGGGAGTCCCTCCCCAACTCGGTCTCCAAGTGGGCCGGCGGTGGAGGGAGGGAACTCCTCCCCAAGTAGGTTTCCTACTCTCCCTCCACCTCACAAAATAGTCGTTTGACTTTTCAAATTGGCGTTTGACTTTTCAAACTAGGATTTGATTAAACCCTTTATTTTGTTCAGCGATGACACCTAGTACATGATGCAATCATTCCAACTTGTTATGACACATTCATGTACCCTTCCCCCGAGTGTCGGACATTCCGAACCTTCTAGAACATTCCCGATGAAAACACCGGAACCATTCTCCAACCTCAAACATGACTTTCCTTATATGAATCTTATTCTCTGCACCATTCCGGATCTCCTCGTGATATCCCGGATCCCATCCGAGACTCAACAACATTCGGTCTCTTACTCATCATTCCATAACTACTTAAACAACGTCAATCCTTATGTGTCTCCTACGGTTCGTGAATTATGCGACATGATCGAGACACTTCTCCAACAATAACCAATAGAGGAATCTGAAATTCATATGGCTCTACATATTTCTATGATTACTTTGCATCGAATGAACCACTTACATACGATACCAATTTCCCTTTGTCTCACGATAGTTTACTTATCCGAGGTTATGATCGCTTGTATCTCCGCATACCTAGTTCAACCTCACATCGATAAGTACTCTTTTCTCGTTCCCATGATATGTGATCCCTTGTGAGCCAGTCACATGCTTGCAAGCTAATTGGATGACATTCCACCGAGAGGGCCCAGAGTATATCTATCCGTCATATAGATGGACAAATCCCACTCTTGATCCATGTGTCTCAACCAATACTTTCCGAACACTCAATGCCACCTTTATAGCCACCCAGTTACGGTGTGGTGTTTGATGTCATCAAAGCATCCTTCCGGTGAAGGTGATATGCATGATCTCATGGTCGAAGGAATTAGGTTACTATGTATCAGAAAGCATATAGCAATTGAACTATTAAAATGACTTGATCTTTATGCTACGCTTATCTATAGGAGTATGTCCACCATATCATTCTCCTAACGATATGATCTTGTTGTTAATAACATCTCAATGTTCATGATAGGGAAACCACAATAATTTATTAACCAACAAGCTAGTATTATAAAGAGGCTTTACTAGGGACTCTATTTTAGTTTACAAATCACACAAGTACTAATGTTTCCTTGTTAATACTATTATAGCATGAATGTAAACATTTATCATAAACACAAAGATATAATAATAACTATATTTATTATTGCCTCTAGGGCATATCTCCAATAGTCTCCCACTTGCACTAGAGTCATCTAATCTAGATTACATGGTAATATACCGAACACCCATGGCAGTTTGGTGTTGGTCATGTTTTGCCCTCGGGAGAGGTTTAGTCAACGGATCCGCCACATTCAGATCTATGTGTACTTTGCAAATCTTTATGTCTCCATCTTGGACATGTTCTCGAATAGCGTGAAAACGTAGCTTGATGTGCTTCAGCTTCTTGTGTGACCTTGGTTCTTGTGCATTGGCTATGGCGCCCATGTTATCACAGTAGATAGACATTGGGTCCAGTGCACTAGGAACCACACCGAGCTTTGTAATGAACTCTTTCATCCATATCGCTTCTTGTGAAGCCTCCGAAGCAGCCATGTATTCCGATTCAGTTGAAGATCTCGCCACAACACTTTGCTTTGCACTCCTCCAGCTAACTGCTGCTCCATTCAAAGTAAATAGTATCCAGATTGTGATTTAGAATCATCCGGATCGGTGTTCCAACTAGCATCGGTGTAACCATTAACAACGAGCTATTCATCACCTCCATAAGAAAGAACCATATCCTTAGTTCTTCTCAAGTACTTAAGGATGTTTTTGACCGCTGTCCAATGATCCACTCCTGGATCACTTTGATATCTGCTAGTTAAACTAACAGCATATGCAATGTCGGGTCTAGTACATAGCATGGCATACATTAGAGATCCTATGGCTGAGGCATAGGGAGTTTTACTCATCCTTTCTCTATCTTCTGTCGTTGTCGGACTTTGAGTTTTACTCAAGGTCGTATTGGGCAAGAACCCTTTCTTGCTATCTTCCATTCCAAACCTCTTTAGAACTTTGTCCAAATATGTACTTTGTGACAATGATATTAGGCGTCTCGATCTATCTCTATAAATCTTTATGCCTAATGTGTAAGCTACTTCCAAGATCCTTCATTGAAAAACTATTATTCAAATATTCCTTGACACTATTTAGAAGGTCTACATCATTCCTAATCAACAATATGTCATCTACATACAGTATTAAGAATTCTACAGAGCTCCCACTCACTTTCTTGTAAATACAAGCTTCTCCATAAGTTTGTATAAAACCAAAACTTTTGATTACCTTATCAAAATGTTGATTCCAACTTCGGGATGCTTGCTTCAATCCATAGATGGACCGTTGAAGTTTGCATACCTTGTTAGCATCTTTAGGATCGACAAAACCTTTGGGTTGCATCATATACAACTCTTCATCAATGTCTCCATTGAGGAATGCTGTTTTGACATCCATCTGCCATATCTCATAATCATAATATGCAGTGATTGCTAACATAATCCTCACAGACTTTAGCTTCGCTACAGGTGATAAAGTCTCATCGTAGTCAACTCCTTGAATTTGTCGAAGCCCTTTTGCGACAAGTCGAGCTTTATAGATGTGAATATTACCATCAACATCTGTTTTCTTCTTGAAAATCCATTTGTTCTCGACAGCCTTCCGGCCATCCGGTAAGTCTACCAAAGTCCATACTTGGTTTTCATACATGGATCCAATCTCGGATTTCATGGCTTCTTGCCATTTATTGGAATCTGGGCTCATCATTGCTTCCTCATATGTCACAGGGTCATCGGTGTTGTCCACCAACATGACATTCATAACGGGATCATACCAATCAGGAGTGGTACGAGTTCTTGTTGACCTGCGAGGCTCTGTAGCAACTACAACCGAAGTTTCATGATCATCATCATTAGTGTCGTGGGAATGGTCACGGCAGATGCTGCAATCGGCAGCGAGTAGTAGAACGAGGGCAAGGCGGCCACCATCTGCAAAGTAGATGAGGGCAAAGACACAGGTTACCTGTGTTCGCCCTGAGGGTAAAGACCTACTCTGCTAGATTGTATTATGGAGGTGGTATAATGGGCTAACTCGGCGGCTAAGCGGTAGTGTGGGGTGTATGATGGAACGTATCTCTACACGCCCTGAAGGGAGGTTTATATAGGCTTACCTCCCCTAGGGTTTACATATCTCAACCGAATCAGTTAAGGTTTCAGTACGCGTTTAACCTAATCCGACTGGGCCTATCTATTCGCCTGGGCCTTCAGCTTCCACTCGCTTGGATCCACGCCGGGCCTTGATGCGCTGTCGCCTGTGCCCCATGTGCCCACTCGGAAACGCCCCGCTAGGTATACCTGGTAGGCGATCCCCATCAAGAGTCCCCGAGGCCGCCGTCGATTAGGCGAGGTGGCGCCGGCAATGGAGTATCTGACGTAGTAGACATCCAGTCGAATCGTCGGCGGGCTCCTGTATAAAGGAGAAAACTAATCATCCAGATCGCAGCTTTGGCGAGTCGAGTCGGCGTAATTTTGTCGGGCCGGCGAGCCGAGTGGCTGAAGTTGGACCGTTAAACGTGGTCAAACTAGCCTTTGGGGTAATCCAACGGTAACTTTTGGCGTAATCACCGCGTAGTAACGGCTCCCTGATTTGGCGGGTAACAACCGCTATATAAGGGGAATGGCAGGCGGTCATAGAGCCACCTTCTCGCCATTTCCTCCGACTGCGCGCACTTTCGTCTCCCTTCGCATCGCGATCCAGCCGACCAGAAATCCTCCGACCCCCCACAAATCTTTCCGCCATGGCCCTCTCCACCGAACCTTGGGGTAGATCTAAGTGCACGAGGGCGCAACTAGCTTCCTTTGAGGAGGTCGGGATCCTGCGAGCCATTGTGGCAAGATCCTCGCCGGGGAGGTGACCCCGAACCCGCGAGAGAGGGAGTTCATCTGCTTCACCAGTCATCTGGAACGGGGGCTAGGGTTCCCCACGTCCCTGTTCTTCCGGCGCTTCTGCGCCTACTACGGGATCCAACCATCGGATCTGGGTCCCCACAGCATCGAGCAGCTCGCCATCTTCGTGGCGCTCTGCGAATGCTACTTGGGCTGCCGGCCCTACTTCCCTCTATGGCAAGATCTGTTCCACGGACGGATCAGCCGCAAAGAGGCGGGCGGCCCAATGCTTGCCGCGGGTGGCCTAACCTTCCAACTGAAGTCGAAGGCTTCATTCTTTGACTTGATGCTGCCCGCCAAGGCAGCGAGCGACTGGAAGAAGTCATGGTTCTATGTTACCGAGGTGACCCCAGAGGGCGAGACGGCGATCCCGCAGTACTCCGCCAACCGATCCGAGCCGCGCCGTCTTCAAGTCGGCAAACTTCCCAGCGACCAGCGGATGGTCGTCGACGAAATGCTCCAGACCATCCGCGGTCTGAAGAAGAGGGGCCTCCAGACAATAAACTTGTACAACTGCTGGCTCGGGCGACGGCTCGTACCGCTGGCCCGGCGCGAGCACTACATGTACCAGTACACCGGCCGGGAGGACTCGACGAAGGCCTGCCTCGCCTAGTGGAAGCTCGAGGACTACATCCCTGCACTGAAGAAGATCACCCAGGTGGTGTACTTGGACGCACAAGCTGGGGTCGCCCCTTACACCGCAAAGCGTCCAGCCCCAACGGTAATCACCTCGATTCATTCGCAGTCGCAGTTTTTGCAGTCGCGGTAATTCTAATTTCATCTTGCATTCTTTGCAGTTGTTCCAAGTGTTGGAAGGATGGCTCCCGCCTTCGGACGACGATAATTCGAACTCGTCCGTCAGGACATGGGCGGGTCGCCTCCCGCCAAAGGCGGTTCCGGGAGCGACGAGATCAATGACGATGACGAGTCCGAGGAGGAGGTCGCCCCGCTGGTTCGCAAGACCCGCGGGCAGCGACAGCGTGAGCTTGAGGCGAGTAAAAGCCTCGAGCGTCACGATGACGTTGAAGAACTTCCGGAGACCACCTCGCGCCGCCAGGCTACTCCGTCGAAGAAGAAGAAGAAAGAGAAGGAGGCAAAGGCCCCTCCGAAGAGGAAGACGAAGCCGACGAGGCCGGCCTCGCCGTTGCACTCGGCGAGCTGTTCTGATGCCCCCAGCCCGGCCAAGGACAAGGCGCCACCGACGACAGCCGTGCTGGACACGGCCACCGTCGAGGTTCCACTGGCTTCAATGCCTCCGCCATTCGCCCCAGTCTCCGATCTGGGGGATGCTCCGGCTGCAGCGGCTTCGCCTCGCAAGGAGGCTCCTGCCGAAGATATCCCAGAGGCTCCGGTTGCGGCCTCAACGACGAAGAAGCCATCCGTGTCTTGGGCACACGACGTCCTGGAGATGGGACTCAGTCGCCAACTGGGCCCTGAGCTGGAGAAGCCGGCCTCCGCACGGGGCTACGCTTTATTCCAGTCGCCAAGTGAGTACCCTCACCCTCCTTTGTCTTCCATAACCGCTTGAATTATCTTTGCTTACATGATTGATGTACAGGACCGGAGTGAAGAGGATGGGCCACCTGACCGTGGCTAAGGTGCCGTCCGTCGTCAGCGAGGAGGATCCTTCCCGTAAGAGGAAGGCGGACGAGGTTGTCATCCCTACGGATGGCGGCAAGAAGGCCAAGGGCGATGATGTCGTCACGATTTCTGACGATACAGCGGTCGCGCCGGCTGGACCCGTAACGGCGCGTCCACGAAGGAGGGTGCTCCTTCGCCTAGAGCGGCCGAGCCAACCTCCTTTGGGGCGGGTGCCTCCATCGCGACGTTCCCGCGCTTCATGGCCAAAGCGGCCGCGGCGAGTGGAACTTCGCCCTCGAGCCATGCACCTGGGGTCGCCGATGCAGAAGTCGACCAGTGTCGTGGGTACACGCCAGCTCTCCTTGCGTCCGTGGACGCGATACAACTCCATGGCATGCTTGGCGCAGCCATCCGGGTATGTCCAGTCCCCGAGGATCAGGCCGGTGTTTTGCAGATGCGATTCTTTAGCATATAATGTTATTTTGCGCGTCCAGTCCCCGAGTGCGCACTCGCTGAATTTCAGGGGGTGGGCACTTAGGAAGTTGTTTGATTGTCGGTCCCGATGCGCTTTTCGCTGAATTTCAGCGGGTGGGCACTTAGGAAGTTTTTGATTGCCAGTCCCCGAGTGCGCACTCGCTGAATTTCAGCGGGTGGGCTCTTAGGATGTTGCGTTACTTAACTGTTTGAACGATGTGCAGGGTCTGCAGCGTGAATCAGCTGACCGATTAGCAGCGAAGCACCGCGCGGAGAAGGAACTGGCAGCCGTCCAAGAGGTGAATATGGGGCTTCAGGCGGTTGCCGCGAAGGCGGAGGAAGCTCGCCAGGGACTTGTCCCCGCGGGTGAATTGGCGGCGGCTCAATCGGCTTTGAGCTCGGCTGAAGAGCGGATCGCCGATCTCGAGCGCGAGCTGCGGGAAGCGAAGGAAGAAGCGAGCTCGGCTGACGGACGAGCCAAGGCCGCCATTACAGCCGCCGAAGAAGATCGTAAAGTGTCGGACGCCCTTGTTGCTGGGCTTCAGGACGATCATACTGCGCTTCAACGCTTCATCACGGATCTCGCCCGCCCACTGATTGGTGAGTGCCTTTGCCTCTACCAGTAGCTTGTGCTTCTTGTGATGTCCAACGTACTCACTGTTGTCTTCTACTCGCAGGTCGCATCATTGATAGCGCGGAAGAGGCGAGCTCGTTCGACGCGCGGCAGTGTGTGGGCATGCTCGTCGATTCGGCGACGTTGTCGGCAACGTGCATCCGAGCCTACCTCCAGGAGATATCACCCACAGAGGTGATTCCCAGCGACCTCGTCGAAGTGTGGAGGTACTTGGAGAAGGCGCCCTCGGTTGTTGAATTCATGACGCGGTCGGCGTTTCGACGCGGAGCAGCAACGGTGCTTAGTCTTGGCCTTGCTCACTTCCCAGAGGACTTTGACCTCGACGACGTGACAAGCGGCTACCCTTCGTCGACTGGCGAGGTGGAGCTTTCCGAGGTGCTGAAGTTGACGGACCGCGCCGCGGTGTACTCGGAGCGTGTCTAGGCAATGGGCGACCTCCTTCCGTACCAGGAGACGGTCGTCGCGCCTAACGACCCCGAGCCTCCGCACCGGGATTTCAAGGTCAAGCGGCCTTTCCGCGCGGCGATGGCGGGTGAGCTGACGACGTACCCGTCAAACCCATACACGCCATTCATTCGCAGTCGTCAGGGTGTTGGCGAGTCGTCGTCGAAGCCTGCAGAATAGGGTAGTTTGCCCTGAGGCATTAGTAGCAGGTCTGCCGTATGGGCATATTTTGTAATGTGAGACAATGCGACATGCTATTGAATGAGACATCGTGTCTGTGTTGGAATTTGTCATGTGTTTTGTGATTGTGGTTTGAACGAGTCCCCGAGCGCGTCCGCCCTTTTGTGGGGTTTACCTCGTGTATGATATGTTTGTTGTTTTTGAATGTTTTGTTATTGTGGTCTACTCGCCCGGACTCGAAGAGCCAGTCGCAGGGCGACTCCCTTGAACGCTCTGTACTTCACCGTTTTCCCTTGCGCGAACGGGGTCGGGTGGCCGAGTCCCCGAGCGTGGTACTTGGTTGTTCTAGGCGCGACTCGAGGGTGGTTGAGGACTTGGCGCATTAGTTTGGGCGCATCACTCCTGCCTGGCCTGTTGGGTCAGTCGCGTGGCGAGTCCTGGGCATGCTCTCCTACTTGGCGTTTTCCCGAGCCGCTCGCGATGAACTGGTCGTCAGTCCCCGAGCATGGTACTTAGCCGTTCGAGTCGCTATGTCGAGGATGCGGAGGACCGTGGTCGCTGTAAGAAGCGAAGGCAGTTGTCTTGGCTCGTAAAGCCAGTCGGGCTAGGCGACTCCAATGGGGCTCCGGGTAGGCGTTTTTCATGGACGATGCAAGACCTGAGGTTACTCAGTGCTCTTGCACCGCACTACTTAGCCGTGCCAATCGCTGCACTAAAGTTTGACTTCTGTGGTTAGCTGGATGCTGTTATTACGAGTGCGAGTGGCACAAGACATGGAGAGTAGGCGCAATTTGCAGTAACCGATTCTTTTTATTTCATAGCGACTGGAGAGTACATATGTGGGGTTCTAGGGGTAGAACTTCCGTAGGAGGTTTACATTCCATGGTCGCTTGACGTCGAGTTCGCCATCCCCGCGGACGTCGATGAGGTAGTAGGCGTCGTTGCCAAGTACTCGCCCGATGGCGAATGGTCCCTCCCACAGAGGGGAGAGCTTTTGCATGCCCTTCTTGTCCTGGATGAGGCGCAACACCAGGTCGCCTTCCTGGAAGGTGCGAGTTTTCACCCGCCGGCTGTGGTAGCGGCGGAGTCCCTGCTGGTAGATGGCGGTGCGTGACCGAGCGAGGTCACGTGCCTCGTCGAGCTGATCGACTCCGTCTTGGCGGGCGAGTTCGTTTGCAGCCTCCGTGTAGTGGACGACCCGTGGCGAGTCATGCTCGAGATCGGTGGGCATGAATGCCTCGGCGCCGTATACCATGAAGAAGGGGGTGAATCCTGTCGACCTGTTGACCGAGGTGCGGATGCCCCAGATGACGGAGGGCAGCTCCTCGACCCAGCACCCGGCGGTGCGCTCGAGTGGTACTTGGAGTCGCGGCTTCAGGCCGTGGAGGATGCTTTGATTGGCCCGTTCCGCCTGGCCGTTGGATTCCGGGTGGGCGACCGACGCGAGGTCGAGCCGGATGTGGTGCTCTTCGCAGAATTCGGCCATGGCTCCTTTGGCGAAGTTGGTGCCGTTGTCCGTGATGATGCTGTTTGGGAACCCGTAGCGATATATGAGCTCGCGTAGGAATTTAGTGGCAGTCTTCCCGTCGCATTTCCGGACTGGCTTGGCCTCCACCCACTTTGTGAATTCGTCGACCGTGACCAGGAGGTGGGTGTAGCCGGAGGGAGCCTTTTTGAAGGGGCCTACCATGTCCATGCCCCACACGGCGAATGACCAGGTGATGGGGATTGTTTTGAGCGCTGAGCTCGGCACGTGCGTCTGGTTGGCGTACTTCTGGCACCCGGCGCACCACTGGACAATGTCGACAGCATCAGCGTGTGCGGTGGGCCAGTAAAAGCCATGCCGCATAGCCTTGGAGACCAGAGAGAGGGCGCCAGCGTGGTGGCCGCAGTCGCCGGAGTGGATATCGTGGAGGATCTTGCGTCCTTCGGCGGGTTGGATGCAGCGTTGGAACACGCCGGTGACGCTGCGCTTGTGGAGCTCGCCGTCGATGATGGTGTAGGACTTGCATCGGCGGGCGATCATCCGAGCGTCCGTCTCGTCTGCTGGCAAGGTGCCGGCCTCCAGGTAGGTGATGTAGGGCTTGGTCCAGTCGTCTGGCTCGGTGACGAGTGCGACCAGGGCTGCCTCCGGCTGTAACGGGACTCCGATGTCGATCTCCCTTGGGGGCGAGACTGATGGCTTGGTTATTGTGTCGAGGAAGACGCCGGCGGGTGGTGCGAGTCGAGCCGACCCAATGCGAGAGAGGGCGTCGGCCTCCTCGTTCTTCCGCCTATCGATCCACTCGACGGAGTAGCCTGTGAAGTGTCCGCCCAGCTTGTCCACTGCTTGGCGGTATGCCGCCATGGTGGGGGAGACGGCGTCGCAGGTGCCAGCGACTTGCCCCGCGACGAGGTCGGAATCTCCCTAGCAGCGTAGGCGGTTGACATTCATCTCCTTGGCAGCTCGCATGCCGTGGAGTAAGGCCTCGTACTCGGCCATGTTGTTGGTGCAGGGTGTGAAGTCGAGGCAGAGGACGTAGCGGAGCTTGTCGCCCTTCGGTGAAGTTAGCACGATCCCTGCGCCTGCGCCGTCCCCGTTCTTGGAGCCGTCGAAGTGCAAGCTCCAGTAATGGAGGTATGGCAGCTTCTCTGGCTGCAGGGCCTCTTCCCAGTCGGCGATGATGTCCGCTAGGGCCTGCGACTTGATCGCTTTTCGTGGCTCGTATTTGATGTTGTGGACGCCGATCTCGATGGCCCACTTGGCGACCCGCCCGGTCGCCTCGCGGTTGCGGATGATGTCTTGCAGTGGTGCTGAGGAGACGACCGTGATCGGGTGCTCCTGGAAGTAGTGCGGCAGGCGCCGCTGAGCTCTGAAGACCGCGTATACCAGTTTTTGGTACTGGGGGTACCGCTGGCGCGACTTCGATGAGACCTCGCTGATGTAGTACACGGTCGCTGTCGACGCTCCTTTCCTTCCTCCGGTCGCTCGGCGACCATCACGGGCTGACGACGCTCGGAAGCCGCGTAAAACAGCATGGGTTCTTTGTCGGCGAGGCGAGTAGCGGTGTGGCGGTAGCACCTTTTGAGGTCGCGAGCGTCATCCGCCTCCTTGTCCCTTTGGAAGGTGGGGTTCTTTGCGCAGCGGTATAGGGCATCGCCTTTGCCAGCGGGGATGAAGCGACTGAGGGCCGCTACTAGCCCGGCAAGTTTCTGGACGTCGCGCAGGCACTCGGGTTTGCCGAGTCGGGCGATCGTGTCGATTTTCGTGGGGTTCGCCTCGATCCCCCGTTTGGAGACGACGTACCCCAGTAGTTGTCCTGCTGGTACACCGAAGGTGCATTTGCCTGGGTTAAGCTTTATCTTGTATTTTCGCAGGTTGGCGAATGTTTCCGCCACGTCGGCGAGTAGGTCACCCTGGCGAGCGGACTTTACGACCACGTCGTTGATGTAGACGTGGATGTTGCGGCCAATTTGGCTCGCGAGGCACTCTTGCTTGCACCGCTGGTAGGTCGCCCCGGTGTTCTTGAGACCGAAGGTCATGGCGGTGTAGCAGAAGGCTCCGAATGGCGTGATGAATGCCATCTTCTCCTCGTCCTCGACCGCCATTTTGATCTGATTGTACCCAGAATAGGCGTCGAGGAAACATAGCGACTCCGAGCCCGCGGTTGAATCGATTATCTGGTCAATCCGCGGGAGGACGAACTGCTCCTTTGGGCAGGCGATGTTCAAGTTTGTGTAGTCGATACACATCCTCCAGGTCTCGTTCTTCTTTTCGACCAGGACTGGGTTTGCTAGCCACTTGGAGTATTTGATTGGCCGGATGAAACCTGCAGCGAGTAGACGCTGCACCTCCTCGGCGATTGCTCGGCGGCGCTCTTCATTGAAGGGCCGCAGCGACTGTTTGACGGGTCGCACTTTGGGGTCGGCGTTTAGTTTGTGCTCAGCGAGCTCCCTAGGGACACCAGGCATGTCGGAGGGCTTCCATGCGAAGATGTCCCTATTCTCACAGAGGAACTCGATGAGCGCGCCTTCCTATGCTGGGCTCATGCCCGTCCCAATCGTCACCGTCTAGCTGGAGTCGCCTGGGACTAGCTCGACGGTGCGGGTGTGCGTCGTCGCCTCGAAGGTTGAGGTGTTTGCGCCCTCCGAGTTGGGCTTCTTGAGTATGGTGGGGTCGTCGTTGTTGACCCCGCTCGCGTACTTAGCGAGCTCATCGGCGTGGTTGGTCTCCGCCGCGAAGACGGCGTCAGCGAGCTCGGCTCCTTTGGCCTCGCACTCGGTGGCCATGTCGGGGTCGCCGTTGATGGTGATGACGCCGCACGGCCCGGGGAGCTTCATCGCATTGTACGCGTAGTGGGGTGCTGCCATGAACTTGGCGAACGCCTGGCGCCCTAGGACGCAATGGTAGGGGCTGTCGAAGGGCACGAGCTCGAAGACGATCCGCTCGGTGCGGAAGTTTGCTGGTGTGCCGAAGGTGACTGGTAGCGTGACCTTACCGATCGGGTACGCCTTCCGACCGGGGACGATGCCATGGAACGTGGTGTGGGTTGTTTCGATCATCGACTGCGGGAGCCACAGCCGCCTGAAGGTGTCCAAGTACAGGATGTTGATGGAGCTGCCTCCGTCCATCAATGTCTTGGGGAGCCAGTAGTCGCCGACCTTAGGTTTGACCACCAGGGCGACTCGACCTAGGTACTCGATGCGAGGCGAGTGGTCTTGGCGGCTCCAGGTGATGGGCTGCTCCGACCAGTTGAGGAACTGGGGAACGTCTACCTGGGCCACCGCGTTGACTGGGACGGCGCGGGCGATGACCTTCTTCTCGCGCTTCGTGTTGAAGCCCGTGAAGGTATGGAGCGAGCCGGCCACTTTGCCGAATTTTCCGCCGTTTGGTGGGTCGTTGTCGGGGTCCTCCCGTGCTCGCCGTGCCTTCTCGATCTCCCTGAGGGTGTGGCAGTCGGCGGTTGTGTGCGTTGCGGGCTTCCCTTCCCTGCTATGAAACGCACACGGTTGGTTGAGGAGGGCCGCGGAGTCGAACCTTGGCTTGGCCTTGTAGTTGCCGCCGTCGCGGCGTTGTCCTCCGTCGCGGCGGAAGCTCTTGGGCTCGCGTTGGGCGTGCCCGGTGTTGGCGACGAAGTCGACTCGCCCGTCGCTGCGGCGCTTGCCGGTGAGGCGAGTGTTGCTGTAGCGTAGGTCGGACCATCGTCCGCTGTCGTTGCCGCTCGTGCGGCATTGTCCTCCTGACTCGTCGTCAGTTTCCTGGTTTGGATCTTCCTCCGCGTACCGTTTGGCGATATCGAGGAGATCCGGGATGTTGTCGAGTGTGCGGGAGTGCCGCTTGAGCTTGGCGACCAGGGGCTCGTAGCGGCACGAGGTCTTGAAGCAGTGGATCGCGGTGTCCGGGTGAATACCGACCGTGTTGTACCAGAGTTCTTGCCACCATTGGACCCAGTTGTGGGTCGACTCGCGGGGTCCCTGGACGCATCGCTCCAGGTCCTCGATGGTGGTGGAGCGGGTGTAGGAGCACTCGAAGTGCCTGACAAAGGCGTCGCGCATCTCCTCCTGTGAATCGACATCACGGGGAGGTGTTGATCCACTGCCTGCACGTCCCCTCCATCATCAGGGGGAGGTAACGGGCGGCTAGCAGGTCGGTGTGGCCTGCGATCCCCATCGCCATGAGGTATGTATCAAGCCAAACGGCGGGGTCGTACGAGGGGTCATACTTTTCTATCTCCTTCGGTGCCTTGAAGTTTGGCGGGTACTTCTCGCCTCGGATCATTGGTCCGAAGAACTTGGGGCCGAGTCGACTGAGCGACCCCATGGGCTCGCCGTCGTGGCGATTGGTTAGGGTGTGTCGCAGGTCATCGGGCTGGCGTGCGCGCCAGCTTTGATTGTTGATGATGTGGGTGCGGGCGTCGATGGGTTGCCCGTTGGCGGCGATGAAGTTGGTCGCTGGCCTGGGGTCGTTGGTGGAGAGTGCCGCGTTCGCGGGTCGATGTTGGAGCTGCAGCGGCTCCGGTGGCAGGCAGTTGAGGGTGTTTGACGCCATTGGGCGGCCGCTTGAGGCCGCTCTGCTTCCCGAAGAACGCGAGTATACTCGACCCTGCGAGTCGGCGCCCGCATTTTGCTGCTCGACGGCCTTTGCGAGCAGGGCCCTGACGTACTGGATCTGTAGGGCGCCGTCGCCCGTGGCCGTGATGTTGTCGGCTGCTGCTCGACCTGCCACGAGGTTGTCCATCGGGGTGGAGAATAGTGGGAGACCGTTTGCGTCTCGCTCCCGTGAGGAGACTACTATCCGCGGCTGGTCCCTGGGAGGTGTGCGGTTGGGTGGAGGTGGGGCGCCCATCGCTGTCGACCCTGGCGGGGGTCGGGCGCTTCCTCCTGGTGGCGCGTTCCCGCAGATCGCGCGCTTGGCCACGCGGGCCGGGTCGTTTTCGTCGTCGAAGTTCAGGGCACGCCCCTGAACGGTGGGGTTCAGGCGCGACCTGATCCGCTGCTGGTGGTAGCGTGATAGTTCCTGCGCCGTCACACCGGCGAAATTTTTCGCGCTCGGCTTGTTCCTTGCGCACCGCCTCCGCCAGTTTCAAGCGGAGTTCCTCGACCTCTGTCGCCGTGGCGTTAGGAGGAATTGGGGTGGAGAAGGGGTCCTCCGGCGGATCGGTGTCGGTCGCCATGTAGGTCGCTGCGTGGCGACCGGTTCCGTCGCGGAGGTCGGCGGAGTTTTCCGATCCGGAATCGAATTCGAAGATCCCGAGGATGGAGGGGTCCTCGAAGTCTCCCATGTTGGAGACCTGGGTGATGGAGCCCGTGGGTGAAGCCGCGGTGATGGACCCGGCGAGTGACGCTGGGGTCGCCGAGTCGGCGTCGTCGTTGAGGGTCGCGTCTTCTGCGACCACTGAGTTTTCGGCCACGTTGCTGTGGGCCGAGTTGTACTCGGAGGCGAGGTGATGGATCATGCGGATCTGGCTCTCGGAGAGCCGATCGCGTGGCGGCGACTCGCGGATGCGAGCCGAGTCCTCTTAGACGATGACGTCGGTGAGGCCGACGAAGAGGCTGATCATGCCGATCGGCAGGATCACGCTGTGTGTGACGGGTCGCGCCGCCGGGACGTAGCTGCTCGGCAAGATTTGGAGCATCTCGCCGATCGCTATCATGCAGCCGGTGGCGACCGTCTCGTTGATGGGCAGATTGGATCTCGCCGCAGAACACCGGCCAGACCGGCCAGGCCCCACGATGGGCGCCACTGTCGTGGGAATGGTCACGGCAGATGCTGCAATCGGCAGCGAGTAGTAGAACGAGGGGCAAGGGCGGCCAGCCATCTGCGGTGCGAGATGAGGGCAAAGACACAGGGTTTTACCCAGGTTCGGCCCCCCGGAGGGTAAAGACCTACTCCTGCTAGATTGTATTATGGATGTGGTACAATGGGCGAACTCGGCGGCTAGGTGGCGAGTCGCTGGGGTGTATGATGGAACGTATCTCTACACGCCCCGCAGGGAGGTTTATATAGGCTTACCTCCCCTAGGGTTTACATATCTCAACCGAATCAGTTAAGGTTTCAGTACGCGTTTAACCTAATCCGACTGGGCCTATCTACTCGCCTGGGCCTTCAGCTTCCACTCGCTTGGATCCACGCCGGGCCTTGATCCAGTCGCCGTCCTGCAGGCCCACTCGCCAGGTCTTGGGCCAGTCGGAAACGTCCTGCTAGGTATACCCCGGTAGGCGCATCCCCATCAATTAGCTTCCTCTCTTATTGGTGTAGGCGCCACAGGAACTACTTCCGGTGCTGCGCTACTCGCAAGTTCGAGAGAAGGTTCAACAACCTCGTCGAGTTATACTTTCCTTCCAGTCACTTCTTTCGAGAGAAATTCCTTCTCTAGAAAGGATCCATTCTTGGCAACAAAGATTTTGCCTTCGGATCTATGATAGAAGGTATACCCAATAGTTTCCTTCGGGTATCCTATGAAGACGCATTTTTCCGCTTTGGGTTCAAGCTTGTCCGGCTGTAACTTCTTTACATAGGCTTCGCAACCCCAAACTTTAAGGAACGACAATTTAGGTTTCTTCCCAAACCATAATTCATACGGTGTCGTTTCAACGGATTTAGATGGTGCCCTATTTAAAGTGAATGCAGCTGTTTCTAATGCATAACCCCAAAATGATAGCGGTAAATCTGTAAGTGACATCATAGAACAAACCATATCTAAGAGAGTTCGATTACGACGTTCGGACACACCATTACGCTGTGGTGTTCCCGGCGGTGTCAATTGTGAAAGTATTGCGCATTTCTTCAAATGCTCGCCAAACTCGTAACTTAGATATTCACCTCCACGATCAGAACGTAGAAATTTAATCTTCTTGTTATGTTGATTCTGAACCTCACTTTGAAATTCCTTAAACTTCTCGAAAGTTTCGGACTTATGTTTCATGAAATAGATATACCCATATCTACTCAAGTCATCCGTGAAGGTAAGAACATAACGATAACCACCGTGCGATGCTACACTCATTGGACCACACACATCGGTATGTATGATTTCCAATAAGTCCGTAGCTCGCTCCATCATACCAGAAAATGGAGTCTTAGTCATTTTACCCATCAGACATGCTTCGCATCTTTCAAGTGATTCGAAATCAAGTGATTCAAGAAGTCCATCGGAATGGAGTTTCTTCATACGCTTCACTCCAATGTGACCAAGGCAGCGATTGCCACATATAGGTCGAGTTATCGCTCGATTTCAAACGTTTAGCCTCAATGTTATTAATATGTGTATTTCCACTATCGAGATTCAATAAGAATAGACCATCTATTAAAGGTGCATGTGCATAAAACATATTACTCATATAAATCAAACAACCATTATTCTCGGACTTAAACAAGTAACCGTCTCGCAATAAACAAGATCCCGATATAATGTTCATGCTTAACACAGGCACCAAATAACAATTATTTAAGTATAAAACTAATCCCGATGGTAGATGAAGAGGTAGCGTGCCGACCGCGATCACATCAACCTTTGATCCGTTTCCCACGTGCATCGTCACCTCGTTCTTCGCTAGCTTCTGTTTATTCTGCAGCACCTGTTTCGAGTTACAGATATGAGCAACTGAACCAGTATCAAATACTCAGGCACTACTACGAGTACTAGTGAGATACACATAAATAACATGTATATCGGATATACCTTTCTTCTTGATGTTGCCGTTCTTCAAATCCGCCAAGTACTTTGGGCAATTCCGCTTCCAGTGACCTTCTCCCTTGCAGTAAAAGCACTCAGTATCAGGCTTAGGTCCAGCCTTGGTCTTCTTCGTCAGCGCGGTAACTTTCTTACCACCCTTCTTGAAGTGTCCCTTTTGCTTAGACTTGCCTTTCTTGAATTTGGTGGTCTTATTGACCATCAAAACTTGGTGCTCTTTCTTGATCTCCACTTCTGCAGATTTTAACATGGCGAAGAGTTCTGGAAACTGCTTGTTCATGTTTTGCATATTGTAGTTCATCACAAAGTTCTTGTAACTTGGTGGTAGTGATTGGAGGACACGATAAATCCCCAAAGCATTAGGAATCACTATACCCAAGCTTTGAAGTTTGTTTGCGTGCCCAGACATCTTAAGCACATGCTCACTGACGAAGCTGCCCTCTTCCATCTTGTAGTTAAAGAACTTTTCAGAAGCCTCATAGCTTTCAATTGCCGCGGGAGTCTCAAAGATCAATTTGAGATCACGGACAATATCATGTGGGTCTGAATTCCCAAACCTTTTCTGAAGCTCCGATTCTAAACCATACAAGATAGCACACTGAACTGTGGAGTACTGAGTCTTCCGAACGAGGTAAACATTCTTTACTTCATCGGTAGCAGTAGCTGCAGGTGGGTCACCTAGCGGTGCATCCAGCACATAGGTCAAATTACCAGCAGTGAGGACAATCCTCAAATTGTGGAACCAATCCGCGAAGTTGCTTCCATTGTTTTTCAACTTTTCTTTCTCTAGGAACGCATTAAAATTGATGGTAGGGGCCGCCATTGATCTACAACATATTTGCAATAGTTTAGACTAAGTTTATGACAAATTGAGTTCTAATTAATAGTTAAATTAATCTAGGTGAACTCCCACTCAAAACAATATCCCTCACATTGTTTTAGTGATCACACGAACCAATTCCACCACATCAACACCGATCATCACGAGAGTTGATGTAGCTTCAATGGCGAACAATCGACATGTTCATCATATCTACTATATGATTCATGCTTTACCTTTCGGTGATCCGTGTTCCGAGACCATGTCTGTACATGCTAGCCTCGTCAAGATCAAACCTTAGCTTCCGCATGAGCAAATCTGGCTTGCTCACGTTGTATACACTTGCGGAATCTAACACACCCGATCATCACGTGGTGCTTCGAAACAGCAAGCTTTAGCAACGGTGCTTACTAAGGGTGAACACTTTAGAACTTGATATTCATGTGCATGAGGGATCATCTTATAATGCTACTGTCGTTAACTAAGCAATACAAGATGCATAAAGGATTAACATCACATGCAATTCATAATATGTGATATGATATGGCCTTTCTTCTTTGTGCTTCCGATCTCCATCTTCAAGCACGAACATGATCTCCATCATCACCGGCATTGCATCAAGGTCAATGATGCCCCTCCATGGTTGTCGTCCACCAGCTTCAACTATTACAACTACTTTGAATAGACACTCGGGTCTTAACAAAAATTAAAGACAACCATATGGCTCCTGCCGGTTGCCAACTTACAATAAGGAACATTGCATACATCAAATATAATCACAATCATGGCCATATCACATCACAGCACACCCCTGCAAAACAAAGTTAGACGCCTCTACTTTCTTTGCATGTTTTACGTGGTTTGGGGATTTCAATAAGTGTCGTTCTAACTTATGAACAAGAACCACAACATTGATACTAGTATTGTCAATCACTCGTTGTAAATTGAATCTTAACTATGTTGGGAGAAACAGGCACCCGCAAAGCCACTTATGCAATACAAGTTGCATGTCAAGCGTGGAGCAAGTCTCATGAACGATGTCATGTAAGGTTAGCCCGGGCCGCTTCATCCCACCATCTCGCAAGATGCAAAGTACACAATAAGCAATCGACAACAAAAGCATCAACGCCCACAATGACCATTGTGTTCTACTCGTGCAACAGATCTACATATAGACACGGCTCTGATACCACTGTAGGGTTTCGTAGCATGGAAAACAAAAAATTTCTACCGCATACAAACAAACAAGCCAAGATCTATCTACTAGATTGTAGCAACGAGTTCATGGAATAACTCACCCTCGAAGATTCCAAAGTGTTTAACGAGAGCGGATTCTCGTGGGTGATGTAGTCATACTCTTCCCGATCTCAAGATCGCGTAGACGATCCTTCCGGCTCTGCGTTCCGGCAGCGCTTCCGCAGTCGGTCACACGTTCGGTACTCGATGAAGACCTTCCTCTCCCTTGTTCTAGCAGGCAGCGGAGGTGGTAGCACTCTCCTCGCGATTCCGGCAGCACAACGGCGTGGTACCGGAAGTAGAGGGGAGATCTCGCAGGGTTTCGCCTTAAGCTGGAGCAAGTATGGTGGACTATGAGAGAGAGCCTCAGCGATCTAGGGTTTAGACGCACCAAGGAGGGGGCAAGGCCGGCGGCTAGGGTTTGTCCTAGGCGGCGAGGCCAGGCCCTAGGCGTGGCTATGGAGGCGGCGGCTAGGGTTAGGGTTTAGAGGGCGTGGTGTTGTGTCCTTGGAGGGGCAGCCCTGCCCCTCTTTATATAGGTGGAGGGGGTGCGCCAAGGGGAGGGGAGTCCCTCCCCAACTCGGTCTCCAAGTGGGCCGGCGGTGGAGGGAGGGAACTCCTCCCCAAGTAGGTTTCCTACTCTCCCTCCACCTCACAAAATAGACGTTTGACTTTTCAAATTGGCGTTTGACTTTTCAAACTAGGATTTGGTTAAACCCTTTATTTTGTTCAGCGTTGACACCTAGTACATGATGCAATCATTCCAACTTGTTATGACACATTCATGTACCCTTCCCCTCCGGAGTGCCGGACATTCCGGAACCTTCTAGAACATTCCCGATGAAAACACCGGAACCATTTTCCAACCCCGAAACAAGACTTTCCTTATATGAATCTTATTCTCCGGACCATTCCGGATCTCCTCGTGATATCCCGGATCCCATCCGAGACTCCGAACAACATTCGGTCTCTTACTCATCATTCCATAACTACTTAAACAATGTCGAATCCTTAAGTGTGTCTCCCTATGGTTCATGAATTATGCGGACATGATCGAGACACTTCTCCGAACAATAACCAATAGAGGAATCTGGAAATTCATATGGCTCCCACATATTTCTACGATTACTTTGCGATCGAATGAACCACTTATATACGATACCAATTTCCCTTTGTCTCACGATAGTTTACTTATCCGAGGTTATGATCGTCGGTATCTCTGCATACCTAGTTCAACCTCGTTACTGATAAGTACTCTTTTCTCGTTCCCGTGATATGTGATCCCTTGTGAGCCAGTCACATGCTTGCAATCTAATTGGATGACATTCCACCGAGAGGGCCTAGAGTATATATATCCGTCATATGGATGGACAAATCCCACTCTTGATCCATGTGTCTCAACCAATACTTTCCGAACACTCAATGCCACCTTTATAGCCACCCAGTTACGGTGTGGTGTTTGATGCCATCAAAGCATCCTTCCGGTGAAGGTGATATGCATGATCTCATGGTCGAAGGAATTAGGTTACTATGTATCAGAAATCATATAGCAATTGAACTATTAAAATGACTTGATCTTTATGCTACGCTTATCTATAGGAGTATGTCCACCATATCATTCTCCTAACGATATGATCTTGTTGTTAATAACATCTCAATGTTCATGATAGGGAAACCACAATCATTTATTAACCAATAAGCTAGTATTATAAAGAGGCTTTACTAGGGACTCTATTTTAGTTTACAAATCACACAAGTATTAATGTTTCCTTGTTAATACTATTATAGCATGAATGTAAACATTTATCATAAACATAAAGATATAATAATAACTATATTTATTATTGCCTCTAGGGCATATCTCCAAAACGGATCTCTCCTTTACCTTTGCGCATCTAGGCCCGATATCGTGTTAAGTGTAGGAGTGTGTGCAAGGTACCAAGCCGCTCCTAAAGAAAGCCACTTAGTGGCGGTCAAACGAATCTTTAGATATTTGGTTCATTCCCCGAATTTTGCGTTATGGTATCCCAAGGGTTCAAGTTTCTCTCTATGTGGTTACACTGATTCAGATTGGGCTGGTGACAAAGATGATAGAAAATCAACTTCTGGTGCATGTCAATTCTTGGGCAGGTCTCTAGTGTGTTGGTCTTCAAAGAAACAGAATTGTATTTCACTTTCTACCGCCGAAGCTAAATATGTTGCTACTGCTAGTGCTTGTACACAGTTATTATGGATGAGGCAAACTTTAAAGGAATACGGTGTCAATTCTGACAAAGTGCCTCTATTATGTGACAATGAAAGTGCTATCAAAATTTCTTACAATTCCGTGCAACATACAAGAACAAAACATATTGAGATTCGCAACCACTTCATTCGGGATCATGTTGCCCGTGGCGATATTGCCCTATCCTTTGTGAGCACAAAGAACCAACTTGCTGATATTTTCACGAAGCCCCTTGATGAAGCAAGATTTTGTTATTTGAGGAATGAGCTAAATATCATAGATTCAAGGAGCTTGGCTTGACTATCCTTGCACACTCACTTGCTCTTATTCATGTATTTGGTTTAGATGCGGGCATATACATAGGGGGAGTGTGGTCCTAATTGATTGGGCTAAACCTCCCCCCATAATGCCGAAAGCAAGAAAAATCATTTCCCTTAATAGATGCCAGAACTATCGTGGGACGATGAGGGTTCCCACCCATATGCTGCATATCCTCTACGAATTACCAATTAATATGCACGCTTCGAGGATAACAATCACGACCTGCACATCCGGCTTCATGCGAGAGGAAGAAGATCTGGTGACTTCTCTGTTCCATTCCAAATCTCATGGCTAACGCGTAATATACGGCGCTAGAATCACTGATGTCAGTGGTTATTAAGTTCCTAATTGATCATCATTGTTGCAAATAGAACCCTAAGTTCTATTGCTTCATTATATCATCACTTAGGATGATATCTATGATTTCTTTATTTGTGAAATTAATATTTTCTTTATTTTAGAGTGTATATGATAACACAGAATTTGCAAATACTTTGATAAAGACTCTTCAAAGGACATGAGCAAGTGATGAACTTGCCTTGTGATGGCAAGGTAGTGAAGTCTGATGCTTGCACTGGACCTTGAGCTTCTATGTCTACAAAAACATCATTATTGCCCGGTAATGAGAATATTTAAAGAAGCAAAATGATTATGCAAAGTAATGTAATGCATCATTTAATTTGATATGCATTCTCCCCATTATTTTAGTTTCTAGAATTTAATTAAGTTCAGGGGCATTTTGGTATTTTCTATTTATTGAAAACATGCCTTAAAGGTTTTTTTTGGGCTGGCTTAATCTTATTAGGCCCTTATGGCCCATTAGGCATAGTCAAAATAGCCACCCCGAAGGGTTCTGGCCCAACTCAGCCCACTCCCTCGCTGCTGAAGGGTTTCGCGGCATAGTAAATCAAAATTTTCTACGCATGCGAACAGAGGGAAAGCCAAGATCTAATCTAGGAGATGCAAACAACGAGAGAGATTGGATTAGATCTTCATACCCTTGAAGATTCGCACAGCGGAACATTCGTCGGAACGTGGGTGATGTAGTCGTACTCGCTTCTCCTCCTCGCGATCCGATCCGATCTAGCACCACAAGTGGCGGTGCCTCCGTGAGATGCACACGTGCAGCACCTCGACGTATCCTCCTTCCTTGGACCAGCAAGTATGGTGGAGAGACGGATTGGATCTACAACACGACGGCGTGGTGTATATGGTGGAGAATTTCTGCAGCAGGGCTTCGCCTACAAGCAGTCGGGAGGGAGAGAGGAGGGGAAGCAGGGCGGCTAGCTCTTGGAGGGGAAGGTGTGGGGGGGTGGTGCGCCCCCAGCCCTCTTTATATAGAGGGGTGGGCGGCTGCAACCCTAGCCCCCTCCCCCAAGCCAAACCGGCGGCCCAAGGAGAAGGAGTGGGGGGCAAGGAAACCCCCCCTTCTAGAAGGTCTATCTCGAGTTTAAAACCCTCTTGCCGGCTGGGCCCTATGGGGCCTTGTGCCCCTGGCCCAATGCGGCCAGGGCACTCCCTCATAGTCCCATGCCCCCTCCCGGAAGGTGGGGCCACGTTGGTCCCCTTCCGGAAGGTTCTAGAAGCTTCTGGTACAATACCGATTAACCCGGAACAATTCCGAACTCCAAAAAACTGCACTGCCTTATATGAATCTTATTCTCCGGACCACTCCGGAACCTCTCGTGATGTCCCGGATCCCATCCGAGACTCCGAACAAAAACTCATAAACCAATTATCCAATCTATCCTAGCGTCAAGACACGTTAAGTGTGTGACCCTGCGGGTTCGAGAATATGCAGACATGATCTTCTATCAATAATCAACAGCGGGGTCTGGAAACCCATATTGACTCCCACACATTCATCGATGATCATATCGGATGAACCACGATGCCAGGATTCAATCAATCCCATATATATATTCCCTTCGTCTCGCGATATTTTACTTGCCCGAGATTCGATCGTCGGTACCGTCATACCTAGTTCAATCTCGTTCACAACAAGTACTTTACTCGTTCCGTAATCCGATATCACTTTGTGATTAACTCCTTAACCACATGCTTGCAAGCGGTGTTGATATCGATTACCGAGTGGGCCCAAAGTATATCTCTCCGACTTGGGAGGGACAAATCCCATCTCGATACATACAACCCAACAGATACTTTCCGATCACCTGAGAGACACCTTTATGATCACCCTCTCATAGGATGACGTTTGATGACCTCAAAGCTTTCTTCCGATACCAGGGAGTTGTATTATCTCATGGTCTAAGGAATACAATATTTGACATAAGAAAAGCTTCGCAAAGACGAACACGATGACACGATCTAATTGCTTCGCTTAGTTTGGGTATGTCCACCATATCATTCTCCCAATGATATGATCTCATTATTAATTGATAACTCATGTCCATGGTTAAGAAACCTTAACCATCATTGATCAATGAGCTAGTCCATAGAGGCGTACTAGGGACACGGTGTTGTTCACAAACCACACAAGTATTAAAGTTTCCGCTTAATACAATTCTAGCATGGAATATAAACATTATCATGAACAAGAATTATAATAATAACATCTTTATTATTGCCTCTAGGGCATAATTCCAACAGTCTCCCACTTGCACTAGAGTCAATAATCTAGTTTACATTTGGCAACAATCTCACACCCATGGCACTGAGGTGTTGATCATGTTTTACACGTGGAAGAGGTTTTGTCAATGGATCTGCGACATTCAGATCTGTATGTACTTTGCTAATCTCCATATCTCCATCTTCTATATAATCTTGGATTATATGAAACTTGCGGTTGATATGCTTGGTCTTTGGATGATATCTTGGTTCCTTAGCGAGTCCTATGGCGCCAGTGTTGTCACACAATATCTCCAGTGGGTCCAATGCACTTGGAACCACGCCAAGCTCAGTGATGAAGTTCCTAATCCAAACTCCTTCACTTGACGCTTCTGCAGCAGCCATGTATTCCGCTTCTACTGTAGATCCCGCGATCACGCTTTGCTTGCAGCTTCTCTAGCTCACAGCTCCTCCATTCAAAATATAAACGTATCCTGTCTGAGATTTAGAATCATCCTTGTCGGTGTCGAAACTAGCATCGACGTAACCTTTTACGACGAGATGTTCATCACCCCCATAGACTAAGAACATTTCTTTAGTCCTATTTAGGTACTTTAGGATGTTCTTCACGGCTGTCCAGTGTTCCACTCCTGGATCACTTTGATACCTGCTCGTCAAACTAAGAGCATTGGACACGTCCGGTCTAGTACACAGCATGGCATACATGATAGAACCTATGGCCGAGGCATAAGGCACTTTGCTCATAGCTTCCCTATCATTTACCGTAGCTGGACACTGAGCCTTGCTCAATATCTTACCTGACAACATAGGCACCGAACCTTTCTTTGCCTTATCCATTCTGAACCTATTCAGAACTTTGTCTAGGTATGTACTCTGGCTTAAAGCTATCAGGCGTCTTTGTCTATCTCTATAGATCTTGATGCCCAATATATAAGTAGCTTCACCTAGGTCTTTCATTGAAAACACTTGTTCAAATAACTCTTCACATCGTTAAGCATGTTGATGTCATTTCCAATAATCAATATGTCATCCACATATAGTACCAGAAACGTCACCGAGCTCCCACTCACTTTCTTGTAGATGCAAGCTTCGTAGCAATTTGGAACAAATCCAAAGCTCTTGATCACTTGATCAAAACGAAGGTTCCAACTCCGAGATGCTTGCTTCAGTCCATAAATGGAACGCTGAAGTTTGCATACTTTATCAGCATCCTTAGGATCGACAAAACCTTCGGGTTGCATCATATACAACTCTTCATCAATGTTTCCATTGAGGAAAGCAGTCTTGACATCCATCTGCCATATTTCATAATCATGAAACGCAGCAATTGCTAATAAAATCCGAATGGACTTAAACATCGCTACGGAAGAGAAAGTCTCATCGTAGTCAACACCTTGAACTTGTCGAAAACCTTTCGCGACAAGCCGTGCTTTATAGACGGTAACATTACCATCCGCATATGTTTTCTTCTTGAAGATCCATTTGCACTCAACGGCCTTTCGGTCGCTAGGAGGGTCCACCAAAGTCCATACTTGGTTTTCGCTCATGGATCCCAATTCGGATTTCATGGCTTCTAGCCATTTCTCAGAGTCTGGGCTCATCATCGCTTCCTCATAGTTTGTAGGTTCACTGTCTTCTACTAACAAGACAGTTAAGACAGGGTTGCCGCACCACTCAGGAGGGGCACGCGACCTTGTCGACCTGCAACGTTCAGTAGCAGCATCGTCCGAAGCTTCATGATCCTTGTCATTAGCTTCCTCTATTGTTGGTGCAGGCGGCACTGGAACAACTTCAGGTGCTACGCTACTCTCCAATTCAAGAGAAGGTTCAATAACCTCGTCTAGCTCTACTTTCCTCCCACCCACTTCTTTCGAGAGAAACTCCTTCTCAAGAAAGGAACCGTTCTTTGCGACAAACACTTTGCCTTCAGTTCTGTGATAGAAGGTATACCCAATAGTTTCCTTAGGGTATCCTATGAAGACGCATTTCTCCGCTTTGGGTTCGAGCTTGTCCGGCATCAACTTCTTGACGTAAGCTTCGCATCCCCAAACTTTAAGAAACGACAACTTAGGTTTAGCACCAAACCATAGTTCATACGGTGTCGTCTCAACGGATTTAGATGGTGCCCTATTTAAAGTGAATGCAGCGGTTTCTAATGCATAACCCCAAAATGATAACGGCAAATCAGTAAGAGACATCATTGATCGGACCATATCTAATAGGGTTCGGTTCCGGCGTTCAGACATACCATTGCGCTGTGGTGTTCCGGGTGGCGTGAGTTGTGAAACGATTCCACTTGCTTTAAGATGCGTGAGAAAATCATAACTCAAATATTCACCTCCACGATCGGATCGTAGAAACTTAATCTTTCTGTTATGATGGTTCTCCACTTCATTCTGAAATTCTTTGAACTTTTCAAATGTTTCAGATTTATGTTTCATTAAATAGATATACCCATATCTACTTAAGTCATCGGTAAAAGTGAGAAAATAGAGATATCCACCGCGCGTCGAAACACTCATCGGTCCGCATACATCGGTATGTATGATTTCCAACAAGTCCGTTGCTCGCTCCATCATACCGGAGAACGGGGTTTTGATCATCTTGCCTAGGAGGCATGGTTCGCATGTGTCAAATGATTCAAAATCAAGAGACTCCAAAAGTCTATCAGAATGGAGTTTCTTCATGCGCTTTACACCAATATGACCTGAGCAGCGATTGCCACAAATAAGTAGTATTATCACTATCTACTTTGCATCTCTTAGCCTCAATGTTATGGATGTGTGTTTTATCCCTTTCGAGATTTAGAAGAAATAAACCATTCACAATAGGTGCATGACCATAAAAGATGTTACTCATATAAATAGAACAACCATTATTCTCCGATTTAAATGAATAACTGTCTTGCAATAAACAAGATCCAGAAATAATGTTCATGCTCAACGCAGGCACATAATAACATTTATTAAGGTTTAAAACTAATCCCGAAGGTAAAACTAGGGAGAGCGTGCCGACGGCCATCACATCAACTCTTGATCCGTTGCCAACGCGCATCGTCACCTCATCCCTCGCAAGCCGCCGTCTATTCCGTAGCTCCTGTTTGGAGTTACAAATATTAGCAACTGAACCAGTATCAAATACCCAGGCACTACAACGAGGGCTAGTAAGGAAAACATCAATAACATGTATATCAAATATACCTTTGATGGTGCCAGCCTTCTTGTCCGCTAAGTACTTCGGACAATTGCGCTTCCAGTGACCCTTGTCCTTGCAATAGAAGCACTCAGTGTCCGGCTTAGGACCAGACTTGAGCTTCTTCTCAGCAGGGGCAGTGCGCTTGCCGCCGCCCTTCTTGAAGGGCTTCTTTGCTCCCTTACCTTTCTTAAAGGTGGGCTTGTTGACCATCAACACATGATTATCCTTTTTGATGTCCACTTCCGTGGCCTTCAACTTTGCGAAGAGCTCGGTGATCGTATCAGTGGAACCAATCTGATTATGAGTCACTACAAAACTTTTGTAGCTGGGAGGGAGTGATTGCAGAACCCTGTCAATCTTGAGCTCCTCTGGAATCGTGCATTCCAGTTGCTCAAGGCGTTGAGTGTAGCCCGTCATCTTAATGGCGTGCTCACTAACGGAACTCCCTTCCTCCATCTTGCAGTTAAAGAACTTCTCAGAGATCTCATATTTCTCAGAACGGGCCTGAGTCTGAAACATGGTTTTCAGCTCTTCGAGAATCTCAAATGGCCCAGGATAGTCTTCAAAACAATTTTGAAGTTCCGGTTCCATAGCAAACAACATGGTGCTCTTAATCACACCATAATCATCTTTGCGCGACTGATAGACTGCTTTCTCATCAGCCGGCGCAGTTGCAGCAGGGGGGTCACCTAACGCTTTCCCAAGGACATAGTCCTTTTGACCGCCAGAGAGAATGATTCTTCGATTGTGGAACCAATTGGTGAAGTTAGACCCATTGTTTTTAAGCTTTTCCTTCTCAGCAAAAACGTTGAAGTTGAAGTTGGACTTAGCCATTTGATCTACAATATTAGCAAGTACAAATTAGACTATGTTCATGATAACTAGTTCAACTTTTAATCAAATTACTAGATGAACTCCCACTAAATTCAACATCCCTCAAGTTGTTTAGTGAACACGATCCAAATTCACCACACCTAATCCGATCTTCACGAGAAGAGATGTGGTTTCAATGGTGGACAACGAAGTGTCAATCATATCATTCATATGACTCATGCTTAACCTTTCGGTTCATGTGTTCTGAGGCCATGTCTGTACATGCTAGGCTCGTCAAGTTAGACCCAAGTATTTCCGCGTGTGCAAAATTGGCTTGCACCCGTTGTATGTGAGTGTAGAGTCTATAGCACCCGATCATCACGTGATGCTTGGACACGACGAACTTTCGCAACGGTGCATACTTGGGGAGAACACAGTTTTTATCTTGATCTTTAAGTGAGGAATCATCTTATAATGCTACCGTCGCGATCTAAGCATAATAAGATACATAAAAGGATAAACATCACATGCATATAACTTTATGTGACATGGTATAGCCAATCTTCGTGCAATGATCTCCATCTTGTGCGTTCCGGCATGATCTCCATCACTCCACCATGATTGCCTCCACCACGAATAGCAACTACAACTATTGCTAACTACTTAGCGATAAAGTGAAACTATTACATGGCGTATAAGAAGTTGACACACAGGTCATACACAATTATAAAGACAACCATATGGCTCCTGCTGGTTGTGTACTCATCGACATGCAAGTCGTGAAACATTACAAAACATGATCATCGCATACATTATACACATCACATCTTGGGCCATACCATATCACAGAAAACACTCCCTGCAAAAACAAGTTAGACGCCTCTACTTTGTTGTTGCATGTTTTACGTGGCTTATGGGAGTAGATGCTAAGAACGATTCTTACCTACGGAAAGACACAACGGTGATATTATGGTTGCCAAACTCCGGTGTTAATCCCATGACAACTATAGTGAGAGAAACTGACATCTACCAGCCGCATGTGTGGAACAAGCCACACGTCAAGTGTGGAGCCGGTCTCGCGAACGACGTCGCGTAAGGTTGGCCTGGACCGCTTCAATCTCACTATCCCGCGTCATAAGAAGAACACAAACAAGAGGCTTGCAACAGAAAACATCAACACCCGCAACAACCATGTTGCGTTCTACTCGTGAAACACATCTACGCATAGATCTAGCTCTGATACCACTGAAGGGTTTCGCGGCATAGTAAATCAAAAATTTCTACGGATGCGAACAGAGGGAAAGCCAAGATCTAATCTAGGAGATGCAAACAACAAGAGAGATTGGATTAGATCTTCATACCCTTGAAGATTCGCACAGCGGAACGTTCGTCGGAACGTGGGTGATGTAGTCGTACTCGCTTCTCCTCCTCACGATCCGATCCGATCTAGCACCACAAGTGGCAGTGCCTCCGTGAGATGCACACGTGCAGCACCTCGACGTCTCCTCCTTCCTCGGACCAGCAAGTATGGTGGAGAGACGGATTGGATCTACAACACGACGGCGTGGTGTATATGGTGGAGAATTTCTGCAGCAGGGCTTCGCCTACAAGCAGTCGGGAGGGAGAGAGGAGGGGCAGTAGGACGGCTAGCTCTTGGAGGGGAAGGTGTGGGGGGGGTGGTGCGCCCCCAGCCCTCTTTATATAGAGGGATGGGCGGCTGCAACCCTAGCCCCCTCCCCCAAGCCAAACCGGCGGCCCCAAGGAGAAGGAGTGGGGGGCAAGGAAACCCCCCCTTCTAGAAGGTCTATCTCGAGTTTAAAACCCTCTTGGCCGGCTGGGCCCTATGGGGCCCTGTGCCCCTGGCCCAATGCGGCCAGGGCACTCCCTCATAGGCCCATGCCCCCTCCCGGAAGGTGGGGCCACGTTGGTCCCCTTCCGGAAGGTTCTAGAAGCTTCCGGTACAATACCGATTAACCCGAAACAATTCCGAACTCCAAAAAACTGCACTGCCTTATATGAATCTTATTCTCCGAACCACTCCGGAACCTCTCGTGATGTCCCGGATCCCATCCGAGACTCCGAACAAAAACTCATAAACCAATTATCCAATCTATCCTAGCGTCGAGACACGTTAAGTGTGTGACCCTGCGGGTTCAAGAATATGCAGACATGATCTTCTATCAGTAATCAACAGCGGGGTCTGGAAACCCATATTGACTCCCACACATTCATCGATGATCATATCGGATGAACCACGATGCCAGGATTCAATCAATCCCATATATATATTCCCTTCGTCTCGCGATATTTTACTTGCCCGAGATTCGATCGTCGGTACCGTCATACCTAGTTCAATCTCGTTCACAGCAAGTACTTTACTCGTTCCGTAATCCAATATCACTTTGTGATTAACTCCTTAACCACATGCTTGCAAGCGGTGTTGATATCGATTACCGAGTGGGCCCAAAGTATATCTCTCCTACTTGGGAGGGACAAATCCCATCTCGATACATATAACCCAACAGATACTTTCCGATCACCTGAGAGACACCTTTATGATCACCCTCTCATAGGATGACATTTGATGACCTCAAAGCTTTCTTCCGATACCAGGGAGTTGTATTATCTCATGGTCTAAGGAATACAATATTTGACATAAGAAAAGCTTCGCAAAGACGAACACGATGACATGATCTAATTGCTTCGCTTAGTTTGGGTCTGTCCACCATATCATTCTCCCAATGATATGATCTCATTATTAATTGACAACTCATGTCCATGGTTAGGAAACCTTAACCATCATTAATCAATGAGCTAGTCCATAGAGGCGTACTAGGGACACGGTGTTGTTCACAAACCACACAAGTATTAAAGTTTCCGCTTAATACAATTCTAGCATGGAATATAAACATTATCATGAACAAGAATTATAATAATAACATCTTTATTATTGCCTCTAGGGCATAATTCCAACAACTGCCTCTCACCCTCGAGCTCACTCCTCTCCTCTTCTATCCCTGACCCCATGGTCGATGATGTCGCCGCCGACGATTCCCACCGCCGTGGGCCATTCTGGTTGCCGTCGTGGTGCATGAGGAGGTTGTCGACTATGCCCTTCCTTCCTGTCTAACAGGATTTGAGCATGGTGCTCTCCTGCGACAGATCGATGCCGTCCCGAACCCTAGGGTTTGGGGGTTGGCGTGGATCTTGGTGTTGCCGCTGTCGCCGTGTGTCGTGGTGATTCACCTTGCCACTAGGCGTGGCCATGGTCGCCGCCGTGGCGCTGTATGGGTCGCAGCGCCCCCTGGGGGTGCTCCCCGTGCCGCCATGGTCGTCGACCACCTCTGCTTCCTCTTCTAGTCTTCAGCAAGGACCTTTGGTGAGTTCTTTTCCTCTCCCCCCTTGTGCTCTCTATGCTCGCTCATCCTATGCTAGATGTTGGTAGTGACCTCTCTGGTTACTGTCTTGTCCTGATTAAGATGATTTATTCCATTTAGGGTTCATATCCTGTTGTTGATCATATTCTGGATGAATTAGATCATGTGTGGATGGTCTCTAAGCATGCTAAATGATTATTAGCTTGAGACTTGCTGCTTAAGATGAACTATAATGGTTCTGGTGGCTTATCAGATGATTTTATGCTTAGATTTTATATGATTCAGATGATATAGTTGCTCTGAAATCAATGCTTGGTATAGTCAGTGGGTTTGATAACTTACCACTGTCATTACTTGGTTAATAATAATGAGTATGGTGTGATGAAATCACTGTCCTAGTGCCGTTGGCTTGAGAATTCATGTGTGGTTTGAGATCACAATGATCTCAGACAGTGAAGATATACATAGGAATGTCCTAATTATGATTCCTGTAATGACAGGAAAATGTTTGGTAGATTGATTGAATCTATGAAGATTGAATGCTTATTCTGATTCATGTAAAATTGTTCTTGTGACACCATCTTTGTATGGCACACAAGATTAATTCAAATCCATTGTTTGGGTTGGTTTAAGCTTAAGACAAGTTTGGCATTAAAAGATAAGTAGAAATGTTCCTTTTTGAAATCCCTAAGACCAATGATGTTGGTCTGAGGCTTAGGGATTATGCTCTATCTAGTTGATTCATATGGATGGTTCTGGTAATGGTACCAGCTACTGTTTCTTGGATCAAAGCTTGGAAAAATGATGGTAGGCTTGATTATTTATATGGATCCAAAATATTTACTTCTAAGGTCCTAATCTTATCTTAGAGATGTGCCTAGAAGTGAAATCTTAGCTATATTTATTATTGAATTGAAATATAGCTTGATAGCCAAATCAATGATGTTGTTCTGAGTTTTGGTTGGATCCTTGTACTTTGATGTTTGCTTTTAGAGTTTAAAACCTCAATGATGGATTCACCCCACTTGGGTGCTTTCTGAGAGTTTGAATATGATACAGATCATGTATGCTTGTCTAATCTTAGACAGATAGATCACATGATGGTCTATGTACTCACCACTGTCACTTGATGTTGTGGTTGTTAGTGGTGGATCTTGTGGTTAATCTTGTGCTCCCCTGGTATATCTAGCTCCTGGCTTGTCCTTGATCTAGCCCATCATCTTCTGATCCTGATGGTTTGACCTTGGTCTTGATATCCACCTGATCTTTCCCCTCCTTATTTCACCATCCTGGTGATGTGATCCTAGGCTTTGGTTGGTTTGGCTGCTGGCTGCTGTGCTTGGTTTAGCTGTTGGCTGCTGTGCTTAATGTGTAGAAGCAAGGGAATGATGTGGGGTTTGGTTTCCCATGGCTGTGTTTGACTGTTTTGTTTGGTCTTGCTGCTGCTGTGGTGTTGACATCACACACCATGCAATTTGGTGTGTGTGTTGCTTGTGTGCTTGCTACATAGATGTGGATATGTTCAGAATTTTTGAAAGTTACTTTCATTTGATTACTTTTACTTGGCTGGTGAAACTTGCCCCTCCTTGCTGTCATTTGACTTCTGGCTTAAAATTATAAAAGATTCATCCTTTCATATTGGTGAAACTTGCCCCTTTTTATAAGATTACTCAATGATGAACCTTGATCAGTGCATTTCACTGACAAGTCTGAGAGTAATACAATTTAACCTTAACTTCCTTTATTTTTGTTTGTGTTTATTTTGCAGGTACAGATTTGAAGTTTTTTTTGAAGATTTTTGTTTATTTTTTTCTTTATAGAATAGTCCAATGTAATCTTATTTATGCTTTTGTAATTTTAGTTTTATTCTTTTGTAATTTTCATTTTATTATTTTGTAATAAAGATTATACTTTTATCAATAAAGAAATATTCTTATTCTTTATTTATTGGCTATGGTGAATATTGTGGATGATTTTAATAAGTTACATTTTTGTAACTTATTTATTGAATGAAAATATGAAACAAATATTCATATTCTTAATTGCTTTCTTTAAATAAAGTTTGAGTTAAATTGGTTAACTCTTAATTAAATCAAGATTCAAACATTATTCAAAAATCATTTGAATTATAATTCAAACACTCAAGTTTTAAATTCAAATTTCATTTCCCAAAACACATATTTCCACAAAGATCATATCAAAGTCTATAGCAATCATTCTTTAAGACTAAATCTAATCTCAAAGTATGAAAGAAACCTTGATCACTTTAGGTTTTTATTTGGCAAAAAATTTTCCCACATTTTCACAGATGAATGCATGCAACATTTCAATTTCCTAAATCTACCCTTCGTTAGTTCCTAAATGCTGGGATGTTATAGGATCCCTATTAAATATTTTTCGCATGCCAGTTAACAATTTGTTTTTTTTTCATATTCCCAGGAATCCGAGAGCTTCTCAATCTCAAGACTGAAGAGTAACGGTTAACGGCTAGAGTGTGTGGATGGCACCAGCAAGACCAAGAGCTGATGGCTGTGCTGGGAGGACTGCAAGAGTCCAGTTAGACGGCGACCAGGGATCCTTTGACATATGGAGCATATTGAGGTTCAAAAAATTTCTTGTACACAAGATCAAGTCTTTGTAGGCACTAGGTAACAGTTCAGAAATTAATTGAAAATCCATGTAGCATATATGCTAGTCGTTTGTGATAGTTTTTTTTTTGGAAATGGACGCATGCATTAACACAGAATGTTTAATGTTTACACCCGGCCTCTGCATAACTAAGATGCACACAACCAAATGAACGACAGCACCAGAGAACAAAAAGTAGACAAGAATTACAAAAAGCACTATAAAAAAATGGTCTTCAATCTAAGGAAAATCAATCCTCAAATCACGCGGTCATCCATGTCGGGAAAAAATATCCCTCGTCGTGTCCTCCAATCGCGTACATCCCTCCACAAATAAGTCGCGAAACTCCATGCGTTGGAGAGTAGTCCATGATCGGAGAATAGCCGTGGCTCGATAAATTACCTGCAGAAGAGAAGACACAACGTTATTAAAAATCTTGTCATGTCTAGAAAGCCATAGCGACCATATAATGGCAAACGCTCCCACCCTAAACAAAGTTCTGTACTTATCAACTATTCCATGCAACCAATTACCAAAAACATTGGTTACTGAACGTGGAGGAGATAAACCAGAAGCTATTTGGATGAATGACCATATAGAGCGAGCAAATTTGCAATGGAAGAATAAATGACGAATTGTCTCATTATGATGACAAAAAACGCATTTTGTACTTTCATGCCAATTCCTCTTTGCAAGATTATCTTTTGTGAGAATTACACCTTTACGTAGATACCATGCAAATATCTTCGTCTTGAGGGGTATTTTTATTTTCCAAATTTTACTATTATCATCAACCGGGATATTAGGTTGGACCAATGTTCTATATAGTGAGCCAACAGAAAATTTACCACTTTCTAGTAATTTCTCATGTTCTAAGAAAAAATATTTAACTTCAGGATTCTTAGAACAGAATATTTTCCCTGATAAACATGACAATCTGTTCTCTATAGATTTATATCCTTCTATGTATCTTTAAGTTATCTAGAATAATGGGAAACTTAAACAATTGTGGTTCTAATTGATTTTTTTTCTCACCCCTAATAACCAGAGGCAGAAAACAAATTTCCTTAGATTCTTTGACTGATATCTGATCTCTCTTAGGTCACATGAAGTGTCCCTTTCCACTTAATGATCTTGGGAAAAATTGAAGTAAATAGACAATGTAGCATCCCAAAGCAAGAAGAATGTCGCTGCCAAACTGGAATGCTTGAAGAAGACATTGGCGTGGTCAGATGCTCAGGCAGACATCACCTTTTCCAAAGGCTCCCAGCAGTGCTGAAAATTCTAAGGAAAAGCTGCGTCGCATATCAGAGTTCCTCATCTCTGGGGTTGGTTGGGAGCCAGGGTACAATACCACAGGCCCCGGAACTACCTTGTCAAGTTTCTGAAGGCAAATGGGTTGCTCAAGTGTCACCAGTGCTGCCATAATGCAGTCGAGGTGACTGAGATGGCATTTGTGGAGAAGTTCAAAGATCCTCACAGGAAAGTTGTGCCACACCTTGCTGAAGACTATGCTGCTGCTTGTAGAGGGGAAATTCCAATTAGATTCAAATTTTAACACGCTATTAAGTGCCCACTCGGTAAGCTGGCAAGTCTTGTTTCTATGTTCCTAGCCTAACTGGATGTTGGTTGTCCACTGCAATATTTCTGATACATGCTTATGTCATGTTTGCACTCGTACCATCAATCCTAAGATGTCGATAAGTGTCATTCAGTATAGAAGAAAGCATGGCACATTAATGACTAATGAACTTGTTCATCCTTATGTCATGTTGACACTCCTACCATGTGACCATGACTGTCAAATCTGCCTTCCATACTAAGCTCAAACAACATTTAGCGTCTTCAGTCTCCTTGCAAGTATTTGGACCTTCCATACATTTGACATGAGATTTTCCCTGTTATCCTTTGCCTACTTGGTTTATTAAAATATTTGCATACTGTTTGTGTTGAAGTATACGAATTTGTTGTGTTCCTTCACGATTTGTGATCCCTTCAGAAATAACAGAATTCTTACGTTGCTGTTTTGTCCATACTGGAATATCATCAGGAGTTCAGGACTATCGAGGGTTGTTTGCTAAGAAATATTATGTTATGCTTGAGCTGTAAATTGGTAGTCTTTTCTTACATTCACCTCGAATTTGATATCCAGTGGAGCTTGCTTGGAAAATTCAATTGGCAACAAGATGTATGTATAAAGAGAAAGAACTTCACTGAATAAAAAGCCTAAGTTTTCCATTCTTAATCTTACCATAGTTACTTTTTTCTCTGCTCCGGGCAGCAACACGTGGAGGGAACCAGCATGTTTTGTAAGAATAAATGATTGGTGAGACTATTTGGCATTTGTTTTTTTGCAGTACTTAAACTGTTATTGCTAATGCCAAACCGGTTTTTTTTTGTTCTACTAGATGCAGTTGCAATACTCGTCCGACAGCGCTCAGGCTGCACCAACATCATCCTCCGGCTCTGCCTTACCCACACCGCCACCTTCCAGCTCCAACGCATAGCGAATGCAAGATATTTCGAAGAACAAAAATCAGTGGCTATGAGTAAAGAGTGTCTCCTACCCCGTTTCAAAAAAAAAAAGAGTAAAGAGTGTCATTTGTGTTACTGTATGTGTCAAATACATTCGAAAAAAAAAGAATGTGTCTGTTCAGAGATTCAGAAAATGCAATCTATAGAGAATGGAAGCTGCCAGAAAGTTAATTTAGCTTCAATTTGCAATATTCAGTGAAGACGAAGTTAATTTTGTGAAGCATCTGTGTCTCCCGTTTGGCTTGTACAGTGGAAAAGAAGTCAATTTGCTGCTTTTCTGTCTCCTTGTCTCTAGTTAGCGTTGTTAAGTGAATCAGAGAAATTCCCGGCAGCATGTTTGGAAATTTAGCTTCGGCGTGTTGTGCAGTTTGAAGTTAAAAACATGTAAGTTTACTGAGCTTGGCCATGTTTGTTTCGATGGATTCGGCGAATTTCGGAGATGTCCAGCTTTGGTCTGTACGCTATATATATGAAAGGAGGCGGTGAAAGGAGGCGGTGATAGTGTGACAAAACTTTAAGAAATGATATACTAGACAATTCGTTTATATATTCACAAACTCTGTTTCAGTACTGTACACGTTATTACAGGGGAAAGAACAGAGACAGTACTCTGTTTTTCTACAATTGTATGACAAGGTTACACTATCCGCTCGACTCGAGGTAGATCAATCTTTGCAGCCGTAGATCGTAGCTCAAGATGGAGCTTCATCTGCGAACCATGGATGTCTGAGTGCGGCGGTCGCCGAGAGCCTGTTGTCGATGTTGCAGGAGAGGAGCCTCTTCAGTACCTGGAAGCCTTCTCGGGACAGGCGGTCCTCGGGAAAGAGCTTGCGCAGCCTGTTGCAGCTACGGATGTCCCGCGGCAGCTTCACCAGCTTCCGGGCCAGCGGCAGCGACTTGTACGCCGGCCAGGTGCTATGCCCCGGCACGCCGAGGACGTTGAAGATCTCGCGTAGCTGGCCCCCGGCGTCGTCCCCGTCGAATAGCGGCGCGCCGGCGAGGAGCTCGGCCATGACGCAGCCGAGCGACCACATGTCCACCTCCGTGCCGTAGTCGGGCTTTCCCAGGATCACCTCAGGCGCAATGTACCGCAGCGTGCCGCACCGCGCGTACGGCGGGGGCTCGAACGTGGACATGGCGAGGCCGAGGTCGCAGATCTTGATGCCGCCTGCTTCCCCGCCGATGACGATGTTCCGCGGCTTGATGTCGCGGTGGACGATGCGGCACGCGTGCATGTGCTCGACCCCGCGCAGGAGCTCACGCATGATGCGGCGCACGTCGGGCTCAGGGAAAGGGCGCCCGCCACGCTGGTCGTGGAGGACGTCGTGCAGGCTGGGGCCAACGTACTCCATCACCAGGGAGAGCTCGCCGGTGGCGGGGTCGCGCGAGAGCTCCCGGAGGTCCACGAGGGACAGGTGGCCGCGACACGCCGCCAGGAACGCGACCTCCCGCAGCATGCCGCGGACGGCGGCGGCTGCGGCGGCGGGTTTCTTTGCGCTGTCCGAGTGGTGGAGGGCCTTGACGGCGACGATCTCGCCGGTGATGCGGTGGCGCGCCTTGACGACGAGGCCGAAGCCGCCATTGCCGAGAAAGCCCGTCTCCTCGTATTCGCCGGAGCAGCAGACGCGCCTTCTCTTGCAGCAGCTTGCTGGAGCTGTGCTGGACTGCGAGTAGTCCGCCAAAGATTCGACCGTGCACGCAGCGGCCGCGACTCGCTTGACGGCCATCTAGGTCAGAGAACACGAGAAGAGGGGAGATCAGGGACGGGAGGATGGCGGCGAGTTGAAAATGGCGTGCCGCGTATATATTGTGACGAGGCTCGATCGTGCCATGGCGAGTTCTAGTACTTGTCGGAGTCCGTAAGCAGCGTCGGCGTGGGCGGGGGGCATATCCTGCGAAGGAAACAGGATTAGCCCGACCACAAGTGCGAACCCGTTTTGTTATGGAACCTAATTGGGCTGTGTAGAAGTCGATGACACTTGTCTCACAAGAAAAAAGTCGTGACACCGATCTGGCTATGTGCTTGTTAATTTTATTAAGAGAAAGAATTAAGAAACTAGCAGAGTGCCTGTGCGTTGTTATGACCCATTAAACTTTCTTCCTCGCTTACACATACAAACATAATATACTTGAAATACATTTTGTTAAAAGCCATAATTCTATTTTGTATGCATATAAAGTAAAAGTGCCAACTAATTATCTCTTAACTAAGATTTTGTCCAAGATAGGTTTAACATATTATCATACAATTACATTGGGATGTTGTGAAACCGATGCATCTAAAACTATCATATAAAAACATATATTATCATATCTATCGGAATTATCCCTTTTCCTTGTAGTGGTAGCTAGTAGTAGAAAAAGCATTCCCTGCCTCCTTGCTAGCTTCCTCTCTCTTTGAGTTTAACTGATTTAGTTACTTGTACGTGATGGATATTTGTGCTGCCAGTTTGATTTTGCAATCTTTTACCAACAAGAAACAAATTTACTTACGTAATGCAGCTCCAGGCTAGAAGCGCTTGCAGGGTGGAGGGATCAGGGATGGTCGGCTCTTGCAGGTGGAGGTACGACATCATCGACCGAGTACTCCTCTCCGGTTTTTTTAGCGCCGCGCGGACGGAGGTAGGACACGGCCAATAGAAAATATTGATTCATCCAAATCACTCGTCAATTCCTTAAGACAGTACAAAGGTAAGCTCTAGATGTGTATCTCTGCAATGCTACAGACGGAACAATACCATCATCTATGTTATTCCGTTTCATACCGATTTCGGCAATGGCATCCCCTACTAACTCTTATTTCAGATTAGAGGTCGTAATACTGGAAATAGCAAAAACCGTCTTCGCACACCCAATTATCTGGACAGTATTCCTGCGGCAACGTTGCTCGTCGAACATCTCTTGCGCCAATCCACATCTTTAGTCACAATGCTGTTCCACACCAAAAACTTGTCTTTGCGCTGAGTGTATTGCAGTTCCTTTTCCTCTGCTATATAGTGGTGACAAAATTACTTCCGACGGATTTGCATAGTACGTTGCTGAATTGCTTTTCTTGGTGTATTTTCTAAAACTACTGATCTGTAATATTGGATATCTTAATCGTGGACAGCACTCTCTGGTTTAGCAACAGGGGAAGGGGAAGATCAAACTGAATCAACTCGTTTGGCTTTCTCTGCAAAAGGGTGCCAGCGAAAAATGCAGGAAGAGCGCCGCATTCACCTGTTTTTCCCTTCTCGCGGACCACCTCCGCCTCTTGCAACGCCGCATCCTCCTCCTAGCTCCATCCTCGCCTGCCGAGCGAGCCCAAGATCCTCCTCGTGCACAAGCTCCGCCCGGCTTCCCTCCTTCTCGACGCGTGTGTACCCACAGGACCGCGCCATGCCGCCGGTTCCTAGCCGTCAGAAGCCTGGACTCGACGGCGAACTGTCTAGATAACGAGGGCGAGGAGATCAACGGTGGCGGTGGGATGGGGATTGGAGGACCCTCTTGTACATTGTGCGCTCCAGGGCACCAACGCCAGCCTCACCGGCACCCATCCTGACATCGTCCTCGCTACAGGAACAGGAGGACGGGAAGACCGCGAAGGTTTCCCGCGGCGGCGTGCCACGCCAGAGAAGGAGGAGGAGGTGCCACTGGACCACGGAGGAGGATGGGGCGGTGGTGCGGGGACACGGGGAGGGGCGGCGGTGGTGCAGGGGATTCGGGGGTTAGAGTAGATGCGCAGATCAAGGGCCGTCGGGACTCTCTATAGAGACGGGGTGATAGCAGGAGATTGGGGAGGAGTAGGTGCTTCGGCCGTGAAGAAGGTGGAGATCTCGGGTGGGTGGCCGGTGGCGGAGAGCTCCAGGCGCGGGCGGCGGCGTAGAAGGATGCTAACGAACCAACTATTGACTATTGACTTTGCGGTGGCACACAATGTAAATTGTCCAAACACGCAGGGGCAAAACGGTCTAGGAAAAATCGGAACCAAAAAAAGTGTGGACGAACCTACCTCAAGGAAAATTAGTAGATAGATGATACGTCCAATTTGCATCACCTTTCTATATCATAATTTACCTCTATTCATTGATATTTGTCTTATTATGAGGTATTACTTATGGCTTTTCATTTGTTTATGCATGTTGGTGTTGGAATTATGCCCTAGAGGCAATAATAAAGATGTTATTATTATAATTCTTGTTCATGATAAAGTTTATATTCCATGCTAGAATTGTATTAAGCGGAAACTTTGATACTTGTGTGGTTTATGAACAACACCGTGTCCCTAGTACGCCTCTATGGACTAGCTCATCGATTAATGATGGTTAAAGTTTCCCAACCATAGACATGAGTTGTCAATTAATAATGACATCATGTCATTGGGAGAATGATATGATGGACAGACCCAAATCAAGCAGAGCAATTAGATCGTGTCATCGTGTTCATCTTTGCGAAGCTTTTTCTTATGTCAAATATTGTATTCCTTAGACCATGAGATAATGCAACTCCCTGGTATCGGAAGAAAGCTTTGAGGTCATCAAACGTCATCCTATGAGAGGGTGATCATAAAGGTGTCTCTCAGGTGATCAGAAAGTACTTGTTGGGTTGTATGTATCGAGATGGGATTTGTCCCTCCCAAGTCGGAGAGATATACTTCGGGCTCACTCGGTAATCGATATCAACACCGCTTGAAAGTACGTGGTTAAGGAGTTAATCACAAAGTGATATCGGATTATGGAATGAGTAAAGTACTTGCTGTGAACGAGATTGAACTAGGTATGCCGATACCGACGATCGAATCTCGGGCAAGTAAAATATCGCGTGACGAAGGGAATATATATATGAGATTAATTGAATCCTGGCATCGTGGTTCATCCGATATGATCATCGATGAATGTGTGGGAGTCAATATGGGTTTCCAGACCCCGCTGTTGATTATTGATAGAAGATCATGTCTGCATATTCTCGAACCCGTAGGGTCACACACTTAACGTGTCTCGACGCTAGGATAGAATGGATAATTGGTTTATGAGTTTTTGTTCGGAGTCTCGGATGAGATCCAGGACATCACGAGAGGTTCCGGAATGGTCCGGAGAATAAGATTCATATAAGGGAAAGCAGTTTTTGGATTTTGGAATTGTTTTAGAATGTTCGGTATTGTACCGGAAGCTTCTAGAACCTTCCGGAGTGGGACCAACGTGGGCCCACTTGTCGGGAGGGGGCGTGGGCCTACGAGGGAGTGACCTGGCCGCATTGGTCCAGGAGCACAAGGTCCCATAGGCCCAGCCGGCCAAACCCTAGGGGAAACCTAGGGAGAGCTTCTAGAAGGGGGGGGGGACTTGCCCCCCACTCCTCCCATGTGGCCGCCGACCCTAGGCTTGGAGGAGGGGCAAGGGGGCAGCCGGCCAGCCCTCTATATAAAGAGGGCAGGGGCGCACCCTCCCCACACACCTCCTCAAACCCTAGCCGCCTAGTTGCTTCCCTCCTCTCTCTCTCTCCCGACTGCGCGTAGGCGAAGCCCTGCCACAGAAACTCTCCACCTTTGCACCACGCGTCGTGTTGTAGATCCAATCTATCTCTCCACCCCACTTACTGGACCGAGGAAGGAGGAGACGTCGAGGTGCCGTACGTGTGCATCTCTCGGAGGCATCGCCACTTGCGGTGTTGGATCGGATCGGATCGCGAGAAGGAGAAGGCTAGTACGACTACATCAACCACGTTCTGTCGAACGTTCCGCTGTGCGATTTCTTCAAGGGTATGAAGATCTCATCTACCCCCCTCGTTGTTTGCATCTCCTAGATTAGATCTTGGCTTTTCCCGTTCGCATTCGTAGAAAATTTTAATTTACTATGCTACGAAACCCATCAGTGGTATCAGAGCTAGATCTATGCGTAGATGTGTTTCACGAGTAGAACGCAACATGCTTGTTGCGGGCGTTGATGTTTTCTGTTGCAAGCCTCTTGTTTGTGTGCTTCTTATGACGTGAGATAGTGAGATCGAAGCGGTCCAGGCCAACTTTACGCGACCTCGTTCGCGAGACCGGCTCCGCACTTGACGTGTGGCTTGTTCAACACATGCGGCTGGTGGATGCCAGTTTCTCTCACTATAGTTGTCATGGGATTTACACCGGATGTTGGCAACCATAATATCACCGTTGTGGCTTTCCGTAGGTAAGAATCGTTCTTAGCTTACTCCCATAACCCACGTAAGACATGTAACAACAAAGTAGAGGCGTCTAACTTGTTTTTGCAGGGAGTGTTTTTGTGATATGGTATGTCCCAAGATGTGATGTGTATGATGTATGCAATGATCATGTTTTGTAATGTTTCACGACTTGCATGTCGATGAGTACACAACCGGCAGGAGCCATATGGTTGTCTTTATAATTGTGTATGACCTGTGTATCAACTTCTTATACGCCATGTAATAGCTTTACTTTATCGCTAAGTAGTTAGAAATAGTTGTAGTTGCTATTCGCGGTGGAGTCAATCATGGTGGAGATGATAGAGATCATGCTGGCACGCACAAGATGGAGATCATTGCGCGGAGATTGGCTATACCATGTCACATAAAATTATATGCATGTGATGTTTATACTTTTATGTATCTTATTATGCTTAGATCGTGACGGTAGCATTATAAGATGATTCCTCACTTAAAGATCAATATAAAACTGTGTTCTCCCCATGTATGCACCGTTGCGAAAGTTCATCGTGTTCAAGCATCACGTGATGATCGGGTGCTATAAACTCTACGTTCACATACAACGGGTCCAATCCAGTTTTGCACACGCGGAAATGCTTGGGTTTGACTTGACGAGCCTAGCATGTACAGACATGGACTCGGAACACACGAACCGAAAGGTTAAGCTTGAATCATATGAATGATATGATCGATACTTTGTTGTCCACCATTGAAACCACATCTCTTCTCGTAAAGATCGGATTAGGTGTGGTGAATTTGGATCATGTTCACTAAACAACTTGAGGGATGTTGAATTTAGTGGGAGTTCATCTAGTAATTTGATTAAGTTGAACTAGTTATCATGAACATAGTCTAAATTGTACTTGCAAATTTTGTAGATCAAATGGCTAAGTCAAACTTCAACTTCAACGTTTTTGTTGAGAAAGAAAAGCTTAAGAACAATGGGTCTAACTTCACCAACTGGTTCCGCAATATGAGAATCATTCTCTCTGGCGGACAAAAGGACTATGTCCTTCAGAAAGCGCTAGGTGACGCCCCTGCTGTAGATGCGTCGGCTGATGAGAAAGCTGTCTATCAGTCGCGCAAGGATGATTATGGTGTGATTAAGAGAACCATGTTGTTTGCTATGGAATCGGACCTTCAAAATCGTTTTGAGGAGTTCCCCGGGCCCTTTGAGATACTTGAGGAACTGAAAACTATGTTTCAGACTCAGGCCCGTTCTGAGAGATATGAGATCTCTGAGAAATTCTTTAACTGCAAGATGGAGGAAGGGAGTTCCGTTAGTGAGCACTCCATTAAGATGTCGGGCTACACTCAACGCCTTGAGCAACTGGACTGCAAGATTCCAGAGGAGATCAAGATTGACAGAGTTCTGCAATCACTCCCTCCTAGCTACAAAGGTTTTGTAGTTACTCATAATCTGATACGATCACTGAGCTCTTCGCTAAGCTGAAAGCTGCGGAGGTGGACATCAAGAAAGATAATCATGTGTTGATGGTCAACAAGCCCCCCAGCTTTAAGAAAGGTAAGGGTGCAAAGAAGTCCTTCAAGAAGGGCAGCGGCAAGCGCGTTGCCCCTGCTGAGAAGAAGCTCAAGTCTGGACCTAAGCCGGACACTGAGTGCTTCTATTGCAAGGACAAGGGTCACTGGAAGCGCAACTGTCCGAAGTACTTAGCGGACAAGAAGGCTGGCACCATCAAAGGTATATTTGATATACATGTTATTGATGTTTTCCTTACTAGCCCTCGTTGTAGTGCCTGGGTATTTGATACTGGTTCAGTTGCTAATATTTGTAACTCGAAACAGGAGCTACGGAATAGACGGCGGCTAGAGAGGGATGAGGTGATGATGCGCATTGGCAACGGATTAAGAGTTGATGTGATGGCCGTCGGCACGCTCTCCTTAGTTTTACCTTCGGGATTAGTTTTAAACCTCAATAAATGTTATTATGTGCCTGCGTTGAGCATGAACATCATGTCTGGATCGTGTTTATTGCAAGACGGTTATTCATTTAAATGGGAGAATAATGGTTGTTCTATTTATATGAGTAACATCTTTTATGGTCATGCACCTGCTATGAATGGTTTATTTCTTCTGAATCTCGAAAGCAATGAAACACACATCCATAACATTGAGGCTAAGAGATGCAAGGTAGATAGTGATAATACAACTTATTTGTGGCACTGTCGTCTAGGTCATATTGGTGTAAAACGCATGAAGAAACTCCATTCTGATGGAATTTTCGAGTCTCTTGATTTTGAATCATTTGACACGTGTGAACCATGCCTCATGGGCAAGATGATCAAAACCCCGTTCTCCGAATAATGGAGCGAGCAACGGACTTATTGGAAATCATACATACCGATGTATGCGGACCAATGAGTGTTTCGACCCGCGGTGGTTATCTCTATTTTCTCACTTTCACTGATGACTTAAGTAGATATGGGTATATATATTTAATGAAACATAAATCTGAAACATTTGAAAAGTTCAAAGAATTTTAGAATGAAGTGGAAAACCATCGTAACAGAAAAAAAAATTCTACGATCCGATCGTGGAGGTTAATATTTGAGTTATGATTTTCTCACTCATCTTAAAGCAAGCAGAATCGTTTCGCAACTCACGCCACCCGGAACACCACAGTGCAATGGTGTGTCTGAACGCCGGAATCGAACTCTATTAGATATGGTGTGATCAATGATGTCTCCTACAGATTTGCCGTTATCATTTTGGGGTTATGCATTAGAAACCGCTACATTCACTTTAAATAGGGCCCCATCTAAATCTGTTGAGACGACCCCGTATGAACTGTGGTTTGGTGCTAAACCTAAGTTGTCATTTCTTAAAGTTTGGGGATGCAAAGTTACGTCAAGAAGTTGATGCAGGACAAGCTCGAACCCAAAGCGAAGAAATGCGTCTTCATAGGATACCCTAAGGAAACGATTGGGTATACTTTCTACCACAGATCCGAAGGCAAAGTGTTTGTCGCAAAGAACGGATCCTTTCTTGAGAAGGAGTTTCTCTCGAGAGAAGTGAGTGGGAGGAAAGTAGAGCTAGACGAGGTTATTGAACCTTCTCTTGAGTTGGAGAGTAGCGCAGCACCTGAAATTGTTCCAAAGGCTGCACCAACAACAGAGGAAGCTAATGACAAGGATCATGAAGCTTCGGACGATGCTACTACTGAACGTCGCAGGTCGACAAGGTCACGTGCCCCTCCTAAGTGGTACGGCAACCCTGTCTTAACTGTCTTGTTAGTAGACAATAGTGAACCTGCGAACTATGAGGAAGCAATGATGAGCCCAGACTCTGAGAAATGGCTAGAGGCCATGAAATCCGAATTGGGATCCATGAGCGAAAACCAAGTATGGACTTTGGTGGACCCTCCTAGCGACCGAAAGGCCGTTGAGTGCAAATGGATATTCAAGAAGAAAACGGATGCGGATGGTAATGTTAGTGTCTATAAAGCTCGACTTGTCGCGAAAGGTTTTCGACAAGTTCAAGGTGTTGACTACGATGAGACTTTCTCTCCTGTAGCGATGTTTAAGTCCATTCGGATTTTATTAGCAATTGCTGCGTTTCATGATTATGAAATATGGCAGATGGATGTCAAAACTGCGTTCCTCAATGGCAACATTGATGAAGAGTTGTATATGATGCAACCCGAAGGTTTTGTCGATCCTAAGGATGCTGATAAGGTGTGCAAAGTTCAGCGTTCCATTTATGGAATGAAGCAAGCATCTCGGAGTTGGAACCTTCGTTTTGATCAAGTGATCAAGAGCTTTGGATTTGTTCCAAATTGCTACGAAGCTTGTATCTACAAGAAAGTGAGTGCAAGCTCAATGACATTTTTGGTACTATATGTGGATGACATATTGATTATTGGAAATGACATTGACATGCTTAACGATGTGAAGAGTTATTTGAACAAATGTTTTTCAATGAAAGACATAGGGGAAGCTGCTTATATATTGGGCATCAAAATCTATAGAGATAGACAAAGACGCCTAATAGCTTTAAGCCAAAGTACATATCTAGACAAAATTCTGAAAAGGTTCAGAATGGATAAAGCAAAGAAAGGTTCATTGCCCATGTTGTCAGGTAAGATATTGAGCAAGGCTCAGTGTCCAGCTATGGTAAACGATAGAGAAACCATGAGCAAAGTGCCTTATGCCTCGACCATAGGTTCTATCATGTATGCCATGCTGTGTACTAGACCGGATGTGTCCAATGCTCTTAGTTTGACGAGCAGATACCAAAGTGATCCAGGAGTGGAACACTGGACAGCCATAAAGAACATCCTAAAGTATTTAAATAGGACTAAAGAAATGTTCTTGGTCTATGGACGTGATGAGCAGCTCGTCGTAAAAGGTTACGTCGACGCTAGTTTAACAATCGACCGGATGATTCTAAATCTCAGACAGGATACGTTTATATTTTGAACGGAGGAGCTGTGAGCTAGAGAAGCTGCAAGCAAAGCGTGATCGCGGGATCTACAGTAGAATCAGAGTACATGGCTGCTGCAGAAGCGTCAAGTGAAGGATTTTGGATCAGGAACTTCATCACTGAGCTTGGTGTGGTTCCAAGTGCCTTGGACCCACTGGAGATATTGTGCGACAACACTGGCGCCATAGCATTGGCTAAGGAACCAAGATATCATCCAAAGACCAAGCACATCAACCACCGATTTCATATAATTCGAGATTATATAACAGATGGAGATCTGAAGATTAGCAAAGTACATACGGATCTGAATGTCGCAGATCCATTGACTAAACCTCTTCCACGAGCAAAACATGATCAGCACCTTAATACCATGGGTGTTAGATTGTTACCAGATGTAAACTAGATTATTGACTCTAGTGCAAGTGGGATACTGTTGGAACTATGCCCTAGAGGCAATAATAAAGATGTTATTATTATAATTCTTGTTCATGATAAAGTTTATATTCCATGCTAGAATTGTATTAAGCGGAAACTTTGATACTTGTGTGGTTTATGAACAACACCATGTCCCTAGTACGCCTCTATGGACTAGCTCATTGATTAATGATGGTTAAGGTTTCCCAACCATAGACATGAGTTGTCAATTAATAATGAGATCATGTCATTGGGAGAATCATATGATGGAAAGACCCAAATCAAGCAGAGCAATTAGATCATGTCATCGTGTTCATCTTTGCGAAGCTTTTTCTTATGTCAAATATTGTATTCCTTAGACCATGAGATAATGCAACTCCCTGGTATCGGAAGAAAGCTTTGAGGTCATCAAACGTCATCCTATGAGAGGGTGATCATAAAGGTGTCTCTCAGGTGATCGGAAAGTACTTGTTGGGTTGTATGTATCGAGATGGGATTTGTCCCTCCCAAGTTGGAGAGATATACTTCGGGCTCACTCGGTAATCGATATCAACACCGCTTGAAAGTACGTGGTTAAGGAGTTAATCACAAAGTGATATCGGATTACAGAACGAGTAAAGAACTTGCTGTGAACGAGATTGAACTAGGTATGCCGATACCGACGATCGAATCTCGGGCAAATAAAATATCGCGTGACGAAGGGAATATATATGGGATTAATTGAATCCTGGCATCGTGGTTCATCCGATATGATCATCAATGAATGTGTGGGAGTCAATATGGGTTTCTGACCCATTGTTGATTATTGATAGAAGATCATGTCTGCATATTCTCGAACCCGTAGGGTCACACACTTAACGTGTCTCGACGCTAGGATAGAATGGATAATTGGTTTATGAGTTTTTGTTCGGAGTCTCGGATGAGATCCAGGACATCACGAGAGGTTCCGGAATGGTCCGGAGAATAAGATTCATATAAGGGAAAGCAATTTTTGGATTTTGGAATTGTTTCGGAATGTTCGGTATTGTACCGGAAGCTTCTAGAACCTTCCAGAGTGGTACCAACGTGGCCCCACTTGTCGGGAGGGGGGCGTGGGCCTATGAGGGAGTGCCCTGGACGCATTGGGCCAGGGGCACAAGGCCCAGCCAGCCAAACCCTAGGGGAAACCCTAGGGAGAGCTTCTAGAAGGGGAACTTGCCCCCCACTCCTCCCATGTGGCCGCCGGCCCTAGGCTTGGAGGAGGGGCAAGGGGGCAGCCGACCAGCCCTCTATATAAAGAGGGCAAGGGCGCACCCTCCCCACACCTCTCTCTCTCTCTCTCTCTCTCTCTCTCTCTCTCTCTCTCCCAGTAGGGTGAAGCCCTCGCAGTAAACTCTCCACCTTTGCACCACGCCGTCGTGTTGTAGATCCAATCTATCTCTCCACCCCACTTGCTGGACCGAGGAAGGAGGAGACGTCGAGGTGCCGTACATGTGCATCTCTCGGAGGCATCGCCACTTGCGGTGTTGGATCGGATCGGATCACGAGGAGGAGAAGGCTAGTACGACTACATCAACCATGTTCTGTCGAACGTTCCGCTGTGCGATTTCTTCAAGGGTATGAAGATATCATCTACCCCCTCGTTGTTTGTATCTCCTAGATTCGATCTTGGCTTTTCCCGTTCGCATCCGTAGAAAATTTTGATTTACTATGCTGCGAAACCCTTCAATTGGATGATTCTTGGAGGATGGACTGCCAGAGTCTGGATTGTGATGGAAACGAAGGCGTTTCGGTGCAATTTCGCAAAGATCAGAAAAATACCAGAAAAATATGGAAACATACTATTTCTCCAGAAGAATGAGGGAGCCAGAAGGAGGGACGAAGAAGGGCCTCAGGGGGCCCACACCCCCTAGGCGCGGGCCCACCTGACCCCGCACCTAGGGCAGGTGTGGCCCACCTTCCCGGCCTTCGTCCCTTCGCCTATATCTTCCCTACAGAATCCTAAGCCTCGGGGAGCGACCACAGATAGATTTCTGCCGCCTCTGGAGGGCGAAAAACACCAAGAGAGAAAGATATCTCCGGCAGAAAGATTTCTGCCAGGGGAATTCCTTCTCGGAGAGGGGAGACCGTCGCCATCAACACCGTCATCAAGCTAGGCTTCATCGGGATCATCATCCACACCATCATCTCCACCAGCACCATCATCACCACTCCGTCCCGCTGTAACAATTGTGTTGGATATTACTTTAGTTCATTAAGGGAAACTTTCCCGGTGTTGATTACTATTGTAGCTGATGCTTGTGAGTGGAACCATTGGATTATTGCTTATGTTCAGATTGTTATCCATTACCATATCATCTTTGATCTTGATCCGTATGATGTCTTTGAGTAGTTCGTTTAGTTTTTGAGGACATGGGAGAAGTCATATTGTTAGTAGTGAATCTGTGATGAGTTATTTTTTTAGGGTATTAACAGTAGGAAAGGTTCCTACTGCCTCATTTTCATTAATAAATGGTCATACTCTGAAAAGTTACATATTTACATAACACAAAGGGATAAAATATCTCCCAAAAAAAAGGTTAGAAAACCTAAGACCTCACAGAGTTTACAAACTATGGATAATGTTCTTGATGAGTGGGTGTAAATCCTCCTTTGTCCTATGAATCAGTAGTGAAAGATCAGCAGCCAATCTTGACTTCCAGGCCTGAACCGAGGGTTGTATGTTATTAAACCAGAGATTGTTTCTCTCCTTCCAGATGTTCCAGGATCCAACCAGAGTAATTTCCATAAATAACTTTTTTATTCTAGTTTTGTTTTCCTTGCTCAATGATCTGAAGCCTAGAGCTAGCCATAGACCAGGAGATACTAATTGAATCGCAGCAAGCTTGACTGAAAGGGCAATGAAAGAGCAAGTGTTCAATTGTTTCTTAAGTAGTATGACTACACATTAAACAGTCATATCCAGTCCCAAGTGCATAATGCCTTCTTCTAAGCATGTTTCTTGTATTCAGCCTGTCAGACAGAACAAGCCATCCAAAGAACTTCACTTTTGCAGTGCACTTTGATTTCCACAGCCATTTGAAACATATATGTGGGTTCATGTTTCTAAAATTATATGGATAATATTTGCTGGATGTGAAATCTTTGGCTCCCCAAACATAACTCCAAGTGTCTTGTAAGTGCTCAATAAGTTTTATCTCTCTGCAACTGAAAGAACATCTCATAATCCCTAGTGTTTTGTGTGTTAGATAATAATATCAAGGATTATTTGATGTGTGTTGAAGTGTTGCAGCTCTCTCTAAGGAAAAAGGGAAATGTATCTGCCTTTGGGGGGCGGATAATCCGCCACTCCCTGTTCCCAAATAGGCGCAAGCCCCAGAAGGGGGGCGGAGTTTTGGCCGGATTTTCTGGCCATGCCGGATAATCCGTCCCCTCAGGGGGGCCGGATAGTCCGCCCGCCCCCTTGCTCACCGCCAAGGCGCAAACCCTAGAGAGGGGGTGGAGTTTTTGCCGGAATTTCCGTCTAGGCCGGATAATCCGCCCCCAAGATCTTTACCAAGGTTCGCAGGCGCCAACCCTAGAGAGGGGGCGGAGTTTTCCCAGGGGCGGATAGTCCGCCCTAAGTGGGGGGTGGATAATCCGCCCCCAAAGTTTCTCAACGGCCAGATCTGGGAAGGGGCTATTTAAGACAGCCTTCCCCCTCTTGCCAGATCCCTTGGTTGATTCAAAAAAGACAAGATCTGATCTGCAACCTTCATCCAAGAGAGCTCCACCTAGATCCACCCAAAGGCCCCGTCCCTTGGGGAATCAAAGGAGGAGAACTCGATCTTCATCATCAGCAATCAAGCGCTTCATCTCCTCTCCATTCATTTGGAGAATTACCAATCTAGTATTTCTTGCAAATACCTATATCCTTGTTTTGTTTATATTGATAAACCTTGTTCTTGTGACAGCTTGTTGTCATCTCGGGAGCCCCCAATTCAGTTGTGGGTGTGTGTGCCCCGGTAGCGTTGTAAAAGGCACTGATTACCGCCTCGAAGGGATCCAATAGTGGAGAAGGTGGATCAGGCCTCTCGTGGCGAGATCCATCGGAGAATAGGGTGAGGCCTATTGTGTCGTTGTGGTATTAGAACCAGCGGCGGGCCCAGGATTTTGGGGGTGTGTATTCAAAATTTCAAAAGGGTGCAAAAATATATAGAGTATACATATACACTAAAAATAGTCTAGATACACTCTTTTCACAAAACTAAAACATATTATATTATAAAATAGAGGGAGGACATGCTAGTTTTTGGCATGTATAATTGATAATAGAATCATACTGTTCCAAATATATGTATAGAATATAAACAACAAAATTTAAGCATAATATCGTAGATTCATATAACATGGCATAACTTGAAATTGTTTAATATATCAAAAGCAGCATCTCAAATATATAGTGGACATGAAATATGAAAAAAGATAGACAAGCTTATAACTTACAATATAACTTTCTGATGCTTCAGGTTTTGAAAAATAGTTATGATGTCCTCATCTTTAATTTGCGAGAAGAATTCCCGCTCAATTAATGCAATCAAGCAATCATTCAAGTATTTTTTGGCTCAAAATCAACATATGCAATCTGGAAAAAAACAGTCAGGTCTTATGATATTTCGGACAAACTCATTTATTTCTGAATTTCTATAGCACCTCAAATCCTCTAGAGTAGGGAAATTGTGGAAGAAAGGAGGAGCAGCGATCAACGATCAACGATCAGCAATCAGCAATCAGTCAGCCGAAGACGTGGCCCTGCGCGGACGTCCTAGTCGCGGAGCAGGGAGCCAGGGTGGAGGATATTCTGGATCAAAGAAGCGTGCGTGCACCCCTGCCAGCCTGTGCACGGCTCAGATGAGTGTCGCCTGCAGGCTGCTGCGTCGACGCCGGGACTCCGCCATCACGCATCACTGCCGCCTATCTAGTTCTGTCTAGGGCTTGGACTCAGTTTGGAAAATTGGAGATGCGATCGGGATTGGGGAAGACGGCAGACACGCACGATCGAACAGACGTCGCTATGCGTGCAAGCGGCCGACCAACGGAGCTAAATGGGCCAATTAGCTAGTTGGGCCTCATGGAGGAGGGTGGATGGACCGATGGAGGAGGGAGGTAGGCTTTGTGGCCCGAATACTCGGTCTGTTCTCTCATTTCCGTATTTTTCATACATATGTGCATTATATACTGTATATATCCAGTTTTTGGTCAAAAAATTTGGGTATTCAACTGAATACCCTTGAATTTAAGTGGGCCCGCCCCTGATTAGAACCGCCCACCCCTCCAACGCAGATGTACTTCCCTTAATGTCAACACCCGGGTTTTTAATCCCAGATGCCTGTTATGCCATACATCGTAATCCCAGGATTACCATTTTTGCGAGACATAACAGAATTGGATACGATAGTACATCATCCATTACAAACCGTACATAAGTTCTTACACAAATAGGGATCTCATGATCCAGTTCTTAATACAACTTCAAGCAGAGGAATACGTAATAATAACGGTAGCGTAGGCGAAGCTCCCTCTTCGGGGTCACAGGCAATGCTGACGATGGGAGATGATCCTAGTTGTCGTAACCTTCCTGGGGTCCATCCTCCAGGTACTCCTCTTCATAGTCTGGCCATGGGAATAGCCAGGGACAAAGCCATGAGTACTCTTTAAGTACTCGCAAACTAATACTAACAAGTAAACGGGTTTTTTTTGGAAATAGGACACTAGGCTCTAGGGTTGTTTTGCAAAAGCCAGATTTATCTCTACTAAGTTCAGAAGCAAGAGAGCTAATTGAAGTTTATAACACCTAAGTGGGAACTTGTATCTCATGCCACAACCCTGTTGTGGTCAAGTCAAAGTCTCAATTCATTTCACAAGTTCTTTTAAAACATATGACGAGGGAACAGTATGGCCACTCCAACTGTCCATAACCGTGGGCGCGGCTATTCAAATAGTTTGACACTCTGCAGAGATTGTACACTTTCACCACAACATTCGATACATCCGTCAGGAACAAATCCTGAATTCACCATACTCAGTATGCGGATAATCAATCCTAACCTTTCAATTACACGCCCTAGTATAAGCACCTCTCCTGTGAGTTTGGCCTCCCAACCATGACCACTGTCATCTTGGGTACTGCACATGTGGACAATCTTCACAAGGTAGCCTCAGCTCAGACCTTGGCCGTGAGGGAACTAATACTAAGGTATATAAGTTTCCAGTCAAGCCCTACCCAATCTTCGGGTATTGTGGTTGTACGATAAAATTGGAATGGTATCGCATCCAGACAACCATCAGTTTTATAAAGTCTAAGGCTCATGCCTCAACATTTTCATCACCATAATCATCAGGTGTTCGGAAACACATGTAAAAACATCTCAGTAGAATGATCCATCATTCTAAGGTTTTCATAACCATTTTTACCAAGTATTCCCATCGAAAGTTGGTCAAGTTTTATGCTTAGCACTAGCATCTACAAGTGGGGGTGAGTACTAATGAGGGGTGGTAAACTAGTGGAGTTTTAACTAAGTTCAATCTCATGCCTTAGGATGACATCAAGATTATCTAGCTTAGGCCAAATTTTATGCTCTTTATGCAACCTTCAAGTATCCTTCTAGTATCTACCATTTATTCCAGTAAACTCTAAGTAAGAGCTTTGATAAAGAAATAAAGTAATAAACTTGCAAATAAAACTAGGATTGGTTTATCAAGTGGTTATGATCATATATGCTTTAAGGCATATAGTGGGCATAGTAACAAGTAGTGGTTGGTTTGCATCAGTAGAGTATCTTGTAAGTGTGAGCTAGCACATTCAACTAGTAGTATTAGGCTTGCCTTGTGCAGAGCAGTGGTTGAAGTTCTCCTCGGCTTCTTCTTCATAGAATTCTCCTTCCTCTTCGTATCCTTGGTCGATACTAGCGTCTATAAATAAATACGATGTACACAATCACCAAACAATACTTAACTACTTGCAATCATCACACAAATGGGTCCTATAGATGATCTAGCATCATCACTAACATTACAAGATTAAAGCTTGGTTTAATTCCTTTTATTTTTAGAAAAGTAATTTCTACTCATTGAAAAATTACTTAAGATTTAATATTCTCTAAACCAAACATGGGATCATGTTGACACATGTCATCACCACATATTGTAGTCCATGGGAATGTGATTTAAAGTGGTGTCACAATTTAATAAGGTTTTACCCTTTTATTTTAATTAATTAAAGTGGCTAGAAATGCCTATGGGGCATTCTTTTATTTACTTTAACATTATTTCTGTAAGTAAACCTATATATTTTTATATATTCTGAAAGGTATGGTTAAATGTGATTTTTGAGAGTTGTAATCAACTCAAAATCTATTATGGTTTAAATTTGAAAAATGTTTGAATGCAGAAAAGCTTCTTCCTTGTTATTTTTACCATGGGTGATCTATAGATCCAAATGACTTGAATCCAACGGGCTTGGATTCAGCATTCCCAGACCTTTCTAAAAAAATTGGTTTCATTCAATTTGGTTCACTAAATCAATCTGGGTTGATTTTTGAAACTGGGTACAGAAGTGTGTTTGAAATAAAAATGGAAAAAGTTTAATTCAAATAACTGGGCTGCGCGGGAAACGATACTGGGCCGGCCTGCTAAGCGCAGCGTTTCCACGGGCTGTTTAAGTGGCTGTCCCCACGCCGCTGAGACGAAGTGCGGCTGATGCAGGGCAACGTGGTGCGTTCGATCTGGTTCTAATCCAACGACTGAGAGTCATCGTCGACGTTGGGCAACGCCGGCGAGACAGAAACCTAGCGCGGCCAGTGGGGGTCGCTGGGGGCTCACCGGGGTTCAGGCGAGGCAGGCGAACGACGAAGTCGACGACGGCGAACCTCCTGGTACCGGCAGCTTCTCCTGGGGCGGCTCCAATCGCTGGCTTCCTTCTGCTCCAGAGGCGGCAGACTCCAGCGAAATTCCAGCGATGCGCTGCTCGCCTTGCTCCGGGACTGAGGTGGGGTGGTTCTGGGTGAAAGAGGAGTGGAATGGTGTGAAGAATTCGAGCGGGGGAGGCCTCTACTTATAGTCGCTACGGTGAGACTGAACGGCATGGGCAGGCGACGGTGGCGACACGGCTACGGGCTGCTAGAGGCATGGCCGGCGGTGGCGATCGATTGGTGGTCTCCTGGCGATGCTCTACGGCTTTAATGCGCATGTAGGGCGGTGCGGTTTGGTCTGGAACACGCGACGCTCTGCGCGACAGATGCGGCGTCTTCGACGGCAAGCGGTGGCTGTGCGGCATGGGGCGGCGAATGGGGATGTCTGGCGGTCTCCTGGGTCGATGGCGATCATGCATGCACGCGGCGAGGGCGGCGCGCGGTCTGTGGGCTTTGGTCGAGCGTGGCGCTCTGGCGCATGCTCGGCATGGTTGACAGAGGCACGGGCGCGGCGTTCTTGGGTGCTGTGTTCGACGTCTTCGAGGCAGGGCTGGTCGAGAGGGGGCGTTGAGGCATGGGTGATCTTCCAGACAAGGTTGGCACGGCTAGTTTCTCTCCTAGCTTGCTGTCTACACTGGGGTGGCATGGGTGGCTTCGACTGTTCACCATTGATGTCATTGCCCAGCTTACAGTGAGGCTAGTGCTTGGTTTAACTTGCTAGATGATCTACTGAGATGGTTGTGAGATAGAGAGGGAACAAGTTAGGCTTCAATCACTGCTCACAATAGTGTTTTGATTTTGTTTGATTTGTGTCTGTCAAGTGTTTGATGAAATGGCCGCAAGAATTCAAGTTTTGAATTTTGAAAAGATTTTTGGTGGGTGTGCTAGGTTGGTGCTGGTGAGTCTGCAGATGCTTGGGTTTTGAAAGTTGAGCTTGTTTGAGTGGTTTTTGAAAAAGTGGGATCTTCTCATATGATAAAGATTCAATTTTGAATTTTCATTTAAACCATGCATTTGAAAGTTTCTGGATGATCACAAAGTGGGCCTTGATACTTTGTTATGAGTATAATCAAGGGGTGCAAAGATCCAAAAAAGTTTCTGTTAGGTTCTAAAAGTTTGAGACAGCCAAAGTAGGCATGGGAGTTAAATTGGTCAAAGTGACCATTCACTCATTTAACTTTGTTTTGATTTATTTGTCTTTGGGAAAAGTGTGGGGATTGTTTAGATGATGTTTATTTTACCTAAGAAACATTTTACAAGCAAAGGAACACACAAACAAGTTGGTTCAAAAGAATTTCAAATGAAATACATACACATATGCGTGCTTTCATAATTTAATTTAGAAAAGTTTTTGTTAACCCTAATTTTGAGGATTAGAGTTTGATGATCTAAGTTTAGTATTTTTGGGATGTTACACTTAACAAGGAAGGAAATGCGGTAAAACAAATCCCTGTGTCTCCGCGTGCTCCACTACGGTTCCTTCGCTCCTCTCTTTACGTGCTTAGTAGCTAGGGTTGCATATAGGGAAATTCTCGATAGCTACATATCTAGAGAATTTACTTTGTGTCAAGCCTAAAATTGAAAAAGTATTAAAAATTGGTTAGAACCTATTCACCCCCCCTCTAGGTGCCCATACGATCCATTTCAATTGGTATCAGAGCCCCGGCTCTTATTTCGGGCTTAACCGCCTAAGAGAAGTATGGGTTCCAAGGTAGATGGGAGTGATGCTCCGGATGTAGTCACCATGAACGATCTCAAGACGTTGGAAACAACCTTGGTGAGTTCAGTGGAGGCTAAGATGGAAGATATGCGTCAATTGATAATGTGTCTCTCCACATCCACAACATCACCTCCATCTAACTCTGAGGCTACCACTCTGCAATCCAAGGAAACGGGTAAAACCGATTCCAAAGAGAACGAAGTGGTTGGTGATAACACTAGCAAGAGCTCCTCCTCGAAAAAGGATAGTGGTAAGGATGGATACAATGAGGTCTCATGTGTATTCTCCTGATCCACCTATCCCTCACCCACATATACATAATAGGGGTGATCCACCCAAACTTTCTGCATCTACTTTTACTCAATGGCAATTTTTGATGAAGTCTCATGTGTGCAGTTCCTCCATTGAGTTATGGAAAATCATAGAAAATGGTCTTCATGTTGGAAACCCCAACAATCTCACAAGAAGAGAAGTTGTCGATAGCCAACTCAACGCTACAGCTCTACACATGATACATCTTGGTGTGGGTGACAAAGACATGCCACACATTCAGCATCTTAGCACAGCTAAGGAATCTTGGGATGCCCTCACCAAGCTCTTCATCGGAAATGAAAGTATGAGAAGGAATAGATATGATGTTTTGAGCAACGAAGCTGAAGGATTCTATATGTTGGATGGGGAAGACCACGGGGATATGTATAGGAGGCTCAAGGCAATAGCCACAACTTTCAGAAACCACGGTGCAGCTCATGTTGATGATGCATGGATCAAGCACAAGTATGTCAGTGCTCTTATGCCATTTGAGCCCACAGATTTGAAAAGTCTCCAAGGTAGGCATAACTATCACCTCATGACATCCAATGAGGTAATGCAAGAAATGATCGCTTTCAAAGTGGCTGCCAAGAATGCCGAAGATGCTCGTGCTCGAGCTATGGGGATGCAAAAGGGGGTCAACATGGCCTTGAAGACTAGTGTGATTGATCATGATGAATATGCCATAGAAGGACTGGACTATCCCGAGGATAAAAAGGATCCACGGACAATACTTGGCTTTTTATGCTACAAACTTTTGGAAAGATCCATCCAAGGCTAAAGCTGAACTAGAACACAAGAGTGGAGCCTATGGAAGAAAAGAAAATGGTCCCAAGTTGATAACATGTTTCAACTGTGGTGACCGGCTGCACTTTGTAGCTGAGTGTCCATATCAAAGTAGGGAAGATAATGGAGGAAGACTTATTTTCAAAGACAAGTCAAAGGCTCAACGCAAGAAACAATTTGTAAAGAAGAATGCTCCCTTCAAGAAGCAACCAAAGATTGTTCTAGTGGCTCAAGAAGAATATTCTTCGGGAAGTGAAGATGAGGACGAGGACGATAGCTCTCAAGAGGTGGCTGTTATATCCACCACATCTACATCAACATCTCTCTTCGAATCTCTGAACGAAAACATCATCAACAAGAATGCTACTTGTCTCATGGCAAGAAGCTCCAAGGTAACGACTTCTAACTCTTATTTTCCGAAGGCTATGATTGACATGGATGATCCTACTAGTCTAAAGGTTAAAGAAGAGATTATTGCTTTGGATAACTTCTACACTAACTTGCAAGGTGAGCACAAAATACATTTTGAAGCTCTTATGGATCAGCTGGCCCAAAACGAAGCTCTCCTCGAAGAAAAGGGCAGAATTGAAAGGGAGGATGCAATGGAAATTGCATCCTTAAAAAATGCTCTTGAGGAAGAAGAAGAAGCTCGGGTCTCTCTTGAAGAGAGGCTTGAGTCCATTGAAGAGTCACATGAAGAAATTGTGGCTAAAGTTGTTAAGGAACGTGACAATCCAGTCTCCAAAGCAAAGAAGTTAAAGAAGGAAAAGATTGACTTTGGCGCTGCTCATGATAGACTCTCCAAGGAATTGGAGAAACTTGACAATGCTCACAAGGCGTTGAAAAACGATTTCTCCATCCTCAATGAGTCACATGATCATCTCTAAAGTCGATTGGCCAAATATGATGTTCCTAGATCATCCAACTCAACATGTAGTCACAAAGAAAATGCTAGTGTGGAAAAAGAAGTGGTCAAGGACATCACTACCAAGGATAAGGGTGTGCTTGATGAAGTTCTTGGCAAGCAAAGGTCAAATCATGGTAAAGAGGGACTTGGGTATGTCACCAAGTCCAAGAAAAAGAAAAACAAGAAGAACAAGACCAAGAATGTGCAATCAAAGACAAGCACCGCTGAGAAGAATGTCACAAAAGACAAGACTAACAATATTGGTTTTGCAGGGTCTCACAATCCAAATTATGAACTCTTTTGTGATGATTATGGCGATGTTTATGCTTATTATGTCGGTCCCTTTGATGAATATATTGCTTGGTCTATTTAGGTCCCAAAGACCCTTGTTACTAACATGAAACGACCCATTGAAAAATGGGTACCTAAAACCAAGAAGTAATTCTCTTGCAGGGCTATGCTTCCGGTGGGTCGAAATGGGTGCTGGATAGTGGATGCACTAGTCATATGACCGGAAGCAAGGAGATCATCACGGAGATGCGGCCAAATCATGATAATATTACAGTCTCCTACGGTGATAAGTCTAAATCTCAGGTATTGGGTATTGGCAAGGTTGTGGTTGCCCACGATATCTCTCTCGTGGACGTCATGCTTGTTGAGACCCTCGGTTACAACCTTCTTTCTTTTCGTGCCCTTGGCAAGATGGGTTTTGCTGTTTTTATAGATGATGATTTAGTGGTACTCTTGTGGAGCATGTCTCTAAAGGTCGCTTTCATTGGGTACGTCGAGAATGACCTGTATGTGGTGGACTTTTCGGGGAAAACCACTTCGGGTCCGATGTGTCTATTCGGAAAGGCCGACGTGGGCTGGCTATGGCATCGCCGTTTAGCCCATGTCAACATGAGAACTTTGCAACGTCTCCACAAGGGTGGCCACATCCTTGGACTAAAAGACAATGTCTCCTTTGACAAAGATCGTGTTTGCAGGGCTTGTGTTGAAGGCAAAATGCATGACTCTCCCCACAAGAGGAAGACTATTGTGTCTTCAAAGAGGATGTTGGAATTACTTCATGTGGATTTATTTGGTCCTCCTTCTCATGCAAGTCTTGGTGGGAAGAAATATTGCTTGGTCATTGTCGATGATAACTCAAGATATACATGGGTCTATTTCTTCAAACTAAAGAGTGAGACTCAACAAACAGTCATTGAATTTGCCAATGAAGTTCAACGTCAACACAATGTTCCTATCTCGGCAATAAGAAGTGACAACGGCTCCGAATTCAAGAACTACAATTTGAATGAGTTTCTAAGCGAAGAGGGGATTAGACATCAATATTCCGATGCGTACACCCCTCAACAAAATGGTGTAGCCGAGAGGAAGAACCGGACTTTGATGGATATGGAAAGATCAATGTTGGTTGAATTCAAGTCTCCTTACAATTTTTGGGCTGAAGCCATATCCACTGCTTGTCACTCATCGAACCGGCTATACCTCTGAAATATTTTGGACAAGAATCCTTATGAAATACTTACCGGTAACAAGCCCAACATCTCATACTTCAGAGTATTCGGGTGTAAGTGTTTCATTCTTATTAAAGGTGGCCGCTTGTCTAAATTTGAGTCCAAGGCTTTAGAAGGTATTTTTGTTGGTTACGGTGCCGAATCCCACACTTATTGAGTCTACAACAAGCTCACTGGGATTGTTGTAGAATCTTGTAGTGTGGAGTTCGATGAAAATAACGGCTCCTTTGTAGGGCAAGTTGATGTTTGTGATGCAGATGTTGAAATACCCCAAGATGCCATAAGAAGAATGGGCGTGGGATTTTTCCGCCCCATTGAGGAACCCCTTGTGTCGGATCGGGAAGGACAATGCTCCACTCAAGTGGAGCCCTCATCTTCAAAAGATCAACAAGCTCCTACTGTTGGAGAAAACTCTGCACCAACACCGCAACCTGCTGAAGATCATCAGTCTCCTGGTCGATATGGTAGTCCCAGGCCGGACTATCCGCCCCCTCCAAGGGGCGGACAATCCGCCCCTAGCACTCCAACTTGTTCCAGGGGATCCGAAGAAGATGGCAACAGACAAGAAGTTCCTAGGCCGGATTCTCCGGCCCCCGAGGGAGGATTATCTGGCTCTGGTTCTCCCAGTTCTGCCAGGCATTCGTAGGTATAAGGCACTGGTGAATCATCGCCCAGGCCGGATAGTCCGGCCCCTCCAAGGGGCGGATTATCCGGCCCTGAAGAACAAATTCTGCAGCAACCTCCTGTTGTTAACTCGGGTCAAGACAATGATATAGATACTGAATCAACTCCTTCTAGGAACAATAAGGACATTGAGGCTCGTCGCAAGGCTCGTGCTGATCGGAACCTTGAACTAAGGGGTCACACTCTTGACAAGGTTGTCGGTGATCTACGAAGAAGGGTGTCTACTAGAAGAGAACTTGCAAGCTTCTATGATCATCAAGCTCACATTTCCATGGTTGAACCGAAGAAGGTCTTTGATGCTCTTGAAGACCCCGATTGGGTTGTTGCAATGCATGCAGAATTAAATAACTTCGAACGCAACAAAGTTTGGAAGCTCGTAGAGAAACCCAAGGACTGTCGCAATGTTATCGGCACCAAGTGGATCTTCAAGAACAAACAAGATGAAAATGGCATTGTTGTGAGGAATAAAGCAAGACTCGTGGCTCAAGGATTCTCTCAAGTGGAAGGAATTGATTTTGGCGAGACTTATGCTCATGTGGCTCGTCTTGAGTCCATCCATATCCTTCTTGCATATGCAGCCCATCATAACTTTAAATTACAGCAAATGGATGTTAAGAGTGCGTTTCTTAATGGTCCTCTACATGAGTTAGTATACGTCAAGCAGCCCCCGGGTTTTGAGGACCCCAAATTTCTGAACTATGTCTACAAACTCGATAAGGCGCTCTATGGCCTTAAACAAGCCCCACGTGCGTGGTATGAGCACCTTAAAGAGATTTTGTTAGACCGTGGATTCAAAGTTGGGAAAATCGATCCCACTCTTTTTACTAAGAAGGTTAATGGGGAGCTTTTTATATGCCAACTTTATGTAGATGACATTATTTTTGGATCTACTAACCAAGCGTTTAACGATGAATTTTCAAAGCTTATGACTGACAGGTTTGAGATGTCAATGATGGGTGAATTGAGGTTCTTTCTTGGATTCGAGATCAAACAACTTAGAGAGGGAACCTTTATTAATCAAGCTAAGTACATCCAAGACATGCTCAAAAGGTTCAAGATGACGGATCTCAATGGCGGTCCTACTCCAATGCAAACAAAGTGTCATCTTGAGGTCAATCCCAAGGGTAAAGACGTGGACCAAAAGGTATACCGATCCATGATCGGATTGTAGGGTTTCGTAGCATGGAAAACAAAAAATTTCTACCGCATACAAACAAACAAGCCAAGATCTATCTACTAGATTGTAGCAACGAGTCGATGGAATAACTCACCCTCGAATATTCCAAAGTGTTTAACGAGAGCGGATTCTCGTGGGTGATGTAGTCGTACTCTTCCCGATCTCAAGATCGCGTAGACGATCCTTCCGGCTATGCTCCTAAGCAGCGCTTCAATGGGTCACATCGCTCAGATTGACGAAGACCTTCCTCTCCCTTGTTCCAGCAGGCAGCGGAGGTGGTAGCACTGTCCTCGCGATTCCGGCAGCACAACGGCGTGGTACCGGAAGTAGAGGGGAGATCTCGCAGGGCTTCGCCTTAAGCCGGAGCGAGTATGGTGGACTATGAGAGAGAGCCTCGGCGATCAAGGGTTTAGACGCACCAAGGAGGAGGCAAGGCCAGCGGCTAGGGTTTGTCCTAGGCGGCGGAGGCGAGTTGCCCTAGGCGGCGGCTATGGAGGGCGGCGGCGGCTAGGGTTAGGGTTTAGAGGGCGTGGTGTTGTGTCCTTGGAGGGGCAGCCCTGCCCCCTCCTTATATAGGTGGAGGGGGCGCGCCAAGGGGAGGGGAGTCCCTACCCAACTCGGTCTCCAAGTGGGCCGGCGGTGGAGGGAGGGAACTCCTCCCCAAGTAGGTTTCCTACTCTCCCTCCACCTCACAAAATAGTCGTTTGACTTTTCAAATTGGCGTTTGACTTTTCAAACTAGGATTTGATTAAACCCTTTATTTTGTTCAGCGATGACACCTAGTACATGATGCAATCATTCCAACTTGTTATGACACATTCATGTACCCTTCCCCTCCGGAGTGTCGGACATTCCAGAACCTTCTAGAACATTCCCGATGAAAACACTGGAACCATTCTCCAACCCCGAAACATGACTTTCCTTATATGAATCTTATTCTCCAGACCATTCCGGATCTCCTCGTGATATCCCGGATCCCATCTGAGACTCCGAACAACATTCGGTCTCTTACTCATCATTCCATAACTACTTAAACAACGTCGAATCCTTAAGTGTGTCTCCCTACGGTTCGTGAATTATGCGGACATGATCGAGACACTTCTCTGAACAATAACCAATAGAGGAATCTGGAAATTCATATGGCTCTACATATTTCTATGATTACTGCGATCGAATGAACCACTTACATACGATACCAATTTCCCTTTGTCTCACGATAGTTTACTTATCCGAGGTTATGATCGCTTGTATCTCCGCATACCTAGTTCAACCTCACATCGATAAGTACTCTTTTCTCGCTCCCATGATATGTGATCCCTTGTGAGCCACCACATGCTTGCAAGCTAATTGGATGACATTCCACCGAGAGGGCCCAGTATATCTATCCGTCATATAGATGGACAAATCCCTCTTGATCCATGTGTCTCAACCAATACTTTCCTAACACTCAATGCCACCTTTATAGCCACCCGCCACGGTGTGGTGTTTGATGTCATCAAAGCATCCTTCCGGTGAAGGTGATATGCATGATCTCATGGTCGAAGGAATTAGGTTACTATGTATCAGAAAGCATATAGCAATTGAACTATTAAAATGACTTGATCTTTATGCTACGCTTATCTATAGGAGTATGTCCACCATATCATTCTCCTAACGATATGATCTTGTTGTTAATAACATCTCAATGTTCATGATAGGGAAACCACAATAATTTATTAACCAACAAGCTAGTATTATAAAGAGGCTTTACTAGGGACTCTATTTTAGTTTACAAATCACACAAGTACTAATGTTTCCTTGTTAATACTATTATAGCATGAATGTAAACATTTATCATAAACACAAAGATATAATAATAACTATATTTATTATTGCCTCTAGGGCATATCTCCAATAGTCTCCCACTTGCACTAGAGTCATCTAATCTAGATTACATGGTAATATACCGAACACCCATGGCAGTTTGGTGTTGGTCATGTTTTGCCCTCGGGAGAGGTTTAGTCAACGGATCCGCCACATTCAGATCTATGTGTACTTTGCAAATCTTTATGTCTCCATCTTGGACATGTTCTCGAATAGCGTGAAAACGTAGCTTGATGTGCTTCAGCTTCTTGTGTGACCTTGGTTCTTGTGCATTGGCTATGGCGCCCATGTTATCACAGTAGATAGACATTGGGTCCAGTGCACTAGGAACCACACCGAGCTTTGTAATGAACTCTTTCATCCATATCGCTTCTTGTGAAGCCTCCGAAGCAGCCATGTATTCCGATTCAGTTGAAGATCTCGCCACAACACTTTGCTTTGCACTCCTCCAGCTAACTGCTGCTCCATTCAAAGTAAATAGTATCCAGATTGTGATTTAGAATCATCCGGATCGGTGTTCCAACTAGCATCGGTGTAACCATTAACAACGAGCTATTCATCACCTCCATAAGAAAGAACCATATCCTTAGTTCTTCTCAAGTACTTAAGGATGTTTTTGACCGCTGTCCAATGATCCACTCCTGGATCACTTTGATATCTGCTAGTTAAACTAACAGCATATGCAATGTCGGGTCTAGTACATAGCATGGCATACATTAGAGATCCTATGGCTGAGGCATAGGGAGTTTTACTCATCCTTTCTCTATCTTCTGTCGTTGTCGGACTTTGAGTTTTACTCAAGGTCGTATTGGGCAAGAACCCTTTCTTGCTATCTTCCATTCCAAACCTCTTTAGAACTTTGTCCAAATATGTACTTTGTGACAATGATATTAGGCGTCTCGATCTATCTCTATAAATCTTTATGCCTAATGTGTAAGCTACTTCGCCAAGATCCTTCATTGAAAAACTATTATTCAAATATTCCTTGACACTATTTAGAAGGTCTACATCATTCCTAATCAACAATATGTCATCTACATACAGTATTAAGAATTCTACAGAGCTCCCACTCACTTTCTTGTAAATACAAGCTTCTCCATAAGTTTGTATAAAACCAAAACTTTTGATTACCTTATCAAAATGTTGATTCCAACTTCGGGATGCTTGCTTCAATCCATAGATGGACCGTTGAAGTTTGCATACCTTGTTAGCATCTTTAGGATCGACAAAACCTTTGGGTTGCATCATATACAACTCTTCATCAATGTCTCCATTGAGGAATGCTGTTTTGACATCCATCTGCCATATCTCATAATCATAATATGCAGTGATTGCTAACATAATCCTCACAGACTTTAGCTTCGCTACAGGTGATAAAGTCTCATCGTAGTCAACTCCTTGAATTTGTCGAAGCCCTTTTGCGACAAGTCGAGCTTTATAGACAGTAACATTACCATCAACATCTGTTTTCTTCTTGAAAATCCATTTGTTCTCGACAGCCTTCCGGCCATCCGGTAAGTCTACCAAAGTCCATACTTGGTTTTCATACATGGATCCAATCTCGGATTTCATGGCTTCTTGCCATTTATTGGAATCTGGGCTCATCATTGCTTCCTCATATGTCACAGGGTCATCGGTGTTGTCCACCAACATGACATTCATAACGGGATCATACCAATCAGGAGTGGTACGAGTTCTTGTTGACCTGCGAGGCTCTGTAGCAACTACAACCGAAGTTTCATGATCATCATCATTAGTGTCGTGGGAATGGTCACGGCAGATGCTGCAATCGGCAGCGAGTAGTAGAACGAGGGGCAAGGGCGGCCAGCCATCTGCGGTGCGAGATGAGGGCAAAGACACAGGGTTACCCAGGTTCGGCCCCCCGGAGGGTAAAGACCTACTCCTGCTAGATTGTATTATGGAGGTGGTACAATGGGCGAACTCGGCGGCTAGGCGGCGAGTCGCTGGGGTGTATGATGGAACGTATCTCTACACGCCCTGAAGGGAGGTTTATATAGGCTTACCTCCCCTAGGGTTTACATATCTCAACCGAATCAGTTAAGGTTTCAGTACGCGTTTAACCTAATCCGACTGGGCCTATCTATTCGCCTGGGCCTTCAGCTTCCACTCGCTTGGATCCACGCCGGGCCTTGATGCAGTCGTCGTCCTACAGGCCCACTCGCCAGGTCTTGGGCCAGTCGGAAACGTCCTGCTAGGTATACCCTGGTAGGCGCATCCCCATCAGTAGTCCCCGAGGCCGTCGTCGATTAGGCGTAGGTGGCCGCTGGCAGTCGGAGTATACGGCTTCAGAGTAGACATCCAGTCGAATCGTCGGCGGGCTCCTGTATAAAGGAGAAAACTAATCATCCAGATCGCAGCTTTGGCGAGTCGAGTCGGCGTAATTTTGTCGGGCCGGCGAGCCGAGTGGCTGAAGTTGGACCGTTAAACGTGGTCAAACTAGCCTTTGGGGTAATCCAACGGTAACTTTTGGCGTAATCACCGCGTAGTAACGGCTCCCTGATTTGGCGGGTAACAACCGCTATATAAGGGGAATGGCAGGCGGTCATAGAGCCACCTTCTCGCCATTTCCTCCGACTGCGCGCACTTTCGTCTCCCTTCGCATCGCGATCCAGCCGACCAGAAATCCTCCGACCCCCCACAAATCTTTCCGCCATGGCCCTCTCCACCGAACCTTGGGGTAGATCTAAGTGCACGAGGGCGCAACTAGCTTCCTTTGAGGAGGTCGGGATCCTGCGAGCCGGCTGGTCAAGATCTCGCGCCGGGAGGTGACCCCAACCCGCGAGAGAGGAGTTCATCCGCTTCACCACCATCCGAACGGGGCTAGGGTTCCCACGCCCTCGTTCTTCCGGCGCTTCGCTTACTACGGGATCCAACCATCGGATCTGGGTCCCCACAGCATCGAGCAGCTCGCCATCTTCGTGGCGCTCTGCGAATGCTACTTGGGCTGCCGGCCCTACTTCCCTCTATGGCAAGATCTGTTCCACGGACGGATCAGCCGCAAAGAGGCGGGCGGCCCAATGCTTGCCGCGGGTGGCCTAACCTTCCAACTGAAGTCGAAGGCTTCATTCTTTGACTTGATGCTGCCCGCCAAGGCAGCGAGCGACTGGAAGAAGTCATGGTTCTATGTTACCGAGGTGACCCCAGAGGGCGAGACGGCGATCCCGCAGTACTCCGCCAACCGATCCGAGCCGCGCCGTCTTCAAGTCGGCAAACTTCCCAGCGACCAGCGGATGGTCGTCGACGAAATGCTCCAGACCATCCGCGGTCTGAAGAAGAGGGGCCTCCAGACAATAAACTTGTACAACTGGCTCGGGCGACGGTCCAGATTGGCCCGGCGAGCACTACATGTACCAGTACACCGGCCGGGAGGACTCGACGAAGGCCTGCCTCGCCTAGTGGAAGCTCGAGGACTACATCCCTGCACTGAAGAAGATCACCCAGGTGGTGTACTTGGACGCACAAGCTGGGGTCGCCCCTTACACCGCAAAGCGTCCAGCCCCAACGGTAATCACCTCGATTCATTCGCAGTCGCAGTTTTTGCAGTCGCGGTAATTCTAATTTCATCTTGCATTCTTTGCAGTTGTTCCAAGTGTTGGAAGGATGGCTCCCGCCTTCGGACGACGATAATTCGAACTCGTCCGTCAGGACATGGGCGGGTCGCCTCCCGCCAAAGGCGGTTCCGGGAGCGACGAGATCAATGACGATGACGAGTCCGAGGAGGAGGTCGCCCCGCTGGTTCGCAAGACCCGCGGGCAGCGACAGCGTGAGCTTGAGGCGAGTAAAAGCCTCGAGCGTCACGATGACGTTGAAGAACTTCCGGAGACCACCTCGCGCTGCCAGGCTACTCCGTCGAAGAAGAAGAAGAAAGAGAAGGAGGCAAAGGCCCTCCAAGAGGAAGACGAAGCCGACGAGGCCGGCCTCGCCGTTGCACTCGGCGAGCTGTTCTGATGCCCCCAGCCCGGCCAAGGACAAGGCGCCACCGACGACAGCCGTGCTGGACACGGCCACCGTCGAGGTTCCACTGGCTTCAATGCCTCCGCCATTCGCCCCAGTCTCCGATCTGGGGGATGCTCCGGCTGCAGCGGCTTCGCCTCGCAAGGAGGCTCCTGCCGAAGATATCCCAGAGGCTCCGGTTGCGGCCTCAACGACGAAGAAGCCATCCGTGTCTTGGGCACACGACGTCCTGGAGATGGGACTCAGTCGCCAACTGGGCCCTGAGCTGGAGAAGCCGGCCTCCGCACGGGGCTACGCTTTATTCCAGTCGCCAAGTGAGTACCCTCACCCTCCTTTGTCTTCCATAACCGCTTGAATTATCTTTGCTTACATGATTGATGTACAGGACCGGAGTGAAGAGGATGGGCCACCTGACCGTGGCTAAGGTGCCGTCCGTCGTCAGCGAGGAGGATCCTTCCCGTAAGAGGAAGGCGGACGAGGTTGTCATCCCTACGGATGGCGGCAAGAAGGCCAAGGGCGATGATGTCGTCACGATTTCTGACGATACAGCGGTCGCGCCGGCTGGACCCGTAACGGAGGCGGCCGCGTCCACGAAGGAGGGTGCTCCTTCGCCTAGAGCGGCCGAGCCAACCTCCTTTGGGGCGGGTGCCTCCATCGCGACGTTCCCGCGCTTCATGGCCAAAGCGGCCGCGGCGAGTGGAACTTCGCCCTCGAGCCATGCACCTGGGGTCGCCGATGCAGAAGTCCAAAGGTCGTGGGTACACGCCAGCTCTCCTTGCGTCCGTGGACGCGATACAACTCCATGGCATGCTTGGCGCAGCCATCCGGGTATGTCCAGTCCCCGAGGATCAGGCCGGTGTTTTGCAGCGGTCTGATTCTTTTAGCATATAATGTTATTTTGCGCGTCCAGTCCCCGAGTGCGCACTCGCTGAATTTCAGTGGGTGGGCACTTAGGAAGTTTTTTGATTGTCAGTCCCCGAGTGCGCACTCGCTGAATTTCAGCGGGTGGGCACTTAGGAAGTTTTTGATTGCCAGTCCCCGAGTGCGCACTCGCTGAATTTCAGCGGGTGGGCTCTTAGGATGTTGCGTTACTTAACTGTTTGAACGATGTGCAGGGTCTGCAGCGTGAATCAGCTGACCGATTAGCAGCGAAGCACCGCGCGGAGAAGGAACTGGCAGCCGTCCAAGAGGTGAATATGGGGCTTCAGGCGGTTGCCGCGAAGGCGGAGGAAGCTCGCCAGGGACTTGTCCCCGCGGGTGAATTGGCGGCGGCTCAATCGGCTTTGAGCTCGGCTGAAGAGCGGATCGCCGATCTCGAGCGCGAGCTGCGGAAGCGGCGAAGAAGCGAGCTCGGCTGACGGACGAGCCAAGGCCGCCATTACAGCCGCCGAAGAAGATCGTAAAGTGTCGGACGCCCTTGTTGCTGGGCTTCAGGACGATCATACTGCGCTTCAACGCTTCATCACGGATCTCGCCACCATCGATTGGTGAGTGCCTTTGCCTCTACCAGTAGCTTGTGCTTCTTGTGATGTCCAACGATTCACCGTTGTCTTCTACCGCAGGTCGATCATTGATAGCGCGGAAGAGGCGAGCCTGCTCGACGCTGCAGTGTGTGGGCATGCTCGTCGATTCGGCGACGTTGTCGGCAACGCATCCGAGCCTACCTCCGTGAGATATCACCCACGAGGTGATTCCCAGCGACCTCGTCAAGTGTGGAGGTACTTGGAGAAGGCGCCTCGGTTGTTGAATTCATGACGCGTCGGCGCTTCGACGCGAGCAGCAACGGTGCTTAGTCTTGGCCTTGCTCACTTCCCAGAGGACTTTGACCTCGACGACGTGACAAGCGGCTACCCTTCGTCGACTGGCGAGGTGGAGCTTTCCGAGGTGCTGAAGTTGACGGACCGCGCCGCGGTGTACTCGGAGCGTGTCTAGGCAATGGGCGACCTCCTTCCGTACCAGGAGACGGTCGTCGCGCCTAACGACCCCGAGCCTCCGCACCGGGATTTCAAGGTCAAGCGGCCTTTCCGCGCGGCGATGGCGGGTGAGCTGACGACGTACCCGTCAAACCCATACACGCCATTCATTCGCAGTGCCGTGGTGTTGGCGAGTCGTCACAAGCTCGCAGAATAGGGTAGTTTGCCCCGAGGCATTAGTAGCAGGTCCGCCAGATGGGCATATTTTGTAATGTGAGACAATGCGACATGCTATTGAATGAGACATCGTGGTCGTGTTGGAATTTGTCATGTGTTTTGTGATTGTGGTTTGAACGAGTCCCCGAGCGCGTCCGCCCTTTTGTGGGGTTTACCTCGTGTATGATATGTTTGTTGTTTTTGAATGTTTTGTTATTGTGGTCTACTCGCCGGACTCAAGAGCTACCGCAGGCGACTCCCTTGAACGCCTGCATTTCACCGTTTTCCCTTGCGCGAACGGGGTCGGGTGGCCGAGTCCCCGAGCGTGGTACTGGGTTGTTCTAGGCGCGACTCGAGGGTGGTTGAGGACTTGGCGCATTAGTTTGGGCGCATCACTCCTGCCTGGCCTGTTGGGTCGGGCGCATGCAGTCCCGGGCATGCTCTCCTACTTGGCGTTTTCCCGAGCCGCTCGCGATGAACTGGTCGTCAGTCCCCGAGCATGGTACTTAGCCGTTCGAGTCGCTATGTCGAGGATGCGGAGGACCGTGGTCGCTGTAAGAAGCGAAGGCAGTTGTCTTGGCTCGTAAAGCCAGTCGGGCTAGGCGACTCCAATGGGGCTCCGGGTAGGCGTTTTTCATGGACGATGCAAGACCTGAGGTTACTCAGTGCTCTTGCACCGCACTACTTAGCCGTGCCAATCGCTGCACTAAAGTTTGACTTCTGTGGTTAGCTGGATGCTGTTATTACGAGTGCGAGTGGCACAAGACATGGAGAGTAGGCGCAATTTGCAGTAACCGATTCTTTTTATTTCATAGCGACTGGAGAGTACATATGTGGGGTTCTAGGGGTAGAACTTCCGAGGGAGGTTTACATTCCATGGTCGCTGACGCCGAAGTTCGCCATCCCCGCGACGCCGATGAGGTAGTAGGCGCCGTTGTTAAGTACTCGCCCGATGGCGAATGGTCCCTCCCACAGAGGGGAGAGCTTTTGCATGCCCTTCTTGTCCTGGATGAGGCGCAACACCAGGTCGCCTTCCTGGAAGGTGCGAGTTTTCACCCGCCGGCTGTGGTAGCGGCGGAGTCCCTGCTGGTAGATGGCGGTGCGTGACCGAGCGAGGTCACGTGCCTCGTCGAGCTGATCGACTCCGTCTTGGCGGGCGAAGTTCGCTTTGCAGCCTCCGTGTAGTGGACGACCCGTGGCGAGTCATGCTCGAGATCGGTGGGCATGAATGCCTCGGCGCCGTATACCATGAAGAAGGGGGTGAATCCTGTCGACCTGTTGACCGAGGTGCGGATGCCCCAGATGACGGAGGGCAGCTCCTCGACCCAGCACCCGGCGGTGCGCTCGAGTGGTACTTGGAGTCGCGGCTTCAGGCCGTGGAGGATGCTTTGATTGGCCCGTTCCGCCTGGCCGTTGGATTCCGGGTGGGCGACCGACGCGAGGTCGAGCCGGATGTGGTGCTCTTCGCAGAATTCGGCCATGGCTCCTTTGGCGAAGTTGGTGCCGTTGTCCGTGATGATGTTGTTTGGGAACCCGTAGCGATATATGAGCTCGCGTAGGAATTTAGTGGCGCCTTCCGTCGCATTTCCGGACTGGCTTGGCCTCCACCCACTTTGTGAATTCGTCGACCGTGACCAGGAGGTGGGTGTAGCCGGAGGGAGCCTTTTTGAAGGGGCCTACCATGTCCATGCCCCACACGGCGAATGACCAGGTGATGGGGATTGTTTTGAGCGCTGAGCTCGGCACGTGCGTCTGGTTGGCGTACTTCTGGCACCCGGCGCACCACTGGACAATGTCGACAGCATCAGCGTGTGCGGTGGGCCAGTAAAAGCCATGCCGCATAGCCTTGGAGACCAGAGAGAGGGCGCCAGCGTGGTGGCCGCAAATACGGAGTGGATATCGTGGAGGATCTTGCGCCCTTGGCGGGTTGGATGCAGCGTTGGAACACGCCGGTGACGCTGCGCCAGGAGCTCGCCGTCGATGATGGTGTAGGACTTGCATCGGGCGCATCATCCGAAAGCGTCTGCCTCGCCTCGGCAAGGTGCCGCCTCCGTGTAGGTGATGTAGGGCTTGGTCCAGGCCGTTCGCTCGTGACGAAAGTGCGACCAGGGCTGCCTCCGGCTGTAACGGGACTCCGATGTCGATCTCCCTTGGGGGCGAGACTGATGGCTTGGTTATTGTGTCGAGGAAGACGCCGGCGGGTGGTGCGAGTCGAGCCGACCCAATGCGAGAGAGGGCGTCGGCCTCCTCGTTCTTCCGCCTATCGATCCACTCGACGGAGTAGCCTGTGAAGTGTCCGCCCAGCTTGTCCACTGCTTGGCGGTATGCCGCCATGGTGGGGGAGACGGCGTCGCAGGTGCCAGCGACTTGCCCCGCGACGAGGTCGGAATCTCCCTAGCAGCGTAGGCGGTTGACATTCATCTCCTTGGCAGCTCGTGATGTCAGGAGTAAGGCCTCAGACCGCCATGTTGTTGGTGCAGGTGTGAAGTCGAGGCAGAGGACGAGCGGAGCTTGTCGCCTTCGGTGAAGTTAGCACGATCCTCGCGCAAGGCCGTCTCGCTTGGAGCCGCTGGCGCAAGCTCCAAGAATGGAGGTATGGCAGCTTCTCCGCTGCAGGCCTCTTCCTGGGCGATGATGTCCGCTAGGGCTCGCGATTTGATCGCTGTGGCTCAGATTTGATGTTGTGGACGCCGATTCGATGGCTCACTTGGCGCACCCGCCCGTCGCCGCTTGCGGATGATGTCTTGCAGTGGTGCCGAGGAGACGACCGTGATCGGGTGCTCTCGAAGTAGTGCGGCAGCGCCGCTGAGCTCAAGACCGTATACCAGTTTTTGGTATCGGGTACTGGCGCCGACTCGGTAAGGACCTCGCTGATGTAGTACACCGTCGCTGTATCGACGCCTTTCCTTCCTCCGTCCGCCGACGACCATCACGGCGCCGACGACGCGCCGAAGCCGCGACGAAAACAGCATGGGTTCTTTGTCGGCGGGGCGCGAGTAGCGTGGTGGCGAGTAGCACCTTTTTGAGGTCGCGAGCGCCATCCGCCTCCTTGTCCCAATCGAAGGTGGGTTCTGCGCATCAGCGTATAGGGCATCGCTTTTCGCCAAAGCGGGATGAAGCGATCGAGGGCCGCCATAGCCCGGCAAGTTCGATCGCCGCCAGCACTCGGTTTGCCGAGTCGGGCGATCGTGTCGATTGTGGGTTCGCCGATCCCCGCTTGAGACGACGCACTTCAAAGAGTTGTCCCGGTACAATCAAGGTGCATTTGCCCGGTTAAGCTTTATCTTGTATTTTCGCAGGTTGGCGAATGTTTCCGCCACGCCGGGCAGTAGGTCACCCCGGCGAAGCGGATTTTACGACCACGCCGCTGATGTAGACGTGATGTTGCGCCAATTTGGCTCGCGAGGCACTTCTTGCTTGCACCGCTGGTAGGTCGCCTGTTCTTGAGACCAAGGTCATGGCGTGTAGCGTAGGTTCAATGGCGTGATGAATGCCATCTTTCCTCGCCCTCGACCGCCATTTTGATCTGTTTGTACCCAGAATAGGCGTCGAGGAAACATAGCGACTCCGAGCCCGCGGTTGAATCGATTATCTGGTCAATCCGCGGGAGGACGAACTGCTCCTTTGGGCAGGCGATGTTCAAGTTTGTGTAGTCGATACACATCCTCCGTGTCTCGCTTCTTCTTTTCGACCAGGACTGGGTTTGCTAGCCACTTGGAGTATTTGATTGGCCGGATGAAACCTGCAGCGAGTAGACGCTGCACCTCCTCGGCGATTGCTCGGCGGCGCTCTTCATTGAAGGGCCGCAGCGACTGTTTGACGGGTCGCACTTTGGGGTCGGCGTTAGTTTGTGCTCAGCGAGCTCCCTAGGGACACCAGCATGTCGAGGGCTTCCATGCGAAGATGTCCCTATTCTCACAGAGGAACTCGGCGAGCGCGCTTTCCTATGCTGGGCTCATGCCCGCCCCAATCGCCACCGCCTAGCCGAGTCGCCGGGACTAGCTCGACGGTGCGGGTGTGCGCCGCCGTCAAGGTTGAGGTGTTTGCGCCCGAGTTGGGCTTCTTGAGTATGGTGGGGTCGTTGTTGACCCCCGCTGCATTTAGCGAGCTCATCGGCGTGGTTGGTCTCCGCCGCGAAGACGGCGTCAGCGAGCTCGGCTCCTTTGGCCTCGCACTCGGTGGCCATGTCGGGGTCGCCGTTGATGGTGATGACGCCGCACGGCCCGGGGAGCTTCATCGCATTGTACGCATAGTGGGGTGCTGCCATGAACTTGGCGAACGCCGCGCCTTTAGGACGCAATGGTAGGGCTGTCAAGGCACGAAGTCAAGACGATCCGCCGGTGCGGAAGTTTGCTGGTGTGCAAGGTGACCGAAGCGTGACTTTACCGATCGGGTACGCTTCCCGACCGGGACGGCGCCATGGAACGTGGTGTGGGTTGTTTCGACCATCGATCGCGGGAGCCACAGCCAAGGTGTCCAAGCACAGGATGTTGATGGAGCTGCCTCCGCCCATCAATGTCTTGGGAGCCAGAGTCGCCGACCTTAGGTTTGACCACCAGGGCATCGACCTAGGTACTGGCGCAGGCGAGTGGTCTTGGCGGCTCTGTGATGGGCTGCTCCACCAGCTTGAGGAATCGGGGAACGCTTACCGGCCACCGCTGCTGATCGGGACGGCGGCGATGACCTTCTTCTCGCTTCGTGTTGAAGCCCGTGAAGGTATGGAGCGAGCCGCCACTTTGCCGAATTTTCCGCCGCTTGCGGGTCGTTGTCGGGTCCTCCTGCTCGTGCCTTCTCGATTCCCCCCGAGGGTGTGGCAGTGGCGGTTGTGTGCGCGGGCTTCCTTCCTGCTATGAAACGCACACGTTGGTTGAGGAGGGCCGCGGAGTCGAACCTTGGCTTGGTTTTGTAGTTGCCGCCGTCAAGGGCGTTGTCCTCCGTCATGGCGAGTTTTGCTCGGCGCATGCGTCCGTGTTGGCGACGAAGTCGACTTCGCCTGCTGCGCGCTTGCCGGTGAGGCGAAGTGTTGCTGTAGCGTAGGTCGGACCATCGTCCGCTGTCGCTGCCAGGCGTATTGTCCTCCGACTCGCCGCCGCTTCCTGGTTTGGATCTTCCTCCGCACTGCTTACGGTATATCGAGGAGATCCGGATGTTGTCGAAAAGTGGAGTGCCGCTGAGCTTGGCACCAGGCTCAGTGAGCGCACGAGGTCTTGAAGCAGTGGATCGCGTGTCCGGTGAATACCGACCGTGTTGTACCAGAGTTCTTGCCACCATTGGACCCAGCCAGGGTCGACTCGGGGTCCTCGACGACGCCCAGGTCCTCGGCGGTGGTGGAGCGGTGTAGGAGCACTCGGTGCTCGACAAAGGCGTCACAGATCTCCTCCTGTGAATCGACATCGTCCGGGAGGGTGTTGATCCATCGCCGCACGCCCCTCCATCATCAGGGGGAGGTAACGGGCGGCTAGCAGGTCGGTGTGGCCTGCGATCCCCATCGCCATGAGGTATGTATCAAGCCAGACGGCGGGGTCGTACGAGGGGTCGTACTTCTCTATCTCCTTCGGTGCCTTGAAGTTTGGCGGGTACTTCTCGCCTCGGATCATTGGTCCAAGAACTTGGGGCCGAAGTCGACCGAGCGACTCATGGGCTCGCCGTGGGCGATTGGTTAGGTGTGTCGCAGGTCATCGGCTGGCGGCGCGCCAGCTTTGATTGTTGATGATGTGGGTGCGGGCGCCGATGGCGGGTTGCCCGCTGGCGCGGCGAAGTTGGTCGCTGGCCCGGGGTCGCAGGGAGAGGCCGCTGCTCATGGTCGATGTTGGAGCTGCAGCGCCCGTGGCGGCAGTGCGCTGAGGGTGTTTGACGCCATTACGGCCGCTGAGGCCGCTTCGCTTCCGAAGAACGCGAGTATATCGACCGCGAGTCGGCGCCCAGATTTTGCTGCTCGACGGCCTTGGCAGCAGGGCCCCGACGCATCGGATCTGTAGGGCGCCGCCGCCTGCGGGCCGTGATGTTGTCGGCTGCTGCTCGACCTGCCACGAGGTTGTCCATCGGGTGGAGAATAGTGGAGACCGCTGGCGCTCGCCCCGTGAGGAGACTACTATCCGCGGCTGGTCCTCGAGGTGTGCGGTTGGGTGGAGGTGGGCGCCTATCGCCGACCGGGCGGGGTCGGGCGCTTCCCGGTGGCGCTGCTCGCAGATCGCGCTGGCCACGCTGGCCGGTCGTTGCTCGCCGGTTCAGGGCACGCCGAACGGTGGGGGTTCAGCGCCACCTGATCCGCTGCTGGTGGTAGCGTGATAGTTCTCGCGCCGCCACCGCCGAGGCGAAATTTTTCGCGCCGCTTGTTCTTGGCGCACCGCCCGCCAGCCAAGCGGAGTTCTCGACTGCCGCCGGGCGTTAGGAGGAATTGGGGTGGAGAAGGGGTCCTCCGCGGATCGGTGTCGGTCCGCCATGTAGGTCGCTGCATGCACCGTTCCGCCGCGAGGTCGGCGGAGTTTTCCGATCCGAATCGAATTCAAGATCCCGAGGATGGAGGGGTCTCAAGTCTCCCATGTTGAGACCGGGTGATGGAGCCTGGGTGAAGCCGCTGTGATGGACCCGCGAGTGACGCTGGGTCGCCGAAGTCGGGCGTTGCTGCTGAGGGTCGCGCCTTCGCGACCATCGAAGTTTTCGCCACGTTGTTGTACGAAGCTTCGGAGGCGCAGGTGATGGATCATGCGATCTGGCTCGGAGAGCCGATCACAGGCGGCGATTTCGCGGATGCGAGCCGAGTCCTCTTAGACGGCGACGCCGGTGAGGCCGACGAAGAGGCTGATCATGCCGACGGCAGGATCACGCCAGGTGACGGGTCGCGCCGCCGGACGAGCTTTCTAAGGCAAGATTTGGAGCATCTCGCCGATCGCTATCATGCAGCCGGTGGCACTCTCGCTGATGGGCAGATTGATCTCGCCAGTAACACCGCCAGACCGCCAGGCCCCACGATGGGCGCCACCGTCGTGGGAATGGTCACGGCAGATGCTGCAATCGGCAGCGAGTAGTAGAACGAGGGCAAGGCGGCCAGCCATCTCAAGTAGATGAGGGCAAAGACACAGTGGTTTTACCCAGGTTCGCTTCGGAGGGTAAAGACCTACTCGCTAGATTGTATTATGGATGTGGTACAATGGGCTAACTCAAGGCTTAGGTGGCGAGTCACTGGGTGTATGATGGAACGATTCTACACGCCTGCAGGGAGGTTTATATAGGCTTACCTCCCCTAGGGTTTACATATCTCAACCGAATCAGTTAAGGTTTCAGTACGCGTTTAACCTAATCCGACTGGGCCTATCTACTCGCCTGGGCCTTCAGCTTCCACTCGCTTGGATCCACGCTGCCTTGATCCGGCCGCCCGCAGGCCCACTCGCCAGTGTCTTGGGCCACTGGAACGCCCTGCTAGGTATACCCCTGAGGCGATCCCCATCAATTAGCTTCCTCTTATTGGTGTAGGCGCCACAGAACTACTTCCGGTGTGCGCTACTCGCAAGTTCGAGAGAAGGTTCAACAACCTCGAGAGTTATACTTTCCTTCCATACTTCTTTCGAGAGAAATTCTTCTAGAAAGGATCCATTCTGGCAACAAAGATTTTGCCTTCGATCTATGATAGAAGGTATACCCAATAGTTTCCTTCGGGTATCCTATGAAGACGATTTTCCGCTTTGGTTCAAGCTTGTCCGGCTGTAACTTCTTTACATAGGCTTCAAGAACCCCAAACTTTAAGGAACGACAATTTAGGTTTCTTCCCAAACCATAATTCATACGGTGTCGTTTCAACGGATTTAGATGGTGCCCTATTTAAAGTGAATGCAGCTGTTTCTAATGCATAACCCCAAAATGATAGCGGTAAATCTGTAAGTGACATCATAGAACAAACCATATCTAAGAGAGTTCGACACGACGCTCGACACACCATTACGCTGTGGTGTTCCCGGGTGTCAATTAGAAAGTATTATGATTTCTTCAAATGCTCGCCAAACTCGTAACTTAGATATTCACCTCCACGATCAGAACGTAGAAATTTAATCTTCTTGTTATGTTGATTCTGAACCTCACTTTGAAATTCCTTAAACTTCTCGAAAGTTTCGGACTTATGTTTCATGAAATAGATATACCCATATCTACTCAAGTCATCTGTGAAGGTAAGAACATAACGATAACCACTGCGATGCTACACTCATTGACCACACACATCGGTATGTATGATTTCCAATAAGTCCGTAGCTCGCCCATCATACCGTAAAATGGAGTCTTAGTCATTTTACCCATCGACATGCTTCAGATCTTTCAAGTGATTCAAATCAAGTGATTCAAGAAGTCCATCGGAATGGAGTTTCTTCATACGCTTCACTCCAATGTGACCAAGACGACAAAGCTACATATAGGTCGAGTTATCGCCGATTTCAAACGCTTAGCCTCAATGTTATTAATATGTGTATTTCCACTATCGAGATTCAATAAGAATAGACCATCTATTAAAGGTGCATGTGCATAAAACATATTACTCATATAAATCAAACAACCATTATTCTCGGACTTAAACAAGTAACCGCCTCGCAATAAACAAGATCCCGATATAATGTTCATGCTTAACACAGCACCAAATAACAATTATTTAAGTATAAAACTAATCCCGATGGTAGATGAAGAGGTAGCGTCATCGCGATCACATCAACCTTTGATCCGTTTCCCACGTGCATCGCCACCTCGCTCTTCGCTAGCTTCGCTTATTCGCAAAGACCTGCTTCGAGTTACGTATATGAGCAATCAACCAAGATTAAATACTCGTGCACTACTACGAGTACTAGTGAGATACACATAAATAACATGTATATCGGATATACCTTTCTTCTTGATGTTGCTGCTCTTCAACCGCCAAGTACTTTGGGCAATTCCGCTCAAAGGACCTTTCTCCCTTGCAGAAAAGCACTCAAGATCGTGCTTAGGTCCAGCCTTGGTCTTCTTCGTCACGGGTAACTTTCTTACCACCCTTCTTGAAGTGTCCCTTTTGCTTAGACTTGCCTTTCTTGAATTTGGTGGTCTTATTGACCATCAAAACTTGGTGCTCTTTCTTGATCTCCACTTCTGCAGATTTTAACATGGCGAAGAGTTCTGGAAACTGCTTGTTCATGTTTTGCATATTGTAGTTCATCACAAAGTTCTTGTAACTTGGTGGTAGTGATTGGAGGACACGATAAATCCCCAAAGCATTAGGAATCACTATACCCAAGCTTTGACGTTTGTTTATGCGTCTGCACATCTTAAGCACATGCTCACCGATTTAAGTCGCCCTCTTCCATCTTGTAGTTAAAGAACTTTTCAGAAGCCTCATAGCTTTCAATTGCCGCGGGAGTCTCAAAGATCAATTTGAGATCACGGACAATATCATGTGGGTCTGAATTCCCAAACCTTTTCTGAAGCTCCGATTCTAAACCATACAAGATAGCACACTGAACTGTGGAGTACTGAGTCTTCCGAACGAGGTAAACATTCTTTACTTCATCGGTAGCAAGAGTCGCAGGTGGGTCACCTAGCGGTGCATCCAGCACATAGGTCAAATTACCAGCAGTGAGGACAATCCTCAAATTGTGGAACCAATCCGCGAAGTTGCTTCCATTGTTTTTCAACTTTTCTTTCTCTAGGAACGCATTAAAATTGATGGTAGGGGCCGCCATTGATCTACAACATATTTGCAATAGTTTAGACTAAGTTTATGACAAATTGAGTTCTAATTAATAGTTAAATTAATCTAGGTGAACTCCCACTCAAAACAATATCCCTCACATTGTTTTAGTGATCACACGAACCAATTCCACCACATCAACACCGATCATCACGAGAGTTGATGTAGCTTCAATGGCGAACAATCGACATGTTCATCATATCTACTATATGATTCATGCTTTACCTTTCGGTGATCCGTGTTCCGAGACCATGTCTGTACATGCTAGCCTCGTCAAGATCAAACCTTAGCTTCCGCATGAGCAAATCTGGCTTGCTCACGTTGTATACACTTGCGGAATCTAACACACCCGATCATCACGTGGTGCTTCGAAACAGCAAGCTTTAGCAACGGTGCTTACTAAGGGTGAACACTTTAGAACTTGATATTCATGTGCATGAGGGATCATCTTATAATGCTACTGTCGTTAACTAAGCAATACAAGATGCATAAAGGATTAACATCACATGCAATTCATAATATGTGATATGATATGGCCTTTCTTCTTTGTGCTTCCGATCTCCATCTTCAAGCACGAACATGATCTCCATCATCACCGCATTGCATCAAGGTCAATGATGCCCTCCATGGTTGTCGCCCACCAGCTTCAACTATTACAACTACTTTGAATAGACACTGGTCTTAACAAAAATTAAAGACAACCATATGGTTCCGCCGTTGCCAACTTACAATAAGGAACATTGCATACATCAAATATAATCACAATCATGGCCATATCACATCACAAAGACACCCCGCAAAACAAAGTTAGACGCCTCTACTTTCTTTGCATGTTTTACGTGGTTTGGGGATTTCAATAAGTGTCGCTCTAACTTATGAACAAGAACCACAACATTGATACTAGTATTGTCAATCACTGCTGTAAATTGAATCTTAACTATGTTGGGAGAAACAGCACCAAAAGCCACTTATGCAATACAAGTTGCATGTCAAGCGTGGAGCAAGTCTCATGAACGATGTCATGTAAGGTTAGCCCGGGCCGCTTCATCCCACCATCTCGCAAGATGCAAAGTACACAATAAGCAATCGACAACAAAAGCATCAACGCCCACAATGACCATTGTGTTCTACTCGTGCAACAGATCTACATATAGACACGGCTCTGATACCACTGTAGGGTTTCGTAGCATGGAAAACAAAAAATTTCTACCGCATACAAACAAACAAGCCAAGATCTATCTACTAGATTGTAGCAACGAGTTCATGGAATAACTCACCCTCGAAGATTCCAAAGTGTTTAACGAGAGCGGATTCTCGTGGGTGATGTAGTCATACTCTTCCCGATCTCAAGATCGCGTAGACGATCCTTCCGGCTCAAGCTGCTGGCAATGGTGGGTCACACGCTGCTCAGACTGATGAAGACCTTCCTCTCCCTTGTTCTAGCAGGCAGCGGAGGTGGTAGCACTCTCCTCGCGATTCCGGCAGCACAACGGCGTGGTACCGGAAGTAGAGGGGAGATCTCGCAGGGTTTCGCCTTAAGCTGGAGCAAGTATGGTGGACTATGAGAGAGAGCCTCAGCGATCTAGGGTTTAGACGCACCAAGGAGGGGGCAAGGCCGGCGGCTAGGGTTTGTCCTAGGCGGCGGAGGCGAGTTGCCCTAGGCGGCGGCGGCTATGGAGGGCGGCGGCGGCTAGGGTTAGGGTTTAGAGGGCGTGGTGTTGTGTCCTTGGAGGGGCAGCCCTGCCCCTCTTTATATAGGTGGAGGGGGTGCGCCAAGGGGAGGGGAGTCCCTCCCCAACTCGGTCTCCAAGTGGGCCGGCGGTGGAGGGAGGGAACTCCTCCCCAAGTAGGTTTCCTACTCTCCCTCCACCTCACAAAATAGACGTTTGACTTTTCAAATTGGCGTTTGACTTTTCAAACTAGGATTTGGTTAAACCCTTTATTTTGTTCAGCGTTGACACCTAGTACATGATGCAATCATTCCAACTTGTTATGACACATTCATGTACCCTTCCCCTCCGGAGTGCCGGACATTCCGGAACCTTCTAGAACATTCCCGATGAAAACACCGGAACCATTTTCCAACCCCGAAACAAGACTTTCCTTATATGAATCTTATTCTCCGGACCATTCCGGATCTCCTCGTGATATCCCGGATCCCATCCGAGACTCCGAACAACATTCGGTCTCTTACTCATCATTCCATAACTACTTAAACAATGTCGAATCCTTAAGTGTGTCTCCCTATGGTTCATGAATTATGCGACATGATCGAGACACTTCTAACAATAACCAATAGAGGAATCTGAAATTCATATGGTTCTACATATTTCTACGATTACTTTGCATCGAATGAACCACTTATATACGATACCAATTTCCCTTTGTCTCACGATAGTTTACTTATCCGAGGTTATGATCGTCAGTATCTCTCGCATACCTAGTTCAACCTCACATCGATAAGTACTCTTTTCTCGTTCCCGTGATATGTGATCCCTTGTGAGCCAGTCACATGCTTGCAATCTAATTGGATGACATTCCACCGAGAGGGCCTAGAGTATATATATCCGTCATATGGATGGACAAATCCCACTCTTGATCCATGTGTCTCAACCAATACTTTCCGAACACTCAATGCCACCTTTATAGCCACCCAGTTACGGTGTGGTGTTTGATGCCATCAAAGCATCCTTCCGGTGAAGGTGATATGCATGATCTCATGGTCAAGGAATTAGGTTACTATGTATCAGAAATCATATAGCAATTGAACTATTAAAATGACTTGATCTTTATGCTACGCTTATCTATAGGAGTATGTCCACCATATCATTCTCCTAACGATATGATCTTGTTGTTAATAACATCTCAATGTTCATGATAGGGAAACCACAATCATTTATTAACCAATAAGCTAGTATTATAAAGAGGCTTTACTAGGGACTCTATTTTAGTTTACAAATCACACAAGTATTAATGTTTCCTTGTTAATACTATTATAGCATGAATGTAAACATTTATCATAAACATAAAGATATAATAATAACTATATTTATTATTGCCTCTAGGGCATATCTCCAAAACGGATCTCTCCTTTACCTTTGCGCATCTAGGCCCGATATCGTGTTAAGTGTAGGAGTGTGCAAGGTACCAAGTCCGCCCTAAAGAAAGCCACTTAGTGGCGGTCAAACTAATCTTTAGATATTTGGTTCATTCCCTAATTTTATGCTATGGTATCCCAAGGGTTCAAGTTTCTCTCTATGTGGTTACACTGATTCAGATTGGGCTGGTGACAAAGATGATAGAAAATCAACTTCTGGTGCATGTCAATTCTTGGGCAGGTCTCTAGTGTGTTGGTCTTCAAAGAAACAGAATTGTATTTCACTTTCTACCGCCGAAGCTAAATATGTTGCTACTGCTAGTGCTTGTACACAGTTATTATGGATGAGGCAAACTTTAAAGGAATACGTGTCAATTCGACAAAGTGCCTCTATTATGTGACAATGAAAGTGCTATCAAAATTTCTTACAATTCCGTGCAACATACAAGAACAAAACATATTGAGATTCGCAACCACTTCATTCGGGATCATGTTGCCCGTGGCGATATTGCCCTATCCTTTGTGAGCACAAAGAACCAACTTGCTGATATTTTCACGAAGCCCCTTGATGAAGCAAGATTTTGTTATTTGAGGAATGAGCTAAATATCATAGATTCAAGGAGCTTGGCTTGACTATCCTTGCACACTCACTTGCTCTTATTCATGTATTTGGTTTAGATGCGGGCATATACATAGGGGGAGTGTGGTCCTAATTGATTGGGCTAAACCTCCCCCCATAATGCCGAAAGCAAGAAAAATCATTTCCCTTAATAGATGCCAGAACTATCGTGGGACGATGAGGGTTCCCACCCATATGCTGCATATCCTCTACGAATTACCAATTAATATGCACGCTTCGAGGATAACAATCACGACCTGCACATCCGGCTTCATGCGAGAGGAAGAAGATACAGCTGACTTCTCTGTTCCATTCCAAATCTCATGGCTAACGCGTAATATACGGCGCTAGAATCACTGATGTCAGTGGTTATTAAGTTCCTAATTGATCATCATTGTTGCAAATAGAACCCTAAGTTCTATTGCTTCATTATATCATCACTTAGGATGATATCTATGATTTCTTTATTTGTGAAATTAATATTTTCTTTATTTTAGAGTGTATATGATAACACAGAATTTGCAAATACTTTGATAAAGACTCTTCAAAGGACATGAGCAAGTGATGAACTTGCCTTGTGATGGCAAGGTAGTGAAGTCTGATGCTTGCACTGGACCTTGAGCTTCTATGTCTACAAAAACATCATTATTGCCCGGTAATGAGAATATTTAAAGAAGCAAAATGATTATGCAAAGTAATGTAATGCATCATTTAATTTGATATGCATTCTCCCCATTATTTTAGTTTCTAGAATTTAATTAAGTTCAGGGGCATTTTGGTATTTTCTATTTATTGAAAACATGCCTTAAAGGTTTTTTTTGGGCTGGCTTAATCTTATTAGGCCCTTATGGCCCATTAGGCATAGTCAAAATAGCCACCCCGAAGGGTTCTGGCCCAACTCAGCCCACTCATTTGTCAAGGGTTTCAAGCATAGTAAATCAAAATTTTCTACGATGCAACAGAGGGAAAGCCAAGATCTAATCTAGGAGATGCAAACAACGAGAGAGATTGGATTAGATCTTCATACCCTTGAAGATTCGCAAATGGAACATTCGCCTAACGTGGGTGATGTAGTCGCATTCTCGCTTCTCCTCCTCGCGATCCGATCCGATCTAGCACCACAAGTGGCGGTGCCTCCGTGAGATGCACACGCAGCACCTGACGATCCTCCTTCCTTGGACCAGCAAGTATGGTGGAGAGACGGATTGGATCTACAACACGACGGTGGTGTATATGGTGGAGAATTTCAGCAGGCTTCGCCACAAGCAATGGGAGGGAGAGAGGAAGGGCAGCAGGGCGGCTAGCTCTTGGAGGGGAAGGTGGGGGGTGGTGCGCCCCCAGCCCTCTATATATAGAGGGGTGGGCGCAGCCCTAGCCCCTCCCCCAAGCCAAACCGGCGGCCCAAGGAGAAGGAGTGGGGCAAGGAAACCCCTTCTAGAAGGTCTATCTCGAGTTTAAAACCCTTCTGTCGGCTGGGCCCTATGGGTTTTGTGCCCTGGCCCAATGCGCCAGGCACTCCTCATAGTCCCATGCCCCTCCCGGAAGGTGGGGCCACGTTGGTCCCTTCCGAAGGTTCTAGAAGCTTCGCACAATACCGATTAACCTAACAATTCAACTCCAAAAACTGCAATCGCCTTTATATGAATCTTATTCTCCTGACCACTCCGAACCTCTCGTGATGTCCCGGATCCCATCCGAGACTCAACAAAAACTCATAAACCAATTATCCAATCTATCCTAGCGCCAAGACACGTTATGTGTGACCTCGCTGGGTTCGAGAATATGCGTACATGATCTTCTATCAATAATCAACAGCGGGTCCTGAAACCCATATTGACTCCTACACATTCATCGATGATCATATCGGATGAACCACGATGCCAGGATTCAATCAATCCCATATATATATTCCCTTCGCCTCGCGATATTTTACTTGCCCGAGATTCGATCGCTTGCATGCCATACCTAGTTCAATCTCGCTCACAACAAGTACTTTACTCGCTCCAGAATCCGATATCACTTTGTGATTAACTCCTAACCACATGCTTGCAAGCGTGTTGATATCGACACCGAAAGGGGCCCAAAGTATATCTCTCCGACTTGGGAGGGATAAATCCCATCTCGATACATACAACCCAATGATACTTTCCGATCACCGAGAGACACCTTTATGATCACCTCTCATAGGATGACGCTTGATGACCTCAAAGCTTTCTTCCGATACTGTGGAGTTGTATTATCTCATGGTCTAAGGAATACAATATTTGACATAAGAAAAGCTTCGCAAAGACGAACACGATGACACGATCTAATTGCTTCGCTTAGTTTGGGTATGTCCACCATATCATTCTCCCAATGATATGATCTCATTATTAATTGATAACTCATGTCCATGGTTAAGAAACCTTAACCATCATTGATCAATGAGCTAGTCCATAGAGGCGCATTAGGGACACGGTGTTGTTCACAAACCACACAAGTATTAAAGTTTCCGCTTAATACAATTCTAGCATGGAATATAAACATTATCATGAACAAGAATTATAATAATAACATCTTTATTATTGCCTCTAGGGCATAATTCCAACAGCCTCCCACTTGCACTAGAGTCAATAATCTAGTTTACATTTGGCAACAATCTCACACCCATGGCACTGAGGTGTTGATCATGTTTTACACGTGGAAGAGGTTTTGTCAATGGATCTGCGACATTCAGATCTGTATGTACTTTGCTAATCTCCATATCTCCATCTTCTATATAATCTTGGATTATATGAAACTTGCGGTTGATATGCTTGGTCTTTGGAAGATATCTTGGTTCCTTAGCAGTCCTATGGCGCCAAGGTTGTCACACATAATATCTCCAAGGGGTCCAATGCACTTGAACCACGCCAAGCTCAGTGATGAAGTTCCTAATCCAAACTCCTTCACTTGACGCTTCGCAGCAGCCATGTATTCCGCTTTCATCGAGATCCCGCGATCACGCTTGCTTGCAGCTTCTCTAGCTCACAGCTCCTCCATTCAAAATATAAACGATCCCGTCTCGAGATTTAGAATCATCCTTGTCGGTGTCGAAACTAGCATCGACGTAACCTTTACGATTTAGATGTTCATCACCCCATAGACTAAGAACATTTCTTTAGTCCTATTTAGGTACTTTAGGATGTTCTTCACGGCTGTCCAAAGGTTCCACTCGGATCACTTTGATACCGTCACAACTAAGAGCATTGGACACGTCCGGTCTAGTACACAAGATGGCATACATGATAGAACCTATGGCCGAGGCATAAGGCACTTTGCTCATAGCTTCCCTATCATTTCATCAGCTGGACACCGAGCCTTGCTCAATATCTTACTCGACAACATAGGCAATCAACCTTTCTTTGCCTTATCCATTCTGAACCTATTCGTAACTTTGTCTAGGTATGTACCGCTTAAAGCTATCAGCGCCTTTTGTCTATCTCTATAGATCTTGATGCCCAATATATAAGTAGCTTCACCTAGGTCTTTCATTGAAAACACTTGTTCAAATAACTCTTCACATCGTTAAGCATGTTGATGTCATTTCCAATAATCAATATGTCATCCACATATAGTACCAGAAACGTCACCGAGCTCCCACTCACTTTCTTGTAGATGCAAGCTTCGTAGCAATTTGGAACAAATCCAAAGCTCTTGATCACTTGATCAAAACGAAGGTTCCAACTCCGAGATGCTTGCTTCAGTCCATAAATGGAACGCTGAAGTTTGCATACTTTATCAGCATCCTTAGGATCGACAAAACCTTCGGGTTGCATCATATACAACTCTTCATCAATGTTTCCATTGAGGAAAGCAGTCTTGACATCCATCTGCCATATTTCATAATCATGAAACGCAGCAATTGCTAATAAAATCCGAATGGACTTAAACATCGCTACGGAAGAGAAAGTCTCATCGTAGTCAACACCTTGAACTTGTCGAAAACCTTTCGCGACAAGCCGTGCTTTATAGACGGTAACATTACCATCCGCATATGTTTTCTTCTTGAAGATCCATTTGCACTCAACGGCCTTTCGGTCGCTAGGAGGGTCCACCAAAGTCCATACTTGGTTTTCGCTCATGGATCCCAATTCGGATTTCATGGCTTCTAGCCATTTCTCGTAGTCCGGCTCATCATCGCTTCCTCATAGTTTGTAGGTTCACTGTCTTCTACTAACAAGACAGTTAAGACAGGGTTGCCGCACCACTCAGGAGGGGCACGCGACCTTGTCGACCTGCAACGTTCAGTAGCAGCATCGTCCGAAGCTTCATGATCCTTGTCATTAGCTTCCTCTATTGTTGGTGCAGGCGGCACTGGAACAACTTCAGGTGCTACGCTACTCTCCAATTCAAGAGAAGGTTCAATAACCTCGTCTAGCTCTACTTTCCTCCCACCCACTTCTTTCGAGAGAAACTCCTTCTCAAGAAAGGAACCGCTTTTATGCATAAACACTTTGCCTTCAGTTCGTGATAGAAGGTATACCCAATAGTTTCCTTAGGGTATCCTATGAAGACGATTTCTCCGCTTTGGGTTCGAGCTTGTCCCATCAACTTCTTGACGAAGCTTCGTGATCCCCAAACTTTAAGAAACGACAACTTAGGTTTAGCACCAAACCATAGTTCATACGGTGTCGTCTCAACGGATTTAGATGGTGCCCTATTTAAAGTGAATGCAGCGGTTTCTAATGCATAACCCCAAAATGATAACGGCAAATCAGTAAGAGACATCATTGATCGGACCATATCTAATAGGGTTCCAGTCCGCTGCTCAGACATACCATTGCGCTGTGGTGTTCCGGGTGGCGTGAGTTGTGAAACGATTCCACTTGCTTTAAGATGCGTGAGAAAATCATAACTCAAATATTCACCTCCACGATCGGATCGTAGAAACTTAATCTTTCTGTTATGATGGTTCTCCACTTCATTCTGAAATTCTTTGAACTTTTCAAATGTTTCAGATTTATGTTTCATTAAATAGATATACCCATATCTACTTAAGTCATCGGTAAAAGTGAGAAAATAGAGATATCCACCGCGCGTCGAAACACTCATCGGTCCGCATACATCGGTATGTATGATTTCCAACAAGTCCGTTGCTCGCTCCATCATACCGGAGAACGGGGTTTTGATCATCTTGCCTAGGAGGCATGGTTCGCATGTGTCAAATGATTCAAAATCAAGAGACTCCAAAAGTCTATCAGAATGGAGTTTCTTCATGCGCTTTACACCAATATGACCTAGACGACAGTGCCACAAATAAGTAGTATTATCACTATCTACTTTGCATCTCTTAGCCTCAATGTTATGGATGTGTGTTTTATCCCTTTCGAGATTTAGAAGAAATAAACCATTCACAATAGGTGCATGACCATAAAAGATGTTACTCATATAAATAGAACAACCATTATTCTCCGATTTAAATGAATAACTGTCTTGCAATAAACAAGATCCAGAAATAATGTTCATGCTCAACGCAGGCACATAATAACATTTATTAAGGTTTAAAACTAATCCCGAAGGTAAAACTAGGGAGAGCGTGCCGACGGCCATCACATCAACTCTTGATCCGTTGCCAACGCCAAGATCGTCACCTCATCCCTCGCAAGTCAGCCGCTCATTCCGTAGCTCCTGCTTGGAGTTACAAATATTAGCAATCGAACCAAAGATCAAATACCTGTGCACTACAACGAGGGCTAGTAAGGAAAACATCAATAACATGTATATCAAATATACCTTTGATGGTGCCAGCCTTCTTGTCCTAAGTACTTCGGACAATTGCGCCCAAAGGACCCTTGTCCTTGCAATAGAAGCACTCAAAGGTCCGGCTTAGGACCAGACTTGAGCTTCTTCTCAGCAGGGGCAGTGCGCTTGCCGCCGCCCTTCTTGAAGGGCTTCTTTGCTCCCTTACCTTTCTTAAAGGTGGGCTTGTTGACCATCAACACATGATTATCCTTTTTGATGTCCACTTCCGTGGCCTTCAACTTTGCGAAGAGCTCGGTGATCGTATCAGTGGAACCAATCTGATTATGAGTCACTACAAAACTTTTGTAGCCGGGAGGAGTGATTGCAGAACCTGTCAATCTTGAGCTCCTCCGAATCGTGCATTCCAGCTTGCTCATATGTTGAGTGTAGCCCGTCATCTTAATGGCGTGCTCACTAACGGAACTCCCTTCCTCCATCTTGCAGTTAAAGAACTTCTCAGAGATCTCATATTTCTCAGAACGGGCCTGAGTCTGAAACATGGTTTTCAGCTCTTCGAGAATCTCAAATGGCCCAGGATAGTCTTCAAAACAATTTTGAAGTTCCGGTTCCATAGCAAACAACATGGTGCTCTTAATCACACCATAATCATCTTTATGCTGATCGATAGATCGCTTTCTCATCACCAGCTTGCAGCAGGGGGGTCACCTAACGCTTTCCCAAGGACATAGTCCTTTTGACCGCCAGAGAGAATGATTCTTCGATTGTGGAACCAATTGGTGAAGTTAGACCCATTGTTTTTAAGCTTTTCCTTCTCAGCAAAAACGTTGAAGTTGAAGTTGGACTTAGCCATTTGATCTACAATATTAGCAAGTACAAATTAGACTATGTTCATGATAACTAGTTCAACTTTTAATCAAATTACTAGATGAACTCCCACTAAATTCAACATCCCTCAAGTTGTTTAGTGAACACGATCCAAATTCACCACACCTAATCCGATCTTCACGAGAAGAGATGTGGTTTCAATGGTGGACAACGAAGTGTCAATCATATCATTCATATGACTCATGCTTAACCTTTCGGTTCATGTGTTCGAGGCCATGTCGTACATGCTAGGCTCGCAAGTTAGACCCAAGTATTTCCGCAGTAAAATTGGCTTGCACCTGCTTGTATGTGAGTGTAGAGTCTATAGCACCCGATCATCACGTGATGCTTGGACACGATTTAACTTTCGTGAACGGTGCATACTTGGGGAGAACACAGTTTTATCTTGATCTTTATGAGGAATCATCTTATAATGCTACCGTCATGATCTAAGCATAATAAGATACATAAAAGGATAAACATCACATGCATATAACTTTATGTGACATGGTATAGCCAATCTTCGCAATGATCTCCATCTTGTGCGCTCCGCATGATCTCCATCACTCCACCATGATTGCCTCCACCACTTAATAGCAACTACAACTATTGCTAACTACTTAGCGATAAAGTGAAACTATTACATGGCGATAAGAAGTTGACACACAGGTCATACACAATTATAAAGACAACCATATGGCTCGCTGGTTGTGTACTCATCGACATGCAAGTCGTGAAACATTACAAAACATGATCATCGTGATACATTATACACATCACATCTTGGGCCATACCATATCACAGAAAACACTCCGCAAAAACAAGTTAGACGCCTCTACTTTGTTGTTGCATGTTTTACGTGGCTTATGGGAGTAGATGCTAAGAACGATTCTTACCTACGGAAAGACACAACGGTGATATTATGGTTGCCAAACTACGGTGTTAATCCCATGACAACTATAGAGAGAGAAACAGACATCAACCAGCCGCATGTGGGAACAAGCCACACGCCAAGTGTGGAGGTCTCGCGAACGACGTCGCGTAAGGTTGGCCTGGACCGCTTCAATCTCACTATCCCGCCATAAGAAGAACACAAACAAGAGGCTTGCAACAGAAAACATCAACGCTCGCAACAACCATGTTGCTCTACTCGTGAAACACATCTACGCAGATCTAGCTCGATACCATCAAGGGTTTCGCGGCATAGTAAATCAAAAATTTCTACGGATGCGAACAGAGGGAAAGCCAAGATCTAATCTAGGAGATGCAAACAACAAGAGAGATTGGATTAGATCTTCATACCCTTGAAGATTCGCACAGCGGAACGTTCGTCGGAACGTGGGTGATGTAGTCGTACTCGCTTCTCCTCCTCACGATCCGATCCGATCTAGCACCACAAGTGGCAAGGCTCTCCGTGAGATGCACACGCAGCACCTCGACGCCTCCTCCTTCCTCGGACCAGCAAGTATGGTGGAGAGATTGGATCTACAACACGACGTGGTGTATATGGTGGAGAATTTCTGCAGCAGGCTTCGCCACAAGGCCGGGAGGGAGAGAGGAGGGCAAGAGGACTAGCTCTTGGAGGGGAAGGTGTGGGGGGGGTGGTGCGCCCCCAGCCCTCTTTATATAGAGGGGTGGGCGGCTGCAACCCTAGCCCCCTCCCCCAAGCCAAACCGGCGGCCCCAAGGAGAAGGAGTGGGGGGCAAGGAAACCCCCCCTTCTAGAAGGTCTATCTCGAGTTTAAAACCCTCTTGGCCGGCTGGGCCCTATGGGGCCTTGTGCCCCTGGCCCAATGCGGCCAGGGCACTCCCTCATAGGCCCATAACCCCTCCCGGAAGGTGGGGCCACGTTGGTCCCCTTACGAAGGTTCTAGAAGCTTAGACAATACCGATTAACCCAAACAATTCAACTCCAAAAACTGCACCGCTTTATATGAATCTTATTCTCCAACCACTCCGAACCTCTCGTGATGTCCCGGATCCCATCCGAGACCAACAAAAACTCATAAACCAATTATCCAATCTATCCTAGCGCCGAGACACGTTATGTGTGACCTCGGGTTCAAGAATATGCAGACATGATCTTCTATCAATAATCAACAGCGGGGTCTGGAAACCCATATTGACTCCCACACATTCATCGATGATCATATCGGATGAACCACGATGCCAGGATTCAATCAATCCCATATATATATTCCCTTCGTCTCGCGATATTTTACTTGCCCGAGATTCGATCGCTTGTACTGGCCATACCTAGTTCAATCTCGCTCACAAAGTACTTTACTCGCTCAGAATCCAATATCACTTTGTGATTAACTCCTTAACCACATGCTTGCAAGCGGTGTTGATATCGACACCGACAGGGCCCAAAGTATATCTCTCCTACTTGGGAGGGACAAATCCCATCTCGATACATATAACCCAACAGATACTTTCCGATCACCTGAGAGACACCTTTATGATCACCCTCTCATAGGATGACATTTGATGACCTCAAAGCTTTCTTCCGATACTGTGGAGTTGTATTATCTCATGGTCTAAGGAATACAATATTTGACATAAGAAAAGCTTCGCAAAGACGAACACGATGACATGATCTAATTGCTTCGCTTAGTTTGGGTCTGTCCACCATATCATTCTCCCAATGATATGATCTCATTATTAATTGACAACTCATGTCCATGGTTAGGAAACCTTAACCATCATTAATCAATGAGCTAGTCCATAGAGGCGTACTAGGGACACGGTGTTGTTCACAAACCACACAAGTATTAAAGTTTCCGCTTAATACAATTCTAGCATGGAATATAAACATTATCATGAACAAGAATTATAATAATAACATCTTTATTATTGCCTCTAGGGCATAATTCCAACAACTGCCTCTCACCCTCGAGCTCACTCCTCTCCTCTTCTATCCTCGACCCCATGGTCGATGATGTCGCCACGACGATTCCACCGCTGTGGGCCATTCTGTTGCTGCCGTGGTGCATGAGGAGGTTGTCGACTATGCCCTTCCTTCCTGTCTAACAGGATTTGAGCATGGTGCTCTCCTGCGACAGATCGATGCCGTCCCGAACCCTAGGGTTTGGGGGTTGGCGTGGATCTTGGTGTTGCCGCTGTCGCCGTGTGTCGTGGTGATTCACCTTGCCACTAGGCGTGGCCATGGTCGCCATTGGCGTCAGAGTGGGTCGCAGCCACTGGGTGCTCCCAGGCCGCCATGGTCGTCGGCCACCTCTGCTTCCTCTTCTAGTCTTCAGCAGGGACCTTTGGTGAGTTCTTTTCCTCCCCCCTTGTGCTCTCTATGCTCGCCATCCTATGCTAGATGTTGGTAGTGACCTCTCGGTTACCGCCTTGTCCTGATTAAGATGATTTATTCCATTTAGGTTCATATCCTGTTGTTGATCATATTCGGATGAATTAGATCATGTGGATGGTCTCTAAGCATGCTAAATGATTATTAGCTTGAGACTTGCTTAAGATGAACTATAATGGTTCTGGTGGCTTATCAGATGATTTTATGCTTAGATTTTATATGATTCAGATGATATAGTTGCTCTGAAATCAATGCTTGGTATAGTCAGTGGGTTTGATAACTTACCACTGTCATTACTTGGTTAATAATAATGAGTATGGTGTGATGAAATCACTGTCCTAGTGCCGCTATTTGAGAATTATGTGTGGTTTGAGATCACAATGATCTCGCATAAAGGAAGATATACATAGGAATGTCCTAATTATGATTCCTGTAATGACAGGAAAATGTTTGGTAGATTGATTGAATCTATGAAGATTGAATGCTTATTCTGATTCATGTAAAATTGTTCTTGTGACACCATCTTTGTATGGCACACAAGATTAATTCAAATCCATTGTTTGGGTTGGTTTAAGCTTAAGACAAGTTTGGCATTAAAAGATAAGTAGAAATGTTCCTTTTTGAAATCCCTAAGACCAATGATGTTGGTCTGAGGCTTAGGGATTATGCTCTATCTAGTTGATTCATATGGATGGTTCGGTAATGGTACCACCATCGCTTTCTTGGATCAAAGCTTGGAAAAATGATGGTAGGCTTGATTATTTATATGGATCCAAAATATTTACTTCTAAGGTCCTAATCTTATCTTAGAGATGTGCCTAGAAGTGAAATCTTAGCTATATTTATTATTGAATTGAAATATAGCTTGATAGCCAAATCAATGATGTTGTTCTGAGTTTTGCTGGATCCTTGTACTTTGATGTTTGCTTTTAGAGTTTAAAACCTCAATGATGGATTCACCCCACTTGGGTGCTTTCTGAGAGTTTGAATATGATACAGATCATGTATGCTTGTCTAATCTTAGACAGATAGATCACATGATGGTCTATGTACTCACCACTGTCACTTGATGTTGTGGTTGTTAGTGGTGGATCTTGTGGTTAATCTTGTGCTCCCCTGGTATATCTAGCTCCTGGCTTGTCCTTGATCTAGCCCATCATCTTCTGATCCTGATGGTTTGACCTTGGTCTTGATATCCACCTGATCTTTCCCCTCCTTATTTCACCATCCTGGTGATGTGATCCTAGGCTTTGGTTGGTTTGGCCGGGTCATTGTGCTTGGTTTAGCTGTTGGTCATTGTGCTTAATGTGTAGAAGCAAGGGAATGATGTGGGGTTTGGTTTCCCATGGCTGTGTTTGACTGTTTTGTTTGGTCTTGCTGCTGCTGTGGTGTTGACATCACACACCATGCAATTTGGTGTGTGTGTTGCTTGTGTGCTTGCTACATAGATGTGGATATGTTCAGAATTTTTGAAAGTTACTTTCATTTGATTACTTTTACTTGGCTGGTGAAACTTGCCCCTCCTTGCTGTCATTTGACTTCTGGCTTAAAATTATAAAAGATTCATCCTTTCATATTGGTGAAACTTGCCCCTTTTTATAAGATTACTCAATGATGAACCTTGATCAGTGCATTTCACTGACAAGTCTGAGAGTAATACAATTTAACCTTAACTTCCTTTATTTTTGTTTGTGTTTATTTTGCAGGTACAGATTTGAAGTTTTTTTTGAAGATTTTTGTTTATTTTTTTCTTTATAGAATAGTCCAATGTAATCTTATTTATGCTTTTGTAATTTTAGTTTTATTCTTTTGTAATTTTCATTTTATTATTTTGTAATAAAGATTATACTTTTATCAATAAAGAAATATTCTTATTCTTTATTTATTGGCTATGGTGAATATTGTGGATGATTTTAATAAGTTACATTTTTGTAACTTATTTATTGAATGAAAATATGAAACAAATATTCATATTCTTAATTGCTTTCTTTAAATAAAGTTTGAGTTAAATTGGTTAACTCTTAATTAAATCAAGATTCAAACATTATTCAAAAATCATTTGAATTATAATTCAAACACTCAAGTTTTAAATTCAAATTTCATTTCCCAAAACACATATTTCCACAAAGATCATATCAAAGTCTATAGCAATCATTCTTTAAGACTAAATCTAATCTCAAAGTATGAAAGAAACCTTGATCACTTTAGGTTTTTATTTGGCAAAAAATTTTCCCACATTTTCACAGATGAATGCATGCAACATTTCAATTTCCTAAATCTACCCTTCGTTAGTTCCTAAATGCTGGGATGTTATAGGATCCCTATTAAATATTTTTCGCATGCCAGTTAACAATTTGTTTTTTTTTCATATTCTGTGAACTGAGAGCTTCTCAATCTCAAGACTGAAGAGTAACGGTTAACGGCTAGAGTGTGTGGATGGCACCAGCAAGACCAAGAGCTGATGGCTGTGCTGGGAGGACTGCAAGAGTCCAGTTAGACGGCGACCAGGGATCCTTTGACATATGGAGCATATTGAGGTTCAAAAAATTTCTTGTACACAAGATCAAGTCTTTGTAGGCACTAGGTAACAGTTCAGAAATTAATTGAAAATCCATGTAGCATATATGCTAGTCGTTTGTGATAGTTTTTTTTGGAAATGGACGATGCATTAACACAGAATGTTTAATGTTTACACCCGGCCTCTGCATAACTAAGATGCACACAACCAAATGAACGACAGCACCAGAGAACAAAAAGTAGACAAGAATTACAAAAAGCACTATAAAAAAATGGTCTTCAATCTAAGGAAAATCAATCCTCAAATCACGCGGTCATCCATGTCGGGAAAAAATATCCCTCGTCGTGTCCTCCAATCGCGTACATCCCTCCACAAATAAGTCGCGAAACTCCATGCGTTGGAGAGTAGTCCATGATCGGAGAATAGCCGTGGCTCGATAAATTACCTGCAGAAGAGAAGACACAACGTTATTAAAAATCTTGTCATGTCTAGAAAGCCATAGCGACCATATAATGGCAAACGCTCCCACCCTAAACAAAGTTCTGTACTTATCAACTATTCCATGCAACCAATTACCAAAAACATTGGTTACTGAACGTGGAGGAGATAAACCAAGCTATTTGGATGAATGACCATATAGAGCGAGCAAATTTGCAATGGAAGAATAAATGACTTAATTGTCTCATTATGATGACAAAAACGATTTTGTACTTTCATGCCAATTCCTCTTGCAAGATTATCTTTTGTGAGAATTACACCTTTACGTAGATACCATGCAAATATCTTCGCCTTGAGGGGTATTTTTATTTTCCAAATTTTACTATTATCATCAACCGGGATATTAGGTTGGACCAATGTTCTATATAGTGAGCCAACAGAAAATTTACCACTTTCTAGTAATTTCTCATGTTCTAAGAAAAAATATTTAACTTCAGGATTCTTAGAACAGAATATTTTCCCTGATAAACATGACAATCTGTTCTCTATAGATTTATATCCTTCTATGTATCTTTAAGTTATCTAGAATAATGGGAAACTTAAACAATTGTGGTTCTAATTGATTTTTTTTCTCACCCCTAATAACCAGAGGCAGAAAACAAATTTCCTTAGATTCTTTGACTGATATCTGATCTCTCTTAGGTCACATGAAGTGTCCCTTTCCACTTAATGATCTTGGGAAAAATTGAAGTAAATAGACAATGTAGCATCCCAAAGCAAGAAGAATGTCGCTGCCAAACTGGAATGCTTGAAGAAGACATTGGCGTGGTCAGATGCTCAGGCAGACATCACCTTTTCCAAAGGCTCCCAGCAGTGCTGAAAATTCTAAGGAAAAGCTGCGTCGCATATCAGAGTTCCTCATCTCTGGGGTTGGTTGGGAGCCAGGGTACAATACCACAGGCCCCGGAACTACCTTGTCAAGTTTCTGAAGGCAAATGGGTTGCTCAAGTGTCACCAGTGCTGCCATAATGCAGTCGAGGTGACTGAGATGGCATTTGTGGAGAAGTTCAAAGATCCTCACAGGGGAGTTGTGCCACACCTTGCTGAAGACTATGCTGTTGCTTGCAGAGGGGAAATGCCAATTAGATTCAAATTTTAACAGGCTATTAAGTGCCCACTCGGTAAGCTGGCAAGTCTTGTTTCTATGTTCTTAGCCTAACTGGATGTTGGTTGTCCACTGTAATATTTCTGTTACATGCCTGATGGAACTGATGATGCGAGTCCTGAATCCTAAGATTTCGATAAGTGTCATTCAGTCGAGAAGAAAGCATGACATTGTAGTGAATAATGAACTTGTTCAGCCTTATGTCATGTTGACACTCATATCATTCCTGTCAAATCTGCCCTCCGTACTAAGCTCAAACAACATTTAGTGTCTTCAGTCTCCTTGCAAGTATTTGGACCTTCCATAAATTTGACATATGAGATTTTCCATGTATCTTTTGCCTCCTTGGTTCATTAAAATATTGGCATACTGTTTGTGCTTATTAAGTATACGATTTTCCTGTGTTCCTTCACGATTTTTGCTCCTTTCATAAATAACAGAATTCTTACATTGCTGTTTTGTCCATACTGGAATATCATCAGGAGTTTCAGGACTATGGAGGGTTGTTTGCTAAGCAATATTGTGTCATGCTTGAGCTGTAAATTCGTAGTCTTCTTTTACATTCACCTTGAACTTCATATCCAGAGGAGCTTGCTTGGAAAATTCAATTGACAACAAGATGTAAGGGAAAGAACTTCACTGAATAAAAAGCCTAATTTTTTCATTCTTCTCTGCTCCATGCAGCAACACGAGGAGGGAACCAGCAAGTTCTATAAGAATAAATGACCGGTGAGACTATTTTGCATTTGGTTTCTTGCGGTACTAAAACTGTTACTGCTAAAGTGCTAATGCCAAACCGAGTTTTTTTTTTGTTCTAAATGCAGTTGTAAGCCTCGTCCGGCAGCACTCTGGCCGCACCGACATCGTCCTCTGGCTCTGCAAACCTGCACCGCCACGTTCCAGCTCCTCCGCATCATGCCTCCAGGGCATCTGGTGAGTTCACTGTGGGACTTCTCTTGCATAGTGAATGCAAGATATTTTGAAAGAAGAAAAATCAGTGGCTATGAGTAAAGTCTCAAATACATTCAATGAAATTTAGAATGTGAGATGAATGTGTCTATTCGGTGATCCAGAAAGTTGTCAGTGAATGCAATCTATAGGGAGTAGAGTGTGAGCTGACTGTCTGTTCAGATATTCAGAAACTGCAACCTATAGGGAGTGGAAGCTGCCAGGAAGTCATTTTAGCTTCAATTTGCAATATTCAGTGAAGAAGTTAATTTTGTGAAGCATCTGTGTCTCCCGTTTGGCTTGTACAGTGGAAAAGAAGTCAATTTGCTGCTTTTCTGTCTCCTTGTCTCTAGTTAGCGTTGTTAAGTGAATCAGAGAAATTTCTGGCAGCATGTTTGAAAATTTAGCTTCCGCGTGTTGCGCAGTTTGAAGTAAAAAACATGTAAATTTACTGAGTTTGGCCATGATTGTTTCGATGGATTCAGCGAATTTCGGAGAGTCCAGCTTTGGTCTGTACGCTATATATATGAAAGGAGGCGGTGATAAGATGTTGATCTAATAAAAGCATAAGAGTGTGACAAAATTTTAAGAAATGATATAGACAATTCGTTTATATATTCACAAACTCTGTTTCAGTAGTGTACACGTTATTACAGGGGAAAGAACAGAGACAGTACTCTGTTTTTCTACAATTGTATTAGTACAAGTTACACTATCCGCTCGACTCAAGGTAGATCAATCTTTGCAGCCATAGCTCAAGATGGAGAATAGGAGAATGGCAATTCTTTTTTTTTTCGAATAGGAGAATGGCAATTCTAGCATGCATGCTAGCACGGTGCATGTATTCGATCTCTTGTGCCTGCTTTAAGATGGTACTCCCTCCGATCCATAATACTTCTCACTAAAGTGGATGTATCTAGACTTATTTTAGTGCTAGATACATCCATTTCAACGACAAGTAATATGGATCGGAGGGAGTAGTTGGGGGTATAGGGATCCTCGACTTATGCGCCCCCGAGAGCCTTGGGGGTATAGGGATCCTCGACTCGCGCCGCTTTGTTGTGGCCTTGATGCTAAAATGGTTCTGGCGCATCCTTAGGGATGCTGTGAGTCTCTGGCTTCAGCTCATCAAAGCTAAGTACTTCCATGGCCAACCCCTCTTAGCGTGCGAGCGTCGGGAGGGCTCCTAGTTTTGGTGAGCCATCCAGGACATTCATTGGACAGGGCATCTCCTTTTCTGTGGGCGACGGGAAGCAGGTGCGGCTGTGGCTTGACCCATGGCTCCTGGCACTCCCTCTATGTGACCAATTCCACGCGCTTTATGCCATCTTCGCCTCCCCGACGATCCTTATTGTCGATGCCTTCCACGAGGGCCAGCGGAACATCTTGTTCCAACGGACCTTTAGCATGGCCGAGGTAGAGGAACATCAGCGTCTTATGGCCGTCCTTCCTATGTCTATTTCAGCAGAACAGGATGCGGCCTCGTGGCGGCTAGCCCCATCGGGGATATTCTCTGTGAGCTCGGCATATCAGGCCCTCTTCCAGGGCCTAGACTTGCGGTGGACTGCGCCACTATGGAAGGCCCCCATCCCCCTTAGTATTCGCATTTTCGTCTGGCAGCTGCTCCGGGACCGCCTGCCCTCTGGGGTGGAGGTGTCCAAGCGCAATGGCCCGGGCAATGGCCTGTGCCCCCTATGTGGGACACCGGAAACTTGTGACCATATTATGTTCTCCTGCACAGCGGCTCAGTTTCTTTGGAGTTTTGTGAGGGAGACGCTGGGGCCAGCTTGGCAGGCTCAGGAGCTCGGTGAGTTCCTGCAGGCGGAGGCGAACCATGCCGGAGGGAGACGCCGCCTCTTCTGGCTAGTGTTTGCGGCCCTAGCCTGGATCCTCTGGAACGTGCAGAATAAAATGGTGATTGAGCGGATTTATCCAATGCGTGACTTTGACTCTATTTTTTCTCTTCTCGCCTTCCTTCAGCAGTGGTCCCCGTTGGTGAGGCAGCGTGACCGGGAGGCTTTCGACGACGCTCTTCGGGCCCTGAAGACGGCGGCGGCCCCCTTCGTGGCCCCAGATCGCGCTTGGCGGGTCCCCCTTCGGCGGCATGAGTCCTGTTGGCCTGTGCTGGTTTTTCTTTTAGATTTGGGCTTTGCTGTGTTGTGGCCCCAGCGGTTGTACATTGGTCTGTTTTTCTTTGCTTTTGGCTACAGCCGGACATGTGGTTTGGATGCTTGTATGGATTTGCTTTATTTATTAAGTGGGACGAAAGCCTGTTTCGAGAAAGGAGAGAGAATTCAATATACATTAGAATCTTAAAAAAGTCAAAAAATGAGGAGGTGGGCCATGCACGTGATCTACCATACACTGTAGAGATGCATTTCTCTATTACTATAGAATCTAGTTAGACTGTAAAATCCGTGACATTTGTCTCACAGAAAACAAAGTCATGACACTGATCTGGTTATCTGCTTGTTAATTTTATCAATAGAAAAGCTGGGCTGCTTCTGGCTATACATCAAGTTCAAAGCTATGCGAGCTTAGAGCATCTCCACTTGGTCCCCTACCGAAACCTATGTCTATTTTTGGCTTAATCTGGCGAAATCTACCTTAGCCATGCCACATGAGACCGAAATTCGTCGGGTTGGACAAAAATCCATACGTACGGACTCAGGCCGCACTCAACGCCTTGGATTCTCCAAGGGGCGCCGGATGGAGAGGAATTGGCAGGGAGCAACGAAACCACCATCTCCTGGGGGCGCCGGATGGAGAGGAATTGACAGGAAGCAACTAAACCACCAAGTGGGTCAAGCTGGCAGCGAGAGAGGCTGTTCGTACTTATCGCTTTGGCTCCCGCGCGAGTAAATGTGTCACCGGTGGTCATCCTTTCTCTAGACGTGGCAGGGCAACATCCAATCGCCGTCCACACGGCATGGTCATGGCGAGCCAGCGCCTCGGCTTTTTTCTACACCCCTCTCGCCATTTCTTCCCGCTCATGCTACACCCCTTCCACCTTGCCACCGCCGATAAATAGGCCTCCTCCTCGCCGTCAGTTGCACAGGGAAAATCTCTAGCCCATTTCACCTCCTCCTCGAGCTCACCTTGTCCTCGAGCACCGGCGAAACCTCGGCAACCATGGTGGAGCGCTATCCCAGCGATAACGCGGCGGTGAACGACTTCGAGGCCGCTCCCTTAATGATTGTAAGGGTTGCCTCCTCTATGCTGGGTTGCTGGCATGGCCGCTCCTGGCTGCCAAGGAGGATGGGTGACTTCTCCTCGTCATCATCGGCCTCGGTCTCCCGCTCCACCGGCGAGGCGCGGCATCGCTTCTGCCGGTGAAGCGCGAGCCGTCCTCTCTGCCCTCTTCGGCGATGGCCCCGAAGCGCCACCATCCCCTACGTGGTGCGTGCGGCATGACCATCGATGGTACCCGTGCCTCGCCGCCGCCGCAAACCTATCCTCCTTCCGGGCGCCTCCGTCTTGTCCGGCCGAAGAGGGAGCCGATTGACATTCTAGAGTACGAGCAGGGCATCTACGTACTCAAGTTGGCGATGGAAGCCTCCCTCAATGATGTGCAGCCGATGCGGCTTGCTGACGCTCTCTCCTGGTCTAAAACAGAGTATGAGTGGGAGGAGGCCGCCAGCCAGCGGGCGCTCCTGCGCGCTGCCAACCGCCGGGTGTGTCGTCGCATCAATGTTGTCGTTTTGGACGATAGCGACTCCGACGACGCCGACCTGAGTATCCGGGCCGCACAACTCGAAGATCCGGGTCAGGGTAGCAGCCGCCAGCCGCCTAGCAACGACGATGACACATAGTTCTACCGTCAATACTCTTCTTTTGCGATGCAGCCTAAGTGGTAAACTAGTTGTGATGCAGTTCGTCATCTCAGCCCAAGCAGTTTAGAGTGTGTTTGGTAGATTGGATGAATCCATAATGCATCTCTCCTCATATAGCCATTTGAGATTTTTTTGAACGATAAAAGGGTCTAGAAGACACTGGAAGATGCATTAAGAGACACGAGGCAGGTACAAAGTTTAAAGAGGCCCCTCACAGTTAACACCCTAGTGAAGCTAGAAAAAACAAAAAGAGGCCTCCAAAATACAAACAGCACCTCAGAACTAAAAATAATATCACAATCAAGTCCCTGGGCGCCTCCACCACTAAACTCCGACGACCTCCTGTCGAGAAAATCGGCGAGATCAATGAGGTCTCTTGCTCGTGACGCCTCACCAACCGGAGAAGAAACACAGCAACCAGCCATCTTGCCAACAACAGGGACAAACCACTTGCTGATACCGAGATGTCGAGCTCTGGATCCGTGCTTCGAAAAGGGGCCTCCAATGGAGGTTTGGACCCTCGGCCGCCTTCGCCAGAGCAGAGGCCCAACAAAGAACGCTGCCAAAGGGCCACTGCGGAGAAGACCAAGTGGGTGCAGCTTCAACCGGCTTCCGCTTCATCATCGGCATCAACCTTTTCTCCCATCCGCTCCTCGCCACCACGGCCGGTCAGGGAAGATGTGAAGAAGCATTTGTCGTCGAAGAAATAGAAGCCAACTGGAGCATTATGGCCGAGCCTTCGAGGCCATCCCTCACCTCGCAAACTTTGTCCACAGAAGCATGAAGGGAGAGATAGAACGGAGACCTCACGACGCTGCTCCCCTGCACCGCGGAGTAACTCGAGGTTGCGTCCTCCTGCAAATAAACATCAGGCACCGCAATCCTCCCCCCGACACCACAGCCGGCTAGAGAAGAGCTAAGAACTTGGCGTCGCTGCAAAACCAACGCAACCGGGGCAACTTTATTCAAGGAGGCGGTGCTCGCCGTCGCCGTCACGAATCCACCATGAATTAGAGACACACCGACAAGGAACTCTAAATACCTCCAGATCTCGCTGCGGGAGAAGCCGGCGTCGCCACCGTCAACAAGCATATTGCCCACTATTGGCACTGGGCCACTACTACTAGCAGACCTAACTACTTGATACCCCCTTCGCTCCCTCCAACCAGCGGCGCCGGCGGAGACGGCTCCAGGAGGGCCCGGTTGCTTTGGCGGAGAGGGCAAGGATGAGAAGTTTCGGGGGAGGAGGAGAAAGGTGTGGTGTCCCCATACAGCCAGTTGAGATGAGGTTTACTTCTAAAAAAAGAGTTGAGATGAGGTTTTGTCATATGTTGATCGTTGTCATAATAGTGCGCCGGATTTTGTCATATGTTTGGTCATTGTCATAAGGGTGCACCAGGTTTACCGATGTGATCATTCTAGTCTACACGGTTGGCGTCGGAGAGTCTGCGATGTTATAAACGAGACAAGAAAAAAAGAAGAACGAAACAGATCAATCGTGGGGATGCGACTTTTTTTATTGTGGAACAAACTGTCCAATGGACAACCTCATTTGCAAGATTTAATTGAAAAAACGTGCTTCGATGCCCCCTTTAAACTTAAGTTTTGCATGGGTTAGTTTCATTTTGACCTGTCATAACTCATATCCAGGCTAAGTATGTCTCTGTATAGGTATACTCGGTCGAGAAGGGTATACTCCGCCGTTCTCACTGGATGATTTCACCTTTCATTATCGCGGCCTATGACTTTGCATGCCTGTTTTGAAATTTTGTTGTTGTTGTTATATACCTCCTGATTTCCGCCTCCCACGGGCACATGAGTATACTTGTACTGTGAGTATCTAAGAGGACCATACGGTCTTCAGATGGGTTTATAAGGTCTTCGAAACGAATTAGTATTGAGTTTTTGTTGTCAAAGTTTGAAAAGGAGGGGGAACATCGAAGCAAAAGTGTTGGCAAAATTAAGTGGTCATTTTTGAAATAAACTTTACGCATGAAAGGATTTGGTGTGCATTGCCTTGTTTGTGTGGGGAGGGAGTCTTGGTATTACGATTAATAATGAAATTAGCCACAATATTCACATGCAGAAAGGCTTAAGACAAGTGATCCTATATCACCAATATTAATCAATATGGTTGTAGATATGTCTACTCCAAGACAAATATATACTCCAAGACTTTGTTGCAAGTCAAAGTTGAACTTACGGGTCTTCAAAGGCTTTATCGGTGCTAAGTATTCCAGTAGAGAATCTTTTGTGGTTGGCAATGGTCTGGGCACGAGGTTCTGGGTAAATGCTTGGATTGAAGATATGCCTCCATTTTCCATTAATATCAGGAGCGTGGAAAAATGGAGCATGGGCTAAATGGAGCCTGTTTTTTGATAAATTTAAAAATAGCATTTTAAACATTCGAAAAATAACTATATGTGGCTAATGTTGCTTTACCAACATGCAAAATTTCAAATAAAATAATTTATATTCGGGCTACAAAAAATAACAAAATCTGACATCTAAAGTACTCCTTCTGATCCATATTAACTGTGGTTAAATCGTATATATATCTAGCACTAAATATGTCTAGATACATCTGATCAACAATAATTAATATGGATCGGAGGGAGTAGTAAAGAGGGAACGAGATCCTCTGACTTTGTTTCAACTACTACAGAGGAACGTTGGTCCTTCTTGTTCGATCGATGCGCATCGATCGGCAACAGCTCCAACGCGCTGGGGAATGCAGGAACGCAGCAAATACTCAGCCCAAAGCCCATTATCCATGACCAGGAGAGAAAAAACAACGCTTTGGTTCAAGAAAAAAAACTTCCTTAAATTCCCCTTCACTTGCTACTTCCTCACTCGCCGCCGCCCGGTCGCCGTCCGCTCGGCCACACGGCCAGCTCTGCCACCGCGGCCTCCGTGGCCTCTGGCGCCGCCAGCTCTGCCACCACGGCCTCCGTGGCCTCCGGCGCCACGGCCGTGCACGCCATCTCTGCCTCGAAGAGAAGCACCAGACCCAGCGCATGGACCAGGCCATGTCGTCCTGGTCGCCGGCAGAATATTCCGGCAGCGCGCGCTGGCTGTTCCATCCAAGAGGAGGAGCAGGAGCTCATGTACGCATGGTCTCCGTGCGTTCCCCTGCGCTTCCTTTTTCCGTGTGCACGCCGGCGGCCTCCTCCAAGAGCAGGAGTAGGAACGGTGTCGTCCCGTCGTGTGTTTGCTAGTTGCTTGACCAAGAACAAGTTCAGTTTTCATGTGTTTGCTGTTGCTACTTGTATATGTGTGTAGAGCTAAACAGCTTGTAAATCTCCTGTATTTGCTATAAGGTTATGAATAAATCAGTGTTCAAATAGACATTGTGCATGTGCAAACTGAACATGAACTGAATAGTAACTGTGTTTGACATAAGAGAGAAATCTGAACTGAATATTAACAGTTTGTCCAAACTGCATTGAACTAAATGGCACTCACACATGAATGAAATAAACAAAATATCAGCTATTTCCCATAACAAAAGTGAGCTAAACGGCACCCAAAACTGAACTAAATGGCTAGTATTGCCTAGAACTGATCTAAACTGAATGGCATCGAAAAACTGAAATTATTCACCACAGTCCAGTAAAGATGTCATCTGTGATTGGTCCCTGTAAATTAAATAAATATGAGAGTAAGATTTTTTAAACAATATGACCTGTAGATTTGTAAACTAACTATATGAACAAGATTACCGTTAATAATTGGGTGAAACTAAGATTGTCTTTGTAAACTTCAGATCCGTTCCCTTTGCCATCACAAACACTATCATTTGCAACTTGTACTTGTGCATGTGCTTGTGCACTACCACTTCCTGCCTCTTTTATCTTGTAAAAAAATTGAATGGTTATGAGAATTGATGAACATAATGATAAAACTGAAAGCACAATTTTTGCTTAGCAACATACCTCTTCCCCGGACTGTGAAGTAGTTTTGCTTTCTCTCTTTTTTCTAATCATGTGCTTTTTATCAAGCCAAGTTTTTCGCCGTTTTGAAGTTTTTGTTTCGACCTCCTTTTTCTTTAGGCGTGCACTAGTCAACAAGTCATTTGGTGGACTAGCATTTGTGGGAATCGTACATGGATACCGAGGTGTGCTTGTAGATGCATTGATTTTTTCTTCAATTTGCTTACCAAGGATGTCAAGTGTGCTATCTACCAAGGCCATACATTCTGGAAAGTTGTATGCTCGATCCGCCAAATTTTGAAATTTGTGGGACACATATCTGTAGCTAAGAATGGCATCCATATTTGGATTGATGATTATATTTCTTCCATCTTTGTCTTGTATAGTACCACTCCGTGCTTCCCGTGTCCATCTCTTGAACACATAATGTGGTGGTAGTGACTTGATATTCATTAAATCAAGAATTTTAAGAGCATGGCTACACAATATCTCAATTCTATCAAATTGCTTGCAGCTGCACATAACTATTTGTTTTGAAGGATCACCAATAACTTTATACTCCTCTTCAAAGGTAAAGTCTCCAACTAGATATTCATTACAACCATCTAATGTCTTGGTGCAAGCTGACAAGGATCTTTCATATTCACCTTGAAAAGCTTCAAATATGCGAGGTGTATACAACTTGCTAGCCTGCACCAATATTGGTGGTGGTCTCCTCGTACATAATTTAGGCAACTTTTTCCTTGATTCAAATTCTGAATTCAGTTCGTTATTCCTTTTTCCTTGTACCAAACTTTCAAAATGCTTAAAGAACCGAATAATATCAAAATCAGATTTGAAATGGATTTTCAAGTCATTGTTCAAACTCTCACTCAATTGTGTACTTCTCATTCCTAATGTGAAGACATCCTTCATATAACATTCAGCCCATTTTTCTTTTAACTTATATATGCTATCTAGCCAAGTATGCTTGCTCACCTTTTTCCTCATGAGGTCAAACTTTTGTTCAAATTCTGCCATGTCTTCATACTCAAACATGCACGCGCTAAAATCTGATAGAATGCTTGTTTCTTCACTCTCCTCAATTTCCTTCTCTTCATTCTTCTCTTTCTTCTTATTTTTCTTCTTATCCTTTTTATTCTCTTCATCCCCCTCTTCATGTAGATGTTTGACAGCATTTTGCATAATGTGAAAGGTGCATAATCCATGCCATGCTTCTGTAAATACTTCCCCAACAGCCTTTCCCATTGCAACATCTTGATCTGTATAGAATGTTTTAGGCCCCTTTCCTTTATGGGTATTTAGAAAGGCCTCAAATAACCACTTGAAGGATGCGAAGGTTTCATCATACATGAGAGCAGCACCAAAAACTACAGTTTCTCTAAATTGATTGAATCCGACAAAAACACCAAAGGGTCTTCTCTCCTTGTTTGTTCCAAAAGTAGTATCAAAACTAACAACATCACCAAAATGTGCATAGTCCAATATCATTTTTAGCATCAGCCCAAAATATGTTTGCTATTTGTTCTTCACAATCCATTTGCATTGCATATTGGAATGATGGGTTTTCAGCAATCTTGTCTTGAAAATATTTGAGCATGCTACCTGCTTGTCCATATGCCATTTCTCGTTGACACTTGGTCCTCAAATAATTCTTGTGATCACGAAATGTATAGGAAAGATTGCGTGTTCCCCCAACTTCGCGTCCAGCCAACTCATGTGCGGCTTTTGGCCGAATACCTGCATCGTCTGCCATTTCAATTTCAAAAGCTTGCAACTCTGAAATTTTCCTCTATGACACCATTAAGTGTAAAGTTTCTGGCAGGTGTAGTGGGTGATTGTGTTCCAAAGCTAGGGCAGAGACTTTTATATTTTCCTTCTTCCGGTCCGTTTTAGCAATCATGTTGACTTCACAATTGGTTCTAGTTTCAGCTCGAGGGCACTTTGTTAAATGATCCCTCTTGTCTTGCGATCGAAGACCCTCATTTGCACAAACAAATTTGCATGATGTAATTTTTCCATCCGATGGTCTTTTGTTTGTGTACCGTTTCCTCACCTCAAAGCCTTTTTGCCCACTGTATCTCAGCCAAAAAGCCCAAGCTTCATCTGAATTTTTAAATTCCATGCCAATATGAGGTACCAAACTAGGTAGAACAACTCAGTAGTGTAAATAAAAATAAGTTTGGGAGTATTGCAGATGCGGAGAAAATACTGGAACCAATAGAAGTACATAGAGATCTCATGCCAAAGTATGGGATATGGTAATTACCAATTGGAATCAGGATCATGATGTGATGTATTAATTTCTTCTGCAATCTCAGTTTCTTCTTCCATGGACTACGCACAAGAGCTTCCACAATGTATATCTGACAAAAGTAACCTTCAATACAACTGACAATGTCCATTAAAAGATGGATAGAATCTTGTTTGGGCTAGAACTCTTACTACGCTGATCCAAATATTGCAAATAAGGTACCTTTGGAAAGGTGTGACCATGTACTACAACTTTTGTTTTGGATCTAAGTCGAAATTGTGCACTGATTAAGAGCAGTTTTAAGTTTTTTCATGTTCCTGACGGTGGTTGCATCTACCTAGGACAAAATTTTGTTTGGGCTAGAACTCTTACTACGCTGATCCAAATAGGGCAAATAAGGTACCGTTGGAAAGGTGTGACAATTTACTACAATTTTTGTTTTGGATCTAAGTCGAAATTGTGCACTGATTAAGAGCAGTTTTAAGTTTTTTTCATGTTCCTGACGGTGGTTGCATCTACCTAGGACAGAATCTTGCTTGGGCTAGAACTTTTAGTATGCTGATCTAAATCGTGCAAATGATATATCATTGGAAAGGTGTGATCGTGTACTACAACTTTTATTTTTGGTCTAAGTCGAAATTTTCCACCGATTAAGAGCACTTTTAAGTTCTTTCATATTCTAACATTGATTGCATCTACCTTGGGAAAATCCATCTATTTTAGTCCATGGACAGAAACGGAGAAAGGTAGGTACCTAAGATTAACGATGAGAGCAGCACATCGCCGATTAGAGAAGCGCGCCCTCGGCAGGTTATGGCGATATTCTTCTCGCTCCGTTTCTCGAGTCCTCGTCTCTCGCGCCTTTTCTCTGTTGTCCCGCCAATTTCTGAGCTAGAGGGCGCGGTTTTCTTCCCTCAGTTCATTGGACTGGGCCTTGGGCCGGCATCGCGCTGTGTTTGCTTGAGTTTGACGTAGTGCCATCGGATGGGGACAAAGGAACCAAACTGATCGATGTCCCTCTGCAGTACTTCGGTCTAAGTCAGAGGATCTCGTTCCGTAAATAGGGGCAAAATTTCAAACCTCTCAAATTCGTCAATTTTTTATTCTGTTTAGCCCGAATATAACATATTTCAGTTTGAGATTTTGCACGTTGGTAAAATACTCCTTCCATTTCGTAATTCATGTCGTGGTTTTATTTTAAATTTGAACTAAAACCACGACAACAATTATGGAACATAGGGAGCACAACATTATCTGCAACTTGGATTTTATTTATATTGTTTTGAAATTTTTAAAAAATGTTTTTAAATTTTGAAAAATGGATCCACAAAGCTCGGACGCCATTTGGGATTTCCGTAATATCCGTCCCTATATAGCGATGACAACGAAAAGACATTTTCGTTGCCATTGTTATTGTTATAGTATATGTTGATGGTCTATTCTTTTTTATCAGTTTAGACTTTTGATTGTGTTGGCTAGTGAATGGAGCTTGGCACGATATCACAGACTAAGGTATCGAGTTCGAGTTATGCCTTGCGCAATTATACTGGTTGCTACTTTCGTAATTTAATAAAATTACTCTTGCCTCTTCTGGCCATGTATAAGCCCGTTGATCCATATATCCGAGATATCTATGCATTTTGGCCTCCCCAAGTCATATATGAAAGGAGGTGTTATAGTATATGTGGATTGTATAGCCTTTTTTATGAGTTTGGACGTTTGATTGTATGGGCTAGTGCATGAAGCTTGAGAGTTATATCGGTAATTACACCGAACTCGTGGTTGCATTTAGTTAAAGAGGGGCTGATGGTGAAATTTAACCGATGAACCTGAGGTGTTCACTTACAAAATGACTCTTTTTTGGCTTATTTCCGAATAGATCTATGCACGATGTTCCTTGTAGTGACTATGATAGGGACCTCTTCGTTGTCTGCACCATCATCACGGTTCGGGATGGTGCCTAAAATCAACAGCAGGTTGGTTCTTGCATCCAAATTAACCATTGTAGAACACTTGAAAACAATATGACTATGAGTTCAATACTTGGAAGCATTTTCGTCTGTACCAATGGGTTGCTTCCATGAACTGTATGCTGTAGCCGGAACTGAATACCCATACATCATCACAAATTGTAGAGAAAATTTCAGCTATATACCTACTTTTCTCAAGTCTGACAATGCCTGAATTTACATCGTGCCCTCCCTCCTCTCAGTCTCTCACCCTGTCACCCACACCATTGATTAGTACAATCTTGTCTGTAATCTGAACTTGAGCCTTCTCTGCTGATCCTAGCGACTCGTAGTATTGCCTGAAGAGATGTCTTTGCTCGAGAGTGGGTGACATCCTCAGAGTGCAAATGGTCGTATACCAAACAAAGTGATGCGAAACCAAAAAATAAATAAAACTGTTCTCAGTGTCCAGTGACTTTGTGTGAGATTATGATGGTGCTAGGAAATATATTGGTTCAGCTACATTGTAGGTACAGAAAAATGGCTACATTGAAACTCTGCGCGAGATATGTTCTGCACGGGCACCTCAAGACCAGCAGCGATAGTTGCCTACAAATACAACGAACTGGCTTTTATGTACACTTGGATCATATCCATCCCTCATTGTGCATTCCTTTTGTAAGATTTTTTCAGAGCATGACTCGAGAAACTGATAGATGTGACCCAGGTGTGGACTGTAGGCGAATCGGACCAGCAAAGCGGATAGCAATTTAGTTGAGCCTATTTTGTAAATTTCTGAATATCTGCTTAAGAACATTCCTGTATCATCACCTGGCAAATGTGATGGCAGATTTTTACGGTGATTTTTCTAGAACAACATGGAATGTCATTTCTCTGATATTTTCTTAAGAACATTTCTGGAAGATCTTTTGCATCAATCTTTCGAGAACATCTTGTAGTGTCAGTGGAAGGACAAACAGGCTGGAACGCGTGTGTTAGCCAACACTTGAGTATTTAACAATCCACATTCCACCCAAAATTGTCTTCTTGATCCCGCCGGAGCAAGAGCACCTCCAGAGTCCAATCAGCTTCGCCGGCCTGCCGAGGGAGCGGGGGTCACCTCCTCCGCTTGCCGGGCCGGTGGTGGCTGTGCAGCTGTGCTGCTCTTTCGCGATCTGGGTGGAGCGGGAGCACATCCATTGTCCAATCAGCTCCGCCGGCCCGCCGAGGGAGCAGGGGTCACCTCCTCCGCTCGCCGGGCCGGCGATGGCTGTGCTGCTGCTAGGGCCGGGGGTCTGGGCGATGCGTCGGCGGTCCTCTCCGTCCAGTCCTCTTCACCGCCAAGTGAGTGTTCGGCCCCTCAGACCCTCATCTTTCCTCCCACTATCGTCTCACTGATAACGTTGTTGTTTGGAATTCCTGCAGGTGCGGCGAGGAGGTTGGACATGGACGCCGAGAGGGCCGACGAGGTCCCCCAGCTCCCCGACCCGGCCAGTCTGTGCGTGTGGTACGTTCAGTTGCCAAACTCATTAGCGATTGTCTGCTAGCATAAAACCTAGGATTGGCTTTGGAAGTGGGGGAGAAGATCTTTGCTAATGCAGGAGACCCAATTTGGCTCTACCTCATAAGCAAAGAAATTCTTTTCCATTATCCCTAAAATGGGTACTTCTTGCATGGTGATTGGAATACTAAATGGCACCAAAGCAATTAATCATCACCAGGCATGTTTCAGCATGTACTAAGTCTGTTTCTAAATGTCTAAATGTATAAGCCTTTCTAGCAGTTCAAATTGAACTGCAAAAAAGTCTTACATTTCGGAATGGAGGGAGTACATGCTAAATTGTTTGCAATGGATTTTTTCATATCATAATGTATTTATACTGTCCCTTTGGGGACATCCAATAAGAATAATGTGGTTAGTTCATGTCCTACCAGTTGCTTCCAGAGAGAGCAAGTAACTCAATGAAACTTGGGCACTAATTGTCTTGCATTTAAGCAAGATCCATGCTTATTATGTGTGGGAATGCACACATGAGCAAAAATACTCAACGCCACATGAGCTAAAACAGTCAGCCGCACATTTTGGGGGCAAAAGGCATGCTTCAGCCTTTTGCTTGTAACTGTGTGCAATCGATGTATATTGAAAGTCTACTGAATGAAATTTAAGCACTATGGGTTTTGCAGTTAAGTACGATCCACACTTACTCCCTCCGTCCACAAATAAGTGTACTTCTAGCATTTGTCCTTAGTCAAATTTAATAAAGTTTGACTAATTTTATTGGAAATCGTAGCAACATATATGACAGTAAATAGTACTATTAGATATGTTTTGAAATATAGTTTCATAATATCTATGTTTGATGTCATCTATGTTGCTACATTTCCTACATAGTTAGTCAAAGTTTTTAAATTTTGACTTAAGTCAAAAGCTAAAAGTGCACTTATTTGTGGACGGAGGGAGTATTTACTTGTGGGAATGGCCACATAAACAAAAACAGTTAACCACATATTGTGGTTGAAAAATGGATATTTTAGCTTTTACAAGCTGAATTTGAACCATCGAATACTCTATACTGATGGTCTTGCAAGGGAGCAAGATCAACACTTGTTCATGCCTGGTAGTGCTTACATGCACTACAATAATTGACCACATGTTGTGGTTGTATGAGGTGGCCCTAGCACCCAAAGGTTGAGACTCCCTGTGTCACTGAATATGCAGAGCAAGAGTACTTTCTTGGTTCGAGTGTGAACCCGCGCGCACGGGGGCTTGTGTGCGTGTGTGTGTGGGGGGGGGGGGGGTAACTCCGCCTATGCTATCATGTTGCGTAGCCGGTCCCAAGCCCGGAAAAAGGAGGAGGGACCAACCATCAAAAACCTTAGTTTCTATTTTTTATCGTGTGTAATTTGATTCAGATATCTCTCATCATGATTCAATTCACTGCTCACAATTATCATTTGTAAGCATTTATGCAGGATGGTCTCTTCACTGAGAAAACTTGTTTCACTGTTAGCCTTGTCCTCATTCCTTCTCAAGGTGGTGGTGAATTTTTTTTCTACCCAGCAGGATCACCCAAATCCTATGGATAGTTCAACCAGGGGTTAACAGTATCTTGACAAAGACAATATCAACAAGGAAGCAGTCGCCAGCTTTTGTTCGATGAGCAGACATAGTAAATATCCCAGGCATGGAAAAACCTATAAGGAAAGAAATGAGTGGCAGCAGACCTGGAATAGTAAATGAGAGTTTGAATGAAGAAAATGGAGTACTATCAGCTGAAGGTAACGAAGAGGATTCTTCTGATGCTGAAAATAATTGTACGTCTTCCTTTTTGAGTAAATGAATGCAATTCATAAATCATTGAATGGAAGGAATGAAGGGGAAACAGAACGCAGAAATAAGAAGACTGAGCTTTAACTCTTGTATTGTTTCACATATAAAGTACTGGGTTGGGTATCAGGAAACATATATTGGTTGATACAGTTGGTGCAGTATTCCATACCATCTTGATATACATGTATTTTTGTTATTTTATCTGTAGCGTTCCTTGAAGGCCCGTGCTGCAAGTTGTGATGGCATTGTACTAGCATGCTGTCAGGAAGTTGTCATTTTCGATTTTTTTTGTAAATGTAAACACATTGAAATCAGTAATCCAGTTTCAAAAAATCAGTAATTTATTTGCAGTCTGCATTGTTACTTGGTCAGCTGCTTCGTTTTTTCTCTTTTAGATGACGCTGAGACCGGTTACTCCAACCTTAGGCCTGTAGAGTGATAAAAAGAAAGGTTTGCTTACCTTTTGTTTGCTTATTACATAGGGATCCCTATTAAATTTTTTTTCGCATGCCAGTTAAGAATTTGGTATTTTTTTTTCATATTCCCAGGAATCCGAAAGCATCTCGATCTGAAGACTGAAGAGTAACAGTTAACGGCTGGAGTGTGTGGATGGCACCAGCAAGACCAAGAGCTGATGGATCTGCTGGGAGGACTTCAAGAGTCCAGTTAGACGGTGATGAGGGTTCCTTTGACATATGGAGCAGATTGAGGTTCAAAAATTTCTTGTACACAAGATCAATTCTTTGTAGGCACTAGGCAACAGTTCAGAAATTAATTGAAAATCCATGTAGCATATATGCTAGTCGTTTGTGATAGTTAGGGATGATTGCTCATGTTCTAAGAAAAAATATTTAACTTCAGGATGGTTAGAACAGAATATTTTCCCTGACAAACATGACAATCTGTTTTCTATAGATTTATATCCTTCTATGTATATTAAGTAGTCTAGAATAATGAGAAATTTAAACAATGACGGTTGTAATTGATTTTTTTCTCGCCCCTAATAACGAGAGGCAGAAAACATATTTCTTTAGATTCGTTGACTGATATCTGATCTCTCTTAGGTCACATGAAGTATCCCTTTCCACTTAATGATCTTGGGGAAAATTGAAGTAAATAGACAATGTAGCATCCAAAAACAAGAAGAATGTCGCCGCCAAACTGGAAAGCTTGAAGAAGATATTGGTGTGGTCAGATGCTTAGGCAGGCATTATCTTTTCCAAAGGCTGCTGAAAAATTCTAACGACAAGCTATGTTGCATATCAGAGTTCCTCATTTCTGAGGCTGGGTTGGAGCCAGGGCACAGTACCACATGCTGGCAATGCTCAGTTATGCCCTGGAGAGCTGGCAAAGGCCCCGGAACTAGGTTGTCAAGTTTAAATGGGTTGCTCGAGTGTCACCAGTGCTGCTATAATGCAGTGGAGGTGACTGAGATGGCATTTGTGGAGAAATTCATAGATTCTCACAAGGAAGTTGTGCCACACCTTGCTGAAGACTACACTGCTTCTTGTAGAGGGGAAATGCCAATTAGATTCAAAATTTAACAGGCTATTAAGTGCCCACTCGGTAAGCTGGCAAGTCTTGTTTCTACGTTCTTAACCTAATTGGATGTTGGTTATCTGCTGCAATATGTCTGTTACATGCCTGATGCAACTGATGATGTCCTAAGATATCGATAGGTGTCATTCAGTAGAGAAGAACGCATGACACTGTAACGAATAATGAACTTGTTCATCCTTATGTCATGTTGACACTCGTATCATGTCTGTCAAATCTGCCCTCCGTACTAAGCTCAAACAACATTTAGTGTCTTCAGTCTCCTTGCAAGTATTTGGACCTTCCATAAATTTGACATATGAGATTTTCCATGTATCTTCTGCCTCCTTGGTTCATTAAAATATTTGCATACTGTTTGTGCTTATTAAGTATACGATTTTCCTGTGTTCCTTCACGATTTTTTGCTCCCTTCAGAAATAAAAGAATTCTTACATTGCTGTTTTGTCCATACTGGAATATCATCAGGAGTTCAGGACTATGGCGGGTTGTTTGCTAAGCAATATTGTGTCATGCTTGAGCTGTAAATTGGTAGTCTTTTCTTACATTCACCTCGAACTTGATATCCAGAAGAGCTTGCTTGGAAAATTCAATTGACAACAAGATGTAAGGGAAAGAACTTCACTGAATAAAAATCCCAAGTTTTTCATTCTTCTCTGCTCCAGGCAGCAACACGCCAACACGTGGAGGGAACCAGCAAGTTCTGTAAGAATAAATGACTGGTGAGACTATTTTGCATTTGGTTTCTTGCAGTAGTAAAACTGTTATTGCTAATGCCAAACCGAGTTTTTTTTGTTCTAGATGCAGTTGTAAGACTCGTTTCGGCAGCACTCTGCCCGCACCGACATCGTCCTCTGGCTCTGCCAACCTGCACCGCCACGTTCCAGCTCCTCCACATCATGCCTCCAGGGCATCCGGCGAGTTCACTGTGGGACTTCTCTTGCACAGCGAATGCAAGATATTTGGAAATCAAACAAGAATCAGTGGCTACGAGTAAAGAGGGTCATTTGTGTTACTGTATGTGTCAAATACATTCGATGAAATTTAGAATGTGAGATGAATGTGTCTATTCGGTGATCCAGAAAGTTGTCAGTGAAACTTGGGAGTAGAATGTAAGCTGACTATCTGTTCAGATATTCAGAATATGCAATCTGTAAGGAATGGAAGCTGCGAGAAAGTCAATTTAGCTTCATTTGCAATATTCAGTGAAGACGAAGTTAATTTTGTGAAGCATCTTCGCAGCATGTTTGGAAATTTAGCTTCGGCGTGTTGTGCAGTTTGAAGTTAAAAACATGTAAGTTTACTGAGCTTGGCCATGTTTGTTTCGATGGATTCGGCGAATTTCGGAGATGTCCAGCTTTGGTCTGTACGCTATATATATGAAAGGAGGCGGTGAAAGGAGGCGGTGATAGTGTGACAAAACTTTAAGAAATGATATACTAGACAATTCGTTTATATATTCACAAACTCTGTTTCAGTACTGTACACGTTATTACAGGGGAAAGAACAGAGACAGTACTCTGTTTTTCTACAATTGTATGACAAGGTTACACTATCCGCTCGACTCGAGGTAGATCAATCTTTGCAGCCGTAGATCGTAGCTCAAGATGGAGCTTCATCTGCGAACCATGGATGTCTGAGTGCGGCAGTCGCCGAGAGCCTGTTGTCGATGTTGCAGGAGAGGAGCCTCTTCAGTACCTGGAAGCCTTCTCGGGACAGGCGGTCCTCGGGAAAGAGCTTGCGCAGCCTGTTGCAGCTTCTGGATGTCCGGCAGCTTCACCAGCTTCCGGGCCAGCGGCAGCGACTTATCGCCCGGCCAGGTGCTATGCCCGGCACGCCGAGGACGTTGAAGATCTCGCGTAGCTGGCCCCGGCGTCGTCCCGTCGAATAGCGGCGCCGGCGAGAGCTCGGCCATGACGCAGCGGCGACCACATGTCCACCTCCGTGCGAGTCGGGCTTCCCAGGATCACCTCAGCGCAATGTACCGCAGCGTGCCGCACCGCGCGTACGGCGGGGGCTCGAACGTGGACATGGCGAGGCCGAGGTCGCAGATCTTGATGCCGCCTGCTTCCCCGCCGATGACGATGTTCCGCGGCTTGATGTCGCGGTGGACGATGCGGCACGCGTGCATGTGCTCGACCCCGCGCAGGAGCTCACGCATGATGCGGCGCACGTCGGGCTCAGGGAAAGGGCGCCCGCCACGCTGGTCGTGGAGGACGTCGTGCAGGCTGGGGCCAACGTACTCCATCACCAGGGAGAGCTTCGCGGTGGCGGGTCGCGAGAGCTCCCGGAGGTCCACGAGGGACAGGTGGCCGCGACACGCCGCCAGGAACGCGACCTCCCGCAGCATGCCGCGGACGGCGGCGGCTGCGGCGGCGGGTTTCTTTGCGCTGTCCGAGTGGTGGAGGGCCTTGACGGCGACGATCTCGCCGGTGATGCGGTGGCGCGCCTTGACGACGAGGCCGAAGCCGCCATTGCCGAGAAAGCCCGTCTCCTCGTATTCGCCGGAGCAGCAGACGCGCCTTCTCTTGCAGCAGCTTGCTGGAGCTGTGCTGGACTGCGAGTAGTCCGCCAAAGATTCGACCGTGCACGCAGCGGCCGCGACTCGCTTGACGGCCATCTAGGTCAGAGAACACGAGAAGAGGGGAGATCAGGGACGGGAGGATGGCGGCGAGTTGAAAATGGCGTGCCGCGTATATATTGTGACGAGGCTCGATCGTGCCATGGCGAGTTCTAGTACTTGTCGGAGTCCGTAAACGCGTCGCGTGGCGCGGGGGGGGGGGGGGGGGGCATATCCTGCGAAGGAACGGAAACAGGATTAGCCCGACCACAAGTGCGAACCCGTTTTGTTATGGAACCTAATTGGGCTGTGTAGAAGTCGATGACACTTGTCTCACAAGAAAAAAGTCGTGACACCGATCTGGCTATGTGCTTGTTAATTTTATTAAGAGAAAGAATTAAGAAACTAGCAGAGTGCCTGTGCGTTGTTATGACCCATTAAACTTTCTTCCTCGCTTACACATACAAACATAATATACTTGAAATACATTTTGTTAAAAGCCATAATTCTATTTTGTATGCATATAAAGTAAAAGTGCCAACTAATTATCTCTTAACTAAGATTTTGTCCAAGATAGGTTTAACATATTATCATACAATTACATTGGGATGTTGTGAAACCGATGCATCTAAAACTATCATATAAAAACATATATTATCATATCTATCGGAATTATCCCTTTTCCTTGTAGTGGTAGCTAGTAGTAGAAAAAGCATTCCCTGCCTCCTTGCTAGCTTCCTCTCTCTTTGAGTTTAACTGATTTAGTTACTTGTACGTGATGGATATTTGTGCTGCCAGTTTGATTTTGCAATCTTTTACCAACAAGAAACAAATTTACTTACGTAATGCAGCTCCAGGCTAGAAGCGCTTGCAGGGTGGAGGGATCAGGGATGGTCGGCTCTTGCAGGTGGAGGTACGACATCATCGACCGAGTACTCCTCTCCGGTTTTTTTAGCGCCGCGCGGACGGAGGTAGGACACGGCCAATAGAAAATATTGATTCATCCAAATCACTCGTCAATTCCTTAAGACAGTACAAAGGTAAGCTCTAGATGTGTATCTCTGCAATGCTACAGACGGAACAATACCATCATCTATGTTATTCCGTTTCATACCGATTTCGGCAATGGCATCCCCTACTAACTCTTATTTCAGATTAGAGGTCGTAATACTGGAAATAGCAAAAACCGTCTTCGCACACCCAATTATCTGGACAGTATTCCTGCGGCAACGTTGCTCGTCGAACATCTCTTGCGCCAATCCACATCTTTAGTCACAATGCTGTTCCACACCAAAACTTGTCTTTGCGCTGAGTGTATTGCAGTTCCTTTTCCTCTGCTATATAGTGGTGACAAAATTACTTCCGACGGATTTGCATAGTACGTTGCTGAATTGCTTTTCTTGGTGTATTTTCTAAAACTACTGATCTGTAATATTGGATATCTTAATCGTGGACAGCACTCTCTGGTTTAGCAACAGGGGAAGGGGAAGATCAAACTGAATCAACTCGTTTGGCTTTCTCTGCAAAAAGGGTGCCAGCGAAAAATGCAGGAAGAGCGCCGCATTCACCTGTTTTTCCCTTCTCGCGGACCACCTCCGCCTCTTGCAACGCCGCATCCTCCTCCTAGCTCCATCCTCGCCTGCCGAGCGAGCCCAAGATCCTCCTCGTGCACAAGCTCCGCCCGGCTTCCCTCCTTCTCGACGCGTGTGTACCCACAGGACCGCGCCATGCCGCCGGTTCCTAGCCGTCAGAAGCCTGGACTCGACGGCGAACTGTCTAGATAACGAGGGCGAGGAGATCAACGGTGGTGGGATGGGATTGGAGGACCCTCTTGTACATTGTGCGCTCAGGGCACCAACGCCAGCCTCACCGGCACCCATCGACATCGTCCTCGCTACAGGAACAGGAGGACGGGAAGACCGAAGGTTTCCCGCGGCGTGCCACGCCAGAGAAGGAGGAGGAGGTGCCACTGGACCACGGAGGAGGAGGGGGCGGTGGTGCGGGGACACGGGGAGGGGCGGCGGTGGTGCAGGGGATTCGGGGGTTAGAGTAGATGCGCAGATCAAGGGCCGTCGGGACTCTCTATAGAGACGGGGTGATAGCAGGAGATTGGGGAGGAGTAGGTGCTTCGGCCGTGAAGAAGGTGGAGATCTCGGGTGGGTGGCCGGTGGCGGAGAGCTCCAGGCACGGCGGCGTAGAAGGATGCTAACGAACCAGCTATTGACTATTGACTTGTGGTGGCACACAATGTAAATTGTCCAAACACGCAGGGCAAAACGGTCTAGGAAAAATCGGAACCAAAAAAGTGTGGACGAACCTACCTCAAGGAAAATTAGTAGATAGATGATCGTCAATTTGCATCACCTTTCTATATCATAATTTACCTCTATTCATTGATATTTGTCTTATTATGAGGTATTACTTATGGCTTTTCATTTGTTTATGCATGTTGGTGTTGGAATTATGCCCTAGAGGCAATAATAAAGATGTTATTATTATAATTCTTGTTCATGATAAAGTTTATATTCCATGCTAGAATTGTATTAAGCGGAAACTTTGATACTTGTGTGGTTTATGAACAACACCGTGTCCCTAGTACGCCTCTATGGACTAGCTCATCGATTAATGATGGTTAAAGTTTCCCAACCATAGACATGAGTTGTCAATTAATAATGACATCATGTCATTGGGAGAATGATATGATGGACAGACCCAAATCAAGCAGAGCAATTAGATCGTGTCATCGTGTTCATCTTTGCGAAGCTTTTTCTTATGTCAAATATTGTATTCCTTAGACCATGAGATAATGCAACTCCCTGGTATCGGAAGAAAGCTTTGAGGTCATCAAACGTCATCCTATGAGAGGGTGATCATAAAGGTGTCTCTCAGGTGATCAGAAAGTACTTGTTGGGTTGTATGTATCGAGATGGGATTTGTCCCTCCCAAGTCGGAGAGATATACTTCGGGCTCACTCGGTAATCGATATCAACACCGCTTGAAAGTACGTGGTTAAGGAGTTAATCACAAAGTGATATCGGATTATGGAATGAGTAAAGTACTTGCTGTGAACGAGATTGAACTAGGTATGCCGATACCGACGATCGAATCTCGGGCAAGTAAAATATCGCGTGACGAAGGGAATATATATATGAGATTAATTGAATCCTGGCATCGTGGTTCATCCGATATGATCATCGATGAATGTGTGGGAGTCAATATGGGTTTCCAGACCCCGCTGTTGATTATTGATAGAAGATCATGTCTGCATATTCTCGAACCCGTAGGGTCACACACTTAACGTGTCTCGACGCTAGGATAGAATGGATAATTGGTTTATGAGTTTTTGTTCGAGTCTCGGATGAGATCCAGGACATCACGAGAGGTTCCGGAATGGTCCGGAGAATAAGATTCATATAAGGGAAAGCAGTTTTTGGATTTTGGAATTGTTTTAGAATGTTCGGTATTGTACCGGAAGCTTCTAGAACCTTCCGGAGTGGGACCAACGTGGGCCCACTTGTCGGGAGGGGGCGTGGGCCTACGAGGGAGTGACCTGGCCGCATTGGTCCAGGAGCACAAGGTCCCATAGGCCCAGCCGGCCAAACCCTAGGGGAAACCTAGGGAGAGCTTCTAGAAGGGGGGGGGGACTTGCCCCCCACTCCTCCCATGTGGCCGCCGACCCTAGGCTTGGAGGAGGGGCAAGGGGCAGGCCAGCCCTCTATATAAAGAGGGCAGGCGCACCTCCCACACACCTCCTCAAACCCTAGCCGCCTAGTTGCTTCCCTCCTCTCTCTCTCTCCCGACTGCGCGTAGGCGAAGCCCTGCCACAGAAACTCTCCACCTTTGCACCACGCGTCGTGTTGTAGATCCAATCTATCTCTCCACCCCACTTACTGGACCGAGGAAGGAGGAGACGTCGAGGTGCCGTACGTGTGCATCTCTCGGAGGCATCGCCACTTGCGGTGTTGGATCGGATCGGATCGCGAGAAGGAGAAGGCTAGTACGACTACATCAACCACGTTCTGTCGAACGTTCCGCTGTGCGATTTCTTCAAGGGTATGAAGATCTCATCTACCCCCCTCGTTGTTTGCATCTCCTAGATTAGATCTTGGCTTTTCCCGTTCGCATTCGTAGAAAATTTTAATTTACTATGCTACGAAACCCATCAGTGGTATCAGAGCTAGATCTATGCGTAGATGTGTTTCACGAGTAGAACGCAACATGCTTGTTGCGGGCGTTGATGTTTTCTGTTGCAAGCCTCTTGTTTGTGTGCTTCTTATGACGTGAGATAGTGAGATCGAAGCGGTCCAGGCCAACTTTACGCGACCTCGTTCGCGAGACCGGCTCCGCACTTGACGTGTGGCTTGTTCAACACATGCGGCTGGTGGATGCCAGTTTCTCTCACTATAGTTGTCATGGGATTTACACCGGATGTTGGCAACCATAATATCACCGTTGTGGCTTTCCGTAGGTAAGAATCGTTCTTAGCTTACTCCCATAACCCACGTAAGACATGTAACAACAAAGTAGAGGCGTCTAACTTGTTTTTGCAGGGAGTGTTTTTGTGATATGGTATGTCCCAAGATGTGATGTGTATGATGTATGCAATGATCATGTTTTGTAATGTTTCACGACTTGCATGTCGATGAGTACACAACCGGCAGGAGCCATATGGTTGTCTTTATAATTGTGTATGACCTGTGTATCAACTTCTTATACGCCATGTAATAGCTTTACTTTATCGCTAAGTAGTTAGAAATAGTTGTAGTTGCTATTCGCGGTGGAGTCAATCATGGTGGAGATGATAGAGATCATGCTGGCACGCACAAGATGGAGATCATTGCGCGGAGATTGGCTATACCATGTCACATAAAATTATATGCATGTGATGTTTATACTTTTATGTATCTTATTATGCTTAGATCGTGACGGTAGCATTATAAGATGATTCCTCACTTAAAGATCAATATAAAACTGTGTTCTCCCCATGTATGCACCGTTGCGAAAGTTCATCGTGTTCAAGCATCACGTGATGATCGGGTGCTATAAACTCTACGTTCACATACAACGGGTCCAATCCAGTTTTGCACACGCGGAAATGCTTGGGTTTGACTTGACGAGCCTAGCATGTACAGACATGGACTCGGAACACACGAACCGAAAGGTTAAGCTTGAATCATATGAATGATATGATCGATACTTTGTTGTCCACCATTGAAACCACATCTCTTCTCGTAAAGATCGGATTAGGTGTGGTGAATTTGGATCATGTTCACTAAACAACTTGAGGGATGTTGAATTTAGTGGGAGTTCATCTAGTAATTTGATTAAGTTGAACTAGTTATCATGAACATAGTCTAAATTGTACTTGCAAATTTTGTAGATCAAATGGCTAAGTCAAACTTCAACTTCAACGTTTTTGTTGAGAAAGAAAAGCTTAAGAACAATGGGTCTAACTTCACCAACTGGTTCCGCAATATGAGAATCATTCTCTCTGGCGGACAAAAGGACTATGTCCTTCAGAAAGCGCTAGGTGACGCCCCTGCTGTAGATGCGTCGGCTGATGAGAAAGCTGTCTATCAGTCGCGCAAGGATGATTATGGTGTGATTAAGAGAACCATGTTGTTTGCTATGGAATCGGACCTTCAAAATCGTTTTGAGGAGTTCCCCGGGCCCTTTGAGATACTTGAGGAACTGAAAACTATGTTTGACTCAGGCCCGCTCGAGAGATATGAGATCTCCGAGAAATTCTTTAACGCAAGATGGAGGAAGGAGTTCCGTTAGTGAGCACTCCATTAAGATGTCGGGCTACACTCAACGCCTTGAGCAAGCGGATCAAGATTCGGAGGAGCTCAAGATTGTGAGTTCTGCAATCACTCCCTCCTAGCTACAAAGGTTTTGTAGTTACTCATAATCTGATACGATCACTGAGCTCTTCGCTAAGCTGAAAGCTGCGGAGGTGGACATCAAGAAAGATAATCATGTGTTGATGGTCAACAAGCCCCCCAGCTTTAAGAAAGGTAAGGGTGCAAAGAAGTCCTTCAAGAAGGGCAGCGGCAAGCGCGTTGCCCTAGCGAGAAGAAGCTCAAGTCCGGACCTAAGCGGACCTTGAGTGCTTCTATTGCAAGGACAAGGGTCCTCGAAGCATAATTGTCCAAGTACTTAGCGGACAAGAAGGCTGGCACCATCAAAGGTATATTTGATATACATGTTATTGATGTTTTCCTTACTAGCCCTCGTTGTAGTGCCTGGGTATTTGATACTGGTTCAGTTGCTAATATTTGTAACTCGAAACAGGAGCTACGGAATAGACGGCGGCTAGAGAGGGATGAGGTGATGATGCGCATTGGCAACGGATTAAGAGTTGATGTGATGGCCGTCGGCACGCTCTCCTTAGTTTTACCTTCGGGATTAGTTTTAAACCTCAATAAATGTTATTATGTGCCTGCGTTGAGCATGAACATCATGTCTGGATCGTGTTTATTGCAAGACGGTTATTCATTTAAATGGGAGAATAATGGTTGTTCTATTTATATGAGTAACATCTTTTATGGTCATGCACCTGCTATGAATGGTTTATTTCTTCTGAATCTCGAAAGCAATGAAACACACATCCATAACATTGAGGCTAAGAGATGCAAGGTAGATAGTGATAATACAACTTATTTGTGGCACTGTCGTCTAGGTCATATTGGTGTAAAACGCATGAAGAAACTCCATTCTGATGGAATTTTCGAGTCTCTTGATTTTGAATCATTTGACACGTGTGAACCATGCCTCATGGGCAAGATGATCAAAACCCCGTTCTCCGAATAATGGAGCGAGCAACGGACTTATTGGAAATCATACATACCGATGTATGCGGACCAATGAGTGTTTCGACCCGCGGTGGTTATCTCTATTTTCTCACTTTCACTGATGACTTAAGTAGATATGGGTATATATATTTAATGAAACATAAATCTGAAACATTTGAAAAGTTCAAAGAATTTTAGAATGAAGTGGAAAACCATCGTAACAGAAAAAAAAATTCTACGATCCGATCGTGGAGGTTAATATTTGAGTTATGATTTTCTCACTCATCTTAAAGCAAGCAGAATCGTTTCGCAACTCACGCCACCCGGAACACCACAGTGCAATGGTGTGTCTGAACGCCGGAATCGAACTCTATTAGATATGGTGTGATCAATGATGTCTCCTACAGATTTGCCGTTATCATTTTGGGGTTATGCATTAGAAACCGCTACATTCACTTTAAATAGGGCCCCATCTAAATCTGTTGAGACGACCCCGTATGAACTGTGGTTTGGTGCTAAACCTAAGTTGTCATTTCTTAAAGTTTGGGGATGCAAAGTTACGTCAAGAAGTTGATGCAGGACAAGCTCGAACCCAAAGCGAAGAAATGCGTCTTCATAGGATACCCTAAGGAAACGATTGGGTATACTTTCTACCACAGATCCGAAGGCAAAGTGTTTGTCGCAAAGAACGGATCCTTTCTTGAGAAGGAGTTTCTCTCGAGAGAAGTGAGTGGGAGGAAAGTAGAGCTAGACGAGGTTATTGAACCTTCTCTTGAGTTGGAGAGTAGCGCAGCACCTGAAATTGTTCCAGTGCCGTCTGCACCAACAACAGAGGAAGCTAATGACAAGGATCATGAAGCTTCGGACGATGCTACTACTGAACGTCGCAGGTCGACAAGGTCACGTGCCCCTCCTAAGTGAATGCGGCAACCTGTCTTAACTGTCTTGTTAGTAGACAATAGTGAACCTGCGAACTATGAGGAAGCAATGATGAGCCCAGACTCTGAGAAATGGCTAGAGGCCATGAAATCCGAATTGGGATCCATGAGCGAAAACCAAGTATGGACTTTGGTGGACCCTCCTAGCGACCGAAAGGCCGTTGAGTGCAAATGGATATTCAAGAAGAAAACGGATGCGGATGGTAATGTTAGTGTCTATAAAGCTCGACTTGTCGCGAAAGGTTTTCGACAAGTTCAAGGTGTTGACTACGATGAGACTTTCTCTCCTGTAGCGATGTTTAAGTCCATTCGGATTTTATTAGCAATTGCTGCGTTTCATGATTATGAAATATGGCAGATGGATGTCAAAACTGCGTTCCTCAATGGCAACATTGATGAAGAGTTGTATATGATGCAACCCGAAGGTTTTGTCGATCCTAAGGATGCTGATAAGGTGTGCAAAGTTCAGCGTTCCATTTATGGAATGAAGCAAGCATCTCGGAGTTGGAACCTTCGTTTTGATCAAGTGATCAAGAGCTTTGGATTTGTTCCAAATTGCTACGAAGCTTGTATCTACAAGAAAGTGAGTGCAAGCTCAATGACATTTTTGGTACTATATGTGGATGACATATTGATTATTGGAAATGACATTGACATGCTTAACGATGTGAAGAGTTATTTGAACAAATGTTTTTCAATGAAAGACATAGGGGAAGCTGCTTATATATTGGGCATCAAAATCTATAGAGATAGACAAAGACGCCTAATAGCTTTAAGCCAAAGTACATATCTAGACAAAATTCTGAAAAGGTTCAGAATGGATAAAGCAAAGAAAGGTTCATTGCCCATGTTGTCAGGTAAGATATTGAGCAAGGCTCAGTGTCCAGCTATGGTAAACGATAGAGAAACCATGAGCAAAGTGCCTTATGCCTCGACCATAGGTTCTATCATGTATGCCATGCTGTGTACTAGACCGGATGTGTCCAATGCTCTTAGTTTGACGAGCAGATACCAAAGTGATCCAGGAGTGGAACACTGGACAGCCATAAAGAACATCCTAAAGTATTTAAATAGGACTAAAGAAATGTTCTTGGTCTATGGACGTGATGAGCAGCTCGTCGTAAAAGGTTACGTCGACGCTAGTTTCGACACTGACCCGGATGATTCTAAATCTCAGACAGGATACGTTTATATTTTGAACGGAGGAGCTGTGAGCTAGAGAAGCTGCAAGCAAAGCGTGATCGCGGGATCTACAGTAGAATCAGAGTACATGGCTGCTGCAGAAGCGTCAAGTGAAGGATTTTGGATCAGGAACTTCATCACTGAGCTTGGTGTGGTTCCAAGTGCCTTGGACCCACTGGAGATATTGTGCGACAACACTGGCGCCATAGCATTGGCTAAGGAACCAAGATATCATCCAAAGACCAAGCACATCAACCACCGATTTCATATAATTCGAGATTATATAACAGATGGAGATCTGAAGATTAGCAAAGTACATACGGATCTGAATGTCGCAGATCCATTGACTAAACCTCTTCCACGAGCAAAACATGATCAGCACCTTAATACCATGGGTGTTAGATTGTTACCAGATGTAAACTAGATTATTGACTCTAGTGCAAGTGGGATACTGTTGGAACTATGCCCTAGAGGCAATAATAAAGATGTTATTATTATAATTCTTGTTCATGATAAAGTTTATATTCCATGCTAGAATTGTATTAAGCGGAAACTTTGATACTTGTGTGGTTTATGAACAACACCATGTCCCTAGTACGCCTCTATGGACTAGCTCATTGATTAATGATGGTTAAGGTTTCCCAACCATAGACATGAGTTGTCAATTAATAATGAGATCATGTCATTGGGAGAATCATATGATGGAAAGACCCAAATCAAGCAGAGCAATTAGATCATGTCATCGTGTTCATCTTTGCGAAGCTTTTTCTTATGTCAAATATTGTATTCCTTAGACCATGAGATAATGCAACTCCCTGGTATCGGAAGAAAGCTTTGAGGTCATCAAACGTCATCCTATGAGAGGGTGATCATAAAGGTGTCTCTCAGGTGATCGGAAAGTACTTGTTGGGTTGTATGTATCGAGATGGGATTTGTCCCTCCCAAGTTGGAGAGATATACTTCGGGCTCACTCGGTAATCGATATCAAAACAGCTTCAAAGTAAGAGGTTAAGGAGATAATCAAAAAGAGATATCGGATTACAGAACGAGTAAAGAACTTGCTGTGAACGAGATTGAATTAGGTATGCCGATACCGACGATCGAATCTCGGGCAAATAAAATATCGCGTGACGAAGGGAATATATATGGGATTAATTGAATCCTGGCATCGTGGTTCATCCGATATGATCATCAATGAATGTGTGGGAGTCAATATGGGTTTCCAGACCCCGCTGTTGATTATTGATAGAAGATCATGTCTGCATATTCTCGAACCCGTAGGGTCACACACTTAACGTGTCTCGACGCTAGGATAGAATGGATAATTGGTTTATGAGTTTTTGTTCGGAGTCTCGGATGAGATCCAGGACATCACGAGAGGTTCCGGAATGGTCCGGAGAATAAGATTCATATAAGGGAAAGCAATTTTTGGATTTTGGAATTGTTTCGGAATGTTCGGTATTGTACCGGAAGCTTCTAGAACCTTCCAGAGTGGTACCAACGTGGCCCCACTTGTCGGGAGGGGGGCGTGGGCCTATGAGGGAGTGCCCTGGACGCATTGGGCCAGGGGCACAAGGCCCAGCCAGCCAAACCCTAGGGGAAACCCTAGGGAGAGCTTCTAGAAGGGGAACTTGCCCCCCACTCCTCCCATGTGGCCGCCGGCCCTAGGCTTGGAGGAGGGGCAAGGGGGCAGCCGACCAGCCCTCTATATAAAGAGGGCAAGGGCGCACCCTCCCCACACCTCTCTCTCTCTCTCTCTCTCTCTCTCTCTCTCTCTCTCTCTCTCTCTCTCCCATTGGCGTGGGGTGAAGCCTGCTGAAACTCTCCACCTTTGCACCACGCCGTCGTGTTGTAGATCCAATCTATCTCTCCACCCCACTTGCTGGACCGAGGAAGGAGGAGACGTCGAGGTGCCGTACATGTGCATCTCTCGGAGGCATCGCCACTTGCGGTGTTGGATCGGATCGGATCACGAGGAGGAGAAGGCTAGTACGACTACATCAACCATGTTCTGTCGAACGTTCCGCTGTGCGATTTCTTCAAGGGTATGAAGATATCATCTACCCCCTCGTTGTTTGTATCTCCTAGATTCGATCTTGGCTTTTCCCGTTCGCATCCGTAGAAAATTTTGATTTACTATGCTGCGAAACCCTTCAATTGGATGATTCTTGGAGGATGGACTGCCAGAGTCTGGATTGTGATGGAAACGAAGGCGTTTCGGTGCAATTTCGCAAAGATCAGAAAAATACCAGAAAAATATGGAAACATACTATTTCTCCAGAAGAATGAGGGAGCCAGAAGGAGGGACGAAGAAGGGCCTCAGGGGGCCCACACCCCCTAGGCGCGGGCCCACCTGACCCCGCACCTAGGGCAGGTGTGGCCCACCTTCCCGGCCTTCGTCCCTTCGCCTATATCTTCCCTCTGAATCCTAAGCCTCGGGGAGCGACCACAGATAGATTTCTGCCGCCTCTGGAGGGCGAAAAACACCAAGAGAGAAAGATATCTCCGGCAGAAAGATTTCTGCCAGGGGAATTCCTTCTCGGAGAGGGGAGACCGTCGCCATCAACACCGTCATCAAGCTAGGCTTCATCGGGATCATCATCCACACCATCATCTCCACCAGCACCATCATCACCACTCCGTCCATTGTAACAATTGTGTTGGATATTACTTTAGTTCATTAAGGAAACTTTCCGGTGTTGATTACTATTGGCTGATGCTTGTGAGTGGAACCATTGGATTATTGCTTATGTTCAGATTGTTATCCATTACCATATCATCTTTGATCTTGATCCGTATGATGTCTTTGAGTAGTTCGTTTAGTTTTTGAGGACATGGGAGAAGTCATATTGTTAGTAGTGAATCTGTGATGAGTTATTTTTTTAGGGTATTAACAGTAGGAAAGGTTCCTACTGCCTCATTTTCATTAATAAATGGTCATACTGAAAAGTTACATATTTACATAACACAAAGGGATAAAATATCTCCCAAAAAAAAGGTTAGAAAACCTAAGACCTCACAGAGTTTACAAACTATGGATAATGTTCTTGATGAGTGGGTGTAAATCCTCCTTTGTCCTATGAATCAGTAGTGAAAGATCAGCAGCCAATCTTGACTTCCAGGCCTGAACCGAGGGTTGTATGTTATTAAACCAGAGATTGTTTCTCTCCTTCCAGATGTTCCAGGATCCAACCAGAGTAATTTCCATAAATAACTTTTTTATTCTAGTTTTGTTTTCCTTGCTCAATGATCTGAAGCCTAGAGCTAGCCATAGACCAGGAGATACTAATTGAATCGCAGCAAGCTTGACTGAAAGGGCAATGAAAGAGCAAGTGTTCAATTGTTTCTTAAGTAGTATGACTACACATTAAACAGTCATATCCAGTCCCAAGTGCATAATGCCTTCTTCTAAGCATGTTTCTTGTATTCAGCCTGTCAGACAGAACAAGCCATCCAAAGAACTTCACTTTTGCAGTGCACTTTGATTTCCACAGCCATTTGAAACATATATGTGGGTTCATGTTTCTAAAATTATATGGATAATATTTGCTGGATGTGAAATCTTTGGCTCCCCAAACATAACTCCAAGTGTCTTGTAAGTGCTCAATAAGTTTTATCTCTCTGCAACTGAAAGAACATCTCATAATCCCTAGTGTTTTGTGTGTTAGATAATAATATCAAGGATTATTTGATGTGTGTTGAAGTGTTGCAGCTCTCTAAGGAAAAAGGGAAATGTATCTGCCTTTGGGGGGCGGATAATCCGCCACTCCCTGTTCCCAAATAGGCGCAAGCCCCAGAAGGGGGGCGGAGTTTTGGCCGGATTTTCTGGCCATGCCGGATAATCCGTCCCCTCAGGGGGGCCGGATAGTCCGCCCGCCCCCTTGCTCACCGCCAAGGCGCAAACCCTAGAGAGGGGGTGGAGTTTTTGCCGGAATTTCCGTCTAGGCCGGATAATCCGCCCCCAAGATCTTTACCAAGGTTCGCAGGCGCCAACCCTAGAGAGGGGGCGGAGTTTTCCCAGGGGCGGATAGTCCGCCCTAAGTGGGGGGTGGATAATCCGCCCCCAAAGTTTCTCAACGGCCAGATCTGGGAAGGGGCTATTTAAGACAGCCTTCCCCCTCTTGCCAGATCCCTTGGTTGATTCAAAAAAGACAAGATCTGATCTGCAACCTTCATCCAAGAGAGCTCCACCTAGATCCACCCAAAGGCCCCGTCCCTTGGGGAATCAAAGGAGGAGAACTCGATCTTCATCATCAGCAATCAAGCGCTTCATCTCCTCTCCATTCATTTGGAGAATTACCAATCTAGTATTTCTTGCAAATACCTATATCCTTGTTTTGTTTATATTGATAAACCTTGTTCTTGTGACAGCTTGTTGTCATCTCGGGAGCCCCCAATTCAGTTGTGGGTGTGTGTGCCCCGGTAGCGTTGTAAAAGGCACTGATTACCGCCTCGAAGGATCCAATAGTGGAGAAGGTGGATCAGGCCTCTCGTGGCGAGATCCATCGGAGAATAGGGTGAGGCCTATTGTGGCGTTGTGGTCTTAGAACCAGCGGCGGGCCCAGGATTTTGGGGGTGTGTATTCAAAATTTCAAAAGGGTGCAAAAATATATAGAGTATACATATACACTAAAAATAGTCTAGATACACTCTTTTCACAAAACTAAAACATATTATATTATAAAATAGAGGGAGGACATGCTAGTTTTTGGCATGTATAATTGATAATAGAATCATACTGTTCCAAATATATGTATAGAATATAAACAACAAAATTTAAGCATAATATCGTAGATTCATATAACATGGCATAACTTGAAATTGTTTAATATATCAAAAGCAGCATCTCAAATATATAGTGGACATGAAATATGAAAAAAGATAGACAAGCTTATAACTTACAATATAACTTTCTGATGCTTCAGGTTTTGAAAAATAGTTATGATGTCCTCATCTTTAATTTGCGAGAAGAATTCCCGCTCAATTAATGCAATCAAGCAATCATTCAAGTATTTTTTGGCTCAAAATCAACATATGCAATCTGGAAAAAAACAGTCAGGTCTTATGATATTTCGGACAAACTCATTTATTTCTGAATTTCTATAGCACCTCAAATCCTCTAGAGTAGGGAAATTGTGGAAGAAAGGAGGAGCAGCGATCAACGATCAACGATCAGCAATCAGCAATCAGTCAGCCGAAGACGTGGCCCTGCGCGGACGTCCTAGTCGCGGAGCAGGGAGCCAGGGTGGAGGATATTCTGGATCAAAGAAGCGTGCGTGCACCTGCCACTGTGCGGCTCGGATGAGTGTCGCTGCGGCTGCTGCGTCGGCCAGGACTCCGCCATCACGCATCACTGCCGCCTATCTAGTTACATCTAGGGCTTGGACTCAGTTTGGAAAATTGGAGATGCGATCGGGATTGGGAAGGCGGCGGAACCGCGCGATCGAGCGAGCGTCGCTATGCGTGCAAGCGGCCGACCAACGGAGCTAAATGGGCCAATTAGCTAGTTGGGCCTCATGGAGGAGGGTGGATGGACCGATGGAGGAGGGAGGTAGGCTTTGTGGCCCGAATACTCGGTCTGTTCTCTCATTTCCGTATTTTTCATACATATGTGCATTATATACTGTATATATCCAGTTTTTGGTCAAAAAATTTGGGTATTCAACTGAATACCCTTGAATTTAAGTGGGCATACTGATTAGAACCGCCCACCCCTCCAACGCAGATGTACTTCCCTTAATGTCAACACCCGGGTTTTTAATCCCAGATGCCTGTTATGCCATACATCGTAATCCCAGGATTACCATTTTTGCGAGACATAACAGAATTGGATACGATAGTACATCATCCATTACAAACCGTACATAAGTTCTTACACAAATAGGGATCTCATGATCCAGTTCTTAATACAACTTCAAGCAGAGGAATACGTAATAATAACGGTAGCGTAGGCGAAGCTCCCTCTTCGGGGTCACAGGCAATCTTGACGATGGGAGATGATCCTAGTTGTCGTAACCTTCACAGGGTCCATCCTCCGGTACTCCTCTTCATAGTCTGCCATGGGAATAGCCAGGGACAAAGCCATGAGTACTCTTTAAGTACTCGCAAACTAATACTAACAAGTAAACGGGTTTTTTGGAAATAGGACACTAGGCTCTAGGGTTGTTTTGCAAAAGCCAGATTTATCTCTACTAAGTTCAGAAGCAAGAGAGCTAATTGAAGTTTATAACACCTAAGTGGGAACTTGTATCTCATGCCACAACCCTGTTGTGGTCAAGTCAAAGTCTCAATTCATTTCACAAGTTCTTTTAAAACATATGACGAGGGAACAGTAAGGCCACTCCAGCTGTCCATAACAGTGGTAAGGCTATTCAAATAGTTTGACACTCTGCAGAGATTGTACACTTTCACCACAACATTCGATACATCCGTCAGAACAAATCCTGAATTCACCATACTCGATTATGGATAATCAATCCTAACCTTTCAATTACGCCCTAGTATAAGCACCTCTCCTGTGAGTTTGGCCTCCCAACCATGACCCTTTGTCATCTTGGGTCTTGCACATGTGGACAATCTTCACAAGGTAGCCTCAGCTCAGACCTTGGCCGTGAGGAACTAATACTATGGTATATTAGTTTCAAGTCAAGCACTACCCAATCTTCGGGTATTTTGGTTGTACGATAAAATTGGAATGGTATCGCATCCAGACAACCATCAGTTTTATAAAGTCTAAGGCTCATGCCTCAACATTTTCATCACCATAATCATCAGGTGTTCGGAAACACATGTAAAAACATCTCAGTAGAATGATCCATCATTCTAAGGTTTTCATAACCATTTTTACCAAGTATTCCCATCGAAAGTTGGTCAAGTTTTATGCTTAGCACTAGCATCTACAAGTGGGGATGAGTACTAATGAGGGGTGGTAAACTAGTGGAGTTTTAACTAAGTTCAATCTCATGCCTTAGGATGACATCAAGATTATCTAGCTTAGGCCAAATTTTATGCTCTTTATGCAACCTTCAAGTATCCTTCTAGTATCTACCATTTATTCCAGTAAACTCTAAGTAAGAGCTTTGATAAAGAAATAAAGTAATAAACTTGCAAATAAAACTAGGATTGGTTTATCAAGTGGTTATGATCATATATGCTTTAAGGCATATAGTGGGCATAGTAACAAGTAGTGGTTGGTTTGCATCAGTAGAGTATCTTGTAAGTGTGAGCTAGCACATTCAACTAGTAGTATTAGGCTTGCCTTGTGCAGAGCAGTGGTTGAAGTTCTCCTCGGCTTCTTCTTCATAGAATTCTCCTTCCTCTTCGTATCCTTGGTCGATACTAGCGTCTATAAATAAATACGATGTACACAATCACCAAACAATACTTAACTACTTGCAATCATCACACAAATGGGTCCTATAGATGATCTAGCATCATCACTAACATTACAAGATTAAAGCTTGGTTTAATTCCTTTTATTTTTAGAAAAGTAATTTCTACTCATTGAAAAATTACTTAAGATTTAATATTCTCTAAACCAAACATGGGATCATGTTGACACATGTCATCACCACATATTGTAGTCCATGGGAATGTGATTTAAAGTGGTGTCACAATTTAATAAGGTTTTACCCTTTTATTTTAATTAATTAAAGTGGCTAGAAATGCCTATGGGGCATTCTTTTATTTACTTTAACATTATTTCTGTAAGTAAACCTATATATTTTTATATATTCTGAAAGGTATGGTTAAATGTGATTTTTGAGAGTTGTAATCAACTCAAAATCTATTATGGTTTAAATTTGAAAAATGTTTGAATGCAGAAAAGCTTCTTCCTTGTTATTTTTACCATGGGTGATCTATAGATCCAAATGACTTGAATCAACGGGCTTGGATTCAGCATTCTGAACCTTTCTAAAAAATTGGTTTCATTCAATTTGGTTCACTAAATCAATCTGGGTTGATTTTTGAAACTGAGTACAGAAGTGTGTTTGAAATAAAAATGGAAAAAGTTTAATTCAAATAAGCTGGGCTCTTGAGGAAGCGATCTTGGGGCCTGCTAAGCGCAGCGTTCCACAGGCTGTTTAAGTGGCTGTCCCCACGTCGGTGAGGCAGAAGGGGTGCGGCGATGCAGAACAGCGTGGTGCGTTCGATCTGGTTCTAATCCAGCGGCCGAGAGTCATCGTCGGCGTTGAGCCCGGCGAGCAGAAACCTAAGCGCGGCCAGTGGGGGTGCTGAGGGCTCACGGGGTTCAGGCGAGGCGGTGAGCAGCGAAGTCGACGACGGCGAACCTCCTGGTACCGGCAGCTTCTCTGGGCGGCTCAATCGCTGGCTTCCTACGCTCGGCGGCGGACTCCAGCAAAATTCCAGCGATGCGCTGCTCGCCTTGCTCCGGGACTGAGGTGGGGTGGTTCTGGGTGAAAGAGGAGTGGAATGGTGTGAAGAATTCGAGCGGGGGAGGCCTCTACTTATAGTCGCTACGGTGAGACTGAGCGGCATGGGCGGCGACGGTGGCGACAGCTCTGAGCTGCTAGAGGCATGGCGGCGGTGGCGATCGATTGGTGGTCTCTGGCGATGCTCTCGGCTTTAATCGCATGTAGGCGGTGCGGTTTGATGCGGAACACGCGGCCTTCTGCGCGACGAATCTGGCGTCTTGACGGCAGCGGTGGCTGTGCGGCATGGCGGCGAATGGGGATGTCTGGCGGTCTCTGGGTCGATGGCGATCATGCATGCACGTGGCGGCGCAGCGATGCGTGGGCTTTGGTCGGCGTGGCGCTCTGGCGCATGCTCGGCATGGTTACAGAACGCAGGCGCGGCGTTCTTGGGTCTTTGTGTTCGGCGTCTTGGCAGGGCTGGTCGAGAGGCGTTGAGGCATGGGTGATCTTCCGGACAAGGTTGGCACGGCTAGTTTCTCTCCTAGCTTGCTGTCTACACTGGGGTGGCATGGGTGGCTTCGACTGTTCACCATTGATGTCATTGCCCAGCTTACAGTGAGGCTAGTGCTTGGTTTAACTTGCTAGATGATCTCTTGAGATGGTTGTGAGATAGAGAGGGAACAAGTTAGGCTTCAATCACTGCTCACAATAGTGTTTTGATTTTGTTTGATTTGTGTGCATCAAGTGTTTGATGAAATGGCCTTAAGAATTCAAGTTTTGAATTTTGAAAAGATTTTTGGTGGGTGTGCTAGGTTGGTGCTGGTGAGTCTGCAGATGCTTGGGTTTTGAAAGTTGAGCTTGTTTGAGTGGTTTTTGAAAAAGTGGGATCTTCTCATATGATAAAGATTCAATTTTGAATTTTCATTTAAACCATGCATTTGAAAGTTTCTGGATGATCACAAAGTGGGCCTTGATACTTTGTTATGAGTATAATCAAGGGGTGCAAAGATCCAAAAAAGTTTCTGTTAGGTTCTAAAAGTTTGAGACAGCCAAAGTAGGCATGGGAGTTAAATTGGTCAAAGTGACCATTCACTCATTTAACTTTGTTTTGATTTATTTGTCTTTGGGAAAAGTGTGGGGATTGTTTAGATGATGTTTATTTTACCTAAGAAACATTTTACAAGCAAAGGAACACACAAACAAGTTGGTTCAAAAGAATTTCAAATGAAATACATACACATATGCGTGCTTTCATAATTTAATTTAGAAAAGTTTTGTTAACCCTAATTTTGAGGATTAGAGTTTGATGATCTAAGTTTAGTATTTTGGGATGTTACACTTAACAAGGAAGGAAATGCGGTAAAACAAATCCACAATGTCTCGCGTGCTCCACTACGGTTCCTTCGCTCCTCTCTTCGTGCTTAGTAGCTAGGGTTGCATATAGGAAATTCTCGATAGCTACATATCTAGAGAATTTACTTTGTGTCAAACCTAAAATTGAAAAAGTATTAAAATTGGTTAGAACCTATTCACCCCCCTCTAGGTGCCCATCGATCCATTTCAATTGGTATGAGCCCGGCTCTTATTTGGGCTTAACAGCCTAAGAGAAGTATGGGTTCCAAGGTAGATGGGAGTGATGCTCCGGATGTAGTCACCATGAACGATCTCAAGACGTTGGAAACAACCTTGGTGAGTTCAGTGGAGGCTAAGATGGAAGATATGCGTCAATTGATAATGTGTCTCTCCACATCCACAACATCACCTCCATCTAACTCTGAGGCTACCACTCTGCAATCCAAGGAAACGGGTAAAACCGATTCCAAAGAGAACGAAGTGGTTGGTGATAACACTAGCAAGAGCTCCTCCTCGAAAAAGGATAGTGGTAAGGATGGATACAATGAGGTCTCATGTGTATTCTCCTGATCCACCTATCCCTCACCCACATATACATAATAGGGGTGATCCACCCAAACTTCTGCATCTACTTTTACTCAATGGCAATTTTGATGAAGTCTCATGTGCAGTTCCTCCATTGAGTTATGGAAAATCATAGAAAATGGTCTTCATGTTGGAAACCCCAACAATCTCACAAGAAGAGAAGTTGTCGATAGCCAACTCAACGCTACAGCTCTACACATGATACATCTTGGTGTGGGTGACAAAGACATGCCACACATTCAGCATCTTAGCACAGCTAAGGAATCTTGGGATGCCCTCACCAAGCTCTTCATCGGAAATGAAAGTATGAGAAGGAATAGATATGATGTTTTGAGCAACGAAGCTGAAGGATTCTATATGTTGGATGGGGAAGACCACGGGGATATGTATAGGAGGCTCAAGGCAATAGCCACAACTGTCAGAAAACCGGTGCAGCTCATGTTGATGATGCATGGATCAAGCACAAGTATGTCGGTGCTCTTATGCCATTTGAGCCTGATTTGAAAAGTCTCCAAGGTAGGCATAACTATCACCTCATGACATCCAATGAGGTAATGCAAGAAATGATCGCTTTCAAAGTGGCTGCCAAGAATGCCGAAGATGCTCGTGCTCGAGCTATGGGGATGCAAAAGGGGGTCAACATGGCCTTGAAGACTAGTGTGATTGATCATGATGAATATGCCATAGAAGGACTGGACTATCCCGAGGATAAAAAGGATCCACGGACAATACTTGGCTTTTTATGCTACAAACTTTTGGAAAGATCCATCCAAGGCTAAAGCTGAACTAGAACACAAGAGTGGAGCCTATGGAAGAAAAGAAAATGGTCCCAAGTTGATAACATGTTTCAAGCTGTGGTGACGGCTGCACTTGTAGCTGAGTGTCCATATCAAAGTAGGGAAGATAATGGAGGAAGACTTATTTTCAAAGACAAGTCAAAGGCTCAACGCAAGAAACAATTTGTAAAGAAGAATGCTCCCTTCAAGAAGCAATCAAAGATTGTTCTAGTGGCTCAAGAAGAATATTCTTCGGGAAGTGAAGATGAGGACGAGGACGATAGCTCTCAAGAGGTGGCTGTTATATCCACCACATCTACATCAACATCTCTCTTCGAATCTCTGAACGAAAACATCATCAACAAGAATGCTACTTGTCTCATGGCAAGAAGCTCCAAGGTAACGACTTCTAACTCTTATTTTCGAAGGCTATGATTGACATGGATGATCCTACTAGTCTAAAGGTTAAAGAAGAGATTATTGCTTTGGATAACTTCTACACTAACTTGCAAGGTGAGCACAAAATACATTTTGAAGCTCTTATGGATCAGCTGGCCCAAAACGAAGCTCTCCTCGAAGAAAAGGGCAGAATTGAAAGGGAGGATGCAATGGAAATTGCATCCTTAAAAAATGCTCTTGAGGAAGAAGAAGAAGCTCGGGTCTCTCTTGAAGAGAGGCTTGAGTCCATTGAAGAGTCACATGAAGAAATTGTGGCTAAAGTTGTTAAGGAACGTGACAATCCAGTCTCCAAAGCAAAGAAGTTAAAGAAGGAAAAGATTGACTTTGGCGCTGCTCATGATAGACTCTCCAAGGAATTGGAGAAACTTGACAATGCTCACAAGGCGTTGAAAAACGATTTCTCCATCCTCAATGAGTCACATGATCATCTCTAAAGTCGATTGGCCAAATATGATGTTCCTAGATCATCCAACTCAACATGTAGTCACAAAGAAAATGCTAGTGTGGAAAAAGAAGTGGTCAAGGACATCACTACCAAGGATAAGGGTGTGCTTGATGAAGTTCTTGGCAAGCAAAGGTCAAATCATGGTAAAGAGGGACTTGGGTATGTCACCAAGTCCAAGAAAAAGAAAAACAAGAAGAACAAGACCAAGAATGTGCAATCAAAGACAAGCACCGCTGAGAAGAATGTCACAAAAGACAAGACTAACAATATTGGTTTTGCAGGGTCTCACAATCCAAATTATGAACTCTTTTGTGATGATTATGGCGATGTTTATGCTTATTATGTCGGTCCCTTTGATGAATATATTGCTTGGTCTATTTAGGTCCCAAAGACCCTTGTTACTAACATGAAACGACCCATTGAAAAATGGGTACCTAAAACCAAGTAATTCTCTTGCGAGGGCTATGCTTAGGTGGGTGAAATGGGTCTTTGGATAGTGGATGCACTAGTCATATGACCGGAAGCAAGGAGATCATCACGGAGATGCGGCCAAATCATGATAATATTACAGTCTCCTACGGTGATAAGTCTAAATCTCAGGTATTGGGTATTGGCAAGGTTGTGGTTGCCCACGATATCTCTCTCGTGGACGTCATGCTTGTTGAGACCCTCGGTTACAACCTTCTTTCTTTTCGTGCCCTTGGCAAGATGGGTTTTGCTGTTTTTATAGATGATGATTTAGTGGTACTCTTGTGGAGCATGTCTCTAAAGGTCGCTTTCATTGGGTACGTCGAGAATGACCTGTATGTGGTGGACTTTTCGGGGAAAACCACTTCGGGTCCGATGTGTCTATTCGGAAAGGCCGACGTGGGCTGGCTATGGCATCGCCGTTTAGCCCATGTCAACATGAGAACTTTGCAACGTCTCCACAAGGGTGGCCACATCCTTGGACTAAAAGACAATGTCTCCTTTGACAAAGATCGTGTTTGCAGGGCTTGTGTTGAAGGCAAAATGCATGACTCTCCCCACAAGAGGAAGACTATTGTGTCTTCAAAGAGGATGTTGGAATTACTTCATGTGGATTTATTTGGTCCTCCTTCTCATGCAAGTCTTGGTGGGAAGAAATATTGCTTGGTCATTGTCGATGATAACTCAAGATATACATGGGTCTATTTCTTCAAACTAAAGAGTGAGACTCAACAAACAGTCATTGAATTTGCCAATGAAGTTCAACGTCAACACAATGTTCCTATCTCGGCAATAAGAAGTGACAACGGCTCCGAATTCAAGAACTACAATTTGAATGAGTTTCTAAGCGAAGAGGGGATTAGACATCAATATTCCGATGCGTACACCCCTCAACAAAATGGTGTAGCCGAGAGGAAGAACCGGACTTTGATGGATATGGAAAGATCAATGTTGGTTGAATTCAAGTCTCCTTACAATTTTTGGGCTGAAGCCATATCCACTGCTTGTCACTCATCGAACCGGCTATACCTCTGAAATATTTTGGACAAGAATCCTTATGAAATACTTACCGGTAACAAGCCCAACATCTCATACTTCAGAGTATTCGGGTGTAAGTGTTTCATTCTTATTAAAGGTGGCGCTTGTCTAAATTTGAGTCAAGGCTTTAGAAGGTATTTTTGTTGGTTCACGGTGCGAATCCCACACTTATTGAGTCTACAACAAGCTCCTTTGGGATTGTTGTAGAATCTTATAGTGTGGAGTTCGATGAAAATATGGCTCCTTTGTAGGGCAAGTTGATGTTTGTGATGCAGATGTTGAAATACCCCAAGATGCCATAAGAAGAATGGGCGTGGGATTTTTCCGCCCCATTGAGGAACCCCTTGTGTCGGATCGGGAAGGACAATGCTCCACTCAAGTGGAGCCCTCATCTTCAAAAGATCAACAAGCTCCTACTGTTGGAAAACTCTGCACCAACACATAACTTTGAAGATCATCGGTCTCTGGTCGATATGGTAGTCCCAGGCCGGACTATCCGCCCCCTCCAAGGGGCGGACAATCCGCCCCTAGCACTCCAACTTGTTCCAGGGGATCCGAAGAAGATGGCAACAGACAAGAAGTTCCTAGGCCGGATTCTCCGGCCCCCGAGGGAGGATTATCTGGCTCTGGTTCTCCCAGTTCTGCCAGGCATTCGTAGGTATAAGGCACTGGTGAATCATCGCCCAGGCCGGATAGTCCGGCCCCTCCAAGGGGCGGATTATCCGGCCCTGAAGAACAAATTCTGCAGCAACCTCCTGTTGTTAACTCGGGTCAAGACAATGATATAGATACTGAATCAACTCCTTCTAGGAACAATAAGGACATTGAGGCTCGTCGCAAGGCTCGTGCTGATCGGAACCTTGAACTAAGGGGTCACACTCTTGACAAGGTTGTCGGTGATCTACGAAGAAGGGTGTCTACTAGAAGAGAACTTGCAAGCTTCTATGATCATCAAGCTCACATTTCCATGGTTGAACCGAAGAAGGTCTTTGATGCTCTTGAAGACCCCGATTGGGTTGTTGCAATGCATGCAGAATTAAATAACCCGAGCATAACAAAGTTTGGAAGCTCGTAGAGAAACCCAAGGACTGTCGCAATGTTATCGGCACCAAGTGGATCTTCAAGAACAAACAAGATGAAAATGGCATTGTTGTGAGGAATAAAGCAAGACTCGTGGCTCAAGGATTCTCTCAAGTGGAAGGAATTGATTTTGGCGAGACTTATGCTCATGTGGCTCGTCTTGAGTCCATCCATATCCTTCTTGCATATGCAGCCCATCATAACTTTAAATTACAGCAAATGGATGTTAAGAGTGCGTTTCTTAATGGTCCTCTACATGAGTTAGTATACGTCAAGCAGCCCCCGGGTTTTGAGGACCCCAAATTTCTGAACTATGTCTACAAACTCGATAAGGCGCTCTATGGCCTTAAACAAGCCCCACGTGCGTGGTATGAGCACCTTAAAGAGATTTTGTTAGACCGTGGATTCAAAGTTGGGAAAATCGATCCCACTCTTTTTACTAAGAAGGTTAATGGGGAGCTTTTTATATGCCAACTTTATGTAGATGACATTATTTTTGGATCTACTAACCAAGCGTTTAACGATGAATTTTCAAAGCTTATGACTGACAGGTTTGAGATGTCAATGATGGGTGAATTGAGGTTCTTTCTTGGATTCGAGATCAAACAACTTAGAGAGGGAACCTTTATTAATCAAGCTAAGTACATCCAAGACATGCTCAAAAGGTTCAAGATAGCGGATCTCAATGGCGGTCCTACTCCAATGCAAACAAAGTGTCATCTTGAGGTCGATCCCAAGGGTAAAGGCGTGGACCAAAAGGTATACCGATCCATGATCGGATTGTAGGGTTTAAAGCATGGAAAACAAAAATTTCTACCGCATACAAACAAACAAGCCAAGATCTATCTACTAGATTGTAGCAGCGAGTCGATGGAATAACTCACCCTCGAATATTCCAAAGTGTTTAACGAGGCGGATTCGTGGGTGATGTAGTCGTACTCTTCCGATCTCAAGATCGCGTGAGCGATCCTTCGGCGTTAACGTTCGGCAGCGCTTCATGATCGGTCTGCGTTACGTACTCGTGAAGACCTTCCTCTCCTTGTTCCAGCGAGGCAGCGGAGGTGGTAACCTTGTCCTCGCGATTCCGGCTGACTGGCGTGGTGCGGAAGTAGAGGGAGATCTCATGAGGCCGCCTTAAGCGGAGGCAGTATGGTGGACTATGAGAGAGCCTCGGCGATCAAGGGTTTAAACGCACCAAGGAGGAGGCAAGGCCAGCTGAGGGTTTGTCCTAGGCGGCGGCGAGTTGCCCTAGGCGGCTATGGAGGGCGGCGGCGGCTAGGGTTAGGGTTTAGAGGGCGTGGTGTTGTGTCCTTGGAGGGGCAGCCCTGCCCCCTCCTTATATAGGTGGAGGGGGCGCGCCAAGGGGAGGGGAGTCCCTACCCAACTCGGTCTCCAAGTGGGCCGGCGGTGGAGGGAGGGAACTCCTCCCCAAGTAGGTTTCCTACTCTCCCTCCACCTCACAAAATAGTCGTTTGACTTTTCAAATTGGCGTTTGACTTTTCAAACTAGGATTTGATTAAACCCTTTATTTTGTTCAGCGATGACACCTAGTACATGATGCAATCATTCCAACTTGTTATGACACATTCATGTACCCTTCCCCTCCGGAGTGTCGGACATTCCAGAACCTTCTAGAACATTCCCGATGAAAACACTGGAACCATTCTCCAACCCCGAAACATGACTTTCCTTATATGAATCTTATTCTCCAGACCATTCCGGATCTCCTCGTGATATCCCGGATCCCATCTGAGACTCCGAACAACATTCGGTCTCTTACTCATCATTCCATAACTACTTAAACAACGTCGAATCCTTAAGTGTGTCTCCCTACGGTTCGTGAATTATGCGGACATGATCGAGACACTTCTCTGAACAATAACCAATAGAGGAATCTGGAAATTCATATGGCTCCCACATATTTCTATGATTACTTTGCGATCGAATGAACCACTTACATACGATACCAATTTCCCTTTGTCTCACGATAGTTTACTTATCCGAGGTTATGATCGTCGGTATCTCTGCATACCTAGTTCAACCTCGTTACTGATAAGTACTCTTTTCTCGTTCCCATGATATGTGATCCCTTGTGAGCCAGTCACATGCTTGCAAGCTAATTGGATGACATTCCACCGAGAGGGCCCAGAGTATATCTATCCGTCATATAGATGGACAAATCCCACTCTTGATCCATGTGTCTCAACCAATACTTTCCGAACACTCAATGCCACCTTTATAGCCACCCAGTTACGGTGTGGTGTTTGATGTCATCAAAGCATCCTTCCGGTGAAGGTGATATGCATGATCTCATGGTCGAAGGAATTAGGTTACTATGTATCAGAAAGCATATAGCAATTGAACTATTAAAATGACTTGATCTTTATGCTACGCTTATCTATAGGAGTATGTCCACCATATCATTCTCCTAACGATATGATCTTGTTGTTAATAACATCTCAATGTTCATGATAGGGAAACCACAATAATTTATTAACCAACAAGCTAGTATTATAAAGAGGCTTTACTAGGGACTCTATTTTAGTTTACAAATCACACAAGTACTAATGTTTCCTTGTTAATACTATTATAGCATGAATGTAAACATTTATCATAAACACAAAGATATAATAATAACTATATTTATTATTGCCTCTAGGGCATATCTCCAATAGTCTCCCACTTGCACTAGAGTCATCTAATCTAGATTACATGGTAATATACGAACACCCATGGCAGTTTGGTGTTGGTCATGTTTTGCCCTCGGAGAGGTTTAGTCAACGGATCCGCCACATTCAGATCTATGTGTACTTTGCAAATCTTTATGTCTCCATCTTGGACATGTTCTCGAATAAGCGTGAAAGCGTAGCTTGATGTGCTTGACTTCTTGTGTGACCTTGGTTCTTGTGCATTGGCTATGGCGCCCATGTTATCACAGTAGATAGACATTGGGTCCAGTGCACTAGGAACCACACCGAGCTTTGTAATGAACTCTTTCATCCATATCGCTTCTTGTGAAGCCTCCGAAGCAGCCATGTATTCCGATTCAGTTGAAGATCTCATACAACACTTTGCTTTGCACTCCTCCGACTAGCTTTGCTCCATTCAAAGTAAATAGTATCCAGTTGTGATTTAGAATCATCGGATCGGTGTTCCAACTAGCATCGGTGTAACCATTAACAACGAGCTATTCATCACCTCCATAAGAAAGAACCATATCCTTAGTTCTTCTCAAGTACTTAAGGATGTTTTTTGACATTGTCAATGATCCACTCCTGGATCACTTTGATATCTGCTAGTTAAACTAACAGCATATGCAATGTCGGGTCTAGTACATAGCATGGCATACATTAGAGATCCTATGGCTGAGGCATAGGGAGTTTTACTCATCCTTTCTCTATCTTACGTAGTTGTTGTCGGACTTTGAGTTTTACTCAAGGTCGTATTGGGCAAGAACCCTTTCTTGCTATCTTCCATTCCAAACCTCTTTAGAACTTTGTCCAAATATGTACTTTGTGACAATGATATTAGGCGTCTCGATCTATCTCTATAAATCTTTATGCCTAATGTGTAAGCTACTTCGCCAAGATCCTTCATTGAAAAACTATTATTCAAATATTCCTTGACACTATTTAGAAGGTCTACATCATTCCTAATCAACAATATGTCATCTACATACAGTATTAAGAATTCTACAGAGCTCCCACTCACTTTCTTGTAAATACAAGCTTCTCCATAAGTTTGTATAAAACCAAAACTTTTGATTACCTTATCAAAATGTTGATTCCAACTTCGGGATGCTTGCTTCAATCCATAGATGGACCGTTGAAGTTTGCATACCTTGTTAGCATCTTTAGGATCGACAAAACCTTTGGGTTGCATCATATACAACTCTTCATCAATGTCTCCATTGAGGAATGCTGTTTTGACATCCATCTGCCATATCTCATAATCATAATATGCAGTGATTGCTAACATAATCCTCACGAACTTTAACCGCTTCTACGGTGATAAAGTCTCATCGTAGTCAACTCCTTGAATTTGTCGAAGCCCTTTTGCGACAAGTCGAGCTTTATAGACAGTAACATTACCATCAACATCTGTTTTCTTCTTGAAAATCCATTTGTTCTCGACAGCCTTCCGGCCATCCGGTAAGTCTACCAAAGTCCATACTTGGTTTTCATACATGGATCCAATCTCGGATTTCATGGCTTCTTGCCATTTATTGGAATCTGGGCTCATCATTGCTTCCTCATATGTCACAGGGTCATCGGTGTTGTCCACCAACATGACATTCATAACGGGATCATACCAATCAGGAGTGGTACGAGTTCTTGTTGACTGCGAGGCTCTGTAGCTTCTACAAGTTTCATGATCATCATCATTAGTGTCGTGGGAATGGTCACGGCAGATGCTGCAATCGGCAGCGAGTAGTAGAACGAGGGGCAAGGGCGGCCAGCCATCTGCGGTGCGAGATGAGGGCAAAGACACAGGTTACCAGGTTGGCCCCGGATAAAGACCTACTCTGCTAGATTGTATTATGGAGGTGGTACAATGGGCGAACTTCGGCGGCTAAGCGGTAGTCTGGGGTGTATGATGGAGCGTATCTCTGCATACGAAGGGAGGTTTATATAAACTTACCTCCCTAGGGTTTACATATCTCAACGAATCAGTTAAGGTTTGATGCGCGTTTAACCTAATCCATTGGGCCTATCTATTACTTTGGGCCTTGACTTCCACTCGCTTGGATCACGCCGGGCCTTGATGCGATCGTCGTCCTCTGAGCCCACTCGCGGTCTTGGGCGATCGGAAGCGTCTGCTAGGTATACCTGGTAGGCGCATCCCCATCGATAGTCCCGAGGCCGTCGTCGATTAGGCGTAGGTGGCGTGGCGATCGGATATCTGACTTGAGTAGACATCCGGTCGAATCGTCGGCTCTGTATAAAGGAAAACTAATCATCGGATCGCAGCTTTGGCGAGTCGGTCGGCGTAATTTTGTCGGGCGTGAGCGAGTGGCTGAAGTTGGACCGTTAAGCGTGGTCAAACTAGCCTTTGGGGTAATCAGCGGTAACTTTTGGCGTAATCACCGCGTAATGTGGCTCCTGATTTGGCGGGTAACAACCGCTATATAAGGAATGGCGGTCATAGAGCCACCTTCTCGCCATTTCCTCCATTGCACTTTCGTCTCCCTTCGCGCCAGCGATCCAGCCGACCAGAAATCCTCAGGCCCCCACAAATCTTTCCGCCATGGCCTCTCCACGAACCTTGGGGTAGATCTAAGTGCAGGCGCAACTAGCTTCCTTTGAGGAGGTCGGGATCCTGCGAGCAGGCTCTTGGCGCATCCCAGCGGCCGGGAGGTGACCCGAACCAGCGAGAGAGTTCATCACTTCACCAGTCATCTGGAGCAGGGCTAGGGTTCCCCGTCCCTGTTCTTCCGCTCTGCGCCTACTGAGATCAACCATCGGATCTGGGTCCCCACAGCATCGAGCAGCTCGCCATCTTCGTGGCGCTCTGCGAATGCTACTGGGCTGCCGCCCTACTTCCCTCTATGGCAAGATACATTCCCGCAGACGGATCAGCCGCAAGAAAGCGGGCGGCCCAATGCTTGCATGGTGGCCTAACCTTCCAACTGAAGTGAAGGCTTCATTCTTTGACTTGATGCTGCCGCCAAGGCAGCGGCGTTGGAAGAAGTCATGGTTCTATGTTGCGAGGTGACCCCGAGGCGAGGCGGCGATCCGCGATACTCCGCCAACCGATCCGAGCGCCCGTCTTCAAGTCGGCAAACTTCCAGCGACCAGCGGATGGTCGTCGACGAAATGCTCCAGACCATCCATGTGCGAAGAAGAGCCTCGGACAATAAACTTGTACAACTGCTGGCTCGGGCGGCTCAACCGTGGCTGGCCGGCGCGAGCACTACATGTACCAGTACACCGGCCGGGAGGACTCGACGAAGGCCTGCCTCGCCTAGTGGAAGCTCGAGGACTACATCCCTGCACTGAAGAAGATCACCCAGGTGGTGTACTTGGACGCACAAGCTGGGGTCGCCCCTTACACATAAGCGTCCAGCCCCAGTAATCACCTCGATTCATTCGCGATCGCATGATTTTTGCGATCGCGGTAATTCTAATTTCATCTTGCATTCTTTGCGGTTGTTCCAAGTGTTGGAAGGATGGCTCCGCCTTGACGGCGATAATTGAACTTCGTCCGTCGAGGACATGGTAGTCGCCTCCGCCAAAGCGGTTCAGGGGGCAGCGAGATCAATAGCGATAGCGAGTCGAGGAGGAGGTCGCCCGCTGGTTCGCAAGACCAGCGGGCGGCGGCGTGAGCTTGAGGCGGTAAAAGCCTCGGCGTCCGCGATGGCGTTGAAGAACTTCGGAGACCACCTCGCGCGCCAGCTACTCCGTCGAAGAAGAAGAAGAAGAGAAGGAGGCAAAGGCCCCTCGAAGAGGAAGGCGAAGCCGGCGAGGCGGCCTCGCCGTTGCACTCGGCGAGCTGTTACGATGCCCCAGCCGGCCAAGGACAAGCGCCACCGGCGACAACCGTGCTGGACACGGCCACCGTCGAGGTTCCACTGGCTTCAATGCCTCCGCCATTCGCCCCAGTCTCCGATCTGGGGGATGCTCCGGCTGCAGCGGCTTCGCCTCGCAAGGAGGCTCCTGCCGAAGATATCCCAGAGGCTCCGGTTGCGGCCTCAACGACGAAGAAGCCATCCGTGTCTTGGGCACACGACGTCCTGGAGATGGGACTCAGTCGCCAACTGGGCCCTGAGCTGGAGAAGCCGGCCTCCGCACGGGGCTACGCTTTATTCCAGTCGCCAAGTGAGTACCCTCACCCTCCTTTGTCTTCCATAACCGCTTGAATTATCTTTGCTTACATGATTGATGTACAGGACCGGAGTGAAGAGGATGGGCCACCTGACCGTGGCTAAGGTGCCGTCCGTCGTCAGCGAGGATCCTTCCGTAAGAGGAAGGCGGACGGTTGTCATCCCTACGGATGGCGGCAAGAAGGCCAAGGCGATGATGTAAATCACGATTTACGGCGATACAGTGATCGCGCGGCTGGACCCGTATCGCGGCGGACGCGTCCACGAAGGAGGTGCTCCCGCCTAAGCGGCGAGCCAACCTCCTTTAGGCGGGTGCCTCCATCGCGGCGTTCAGCGCTTCATAGCCAGCGGCGGCGAGTGGAACCGCCCTCGAGCCATGCACAGGGTCGCCCGATGAAGTCGACCGATGTCGTGGGTACCGCCAGCTCTCCTTGCGTCCGTGGATGCGATACTCCATGGCATGCTTGGCGCAGCCATCCGGGTATGTCCGGTCCCGAGATCAGGCGGTGTTTTGCAGCGTCTGATTCTTTTAACATATAATGTTATTTTCGCGTCCGGTCCCGATGCGCTTTTCGCTGAATTTCAGTGGGTGGGCACTTAGGAAGATTTTGATTGTCGGTCCCAGTGCGCTTTTCGCTGAATTTCAGCGGGTGGGCACTTAGAAGATTTTGATTGCCGGTCCCGAGTGCGCTTTTCGCTGAATTTCAGCGGGTGGGCTCTTAGAATATTGCGTTATAGCTGTTTGAGCGATGTGCGAAGTCTGGCGTGAATCAGGTGACCGATTAGCGAAGCACCAGCGGAGAAAGGCGGCAGCCGTCCAAGAGGTGAATATGGGGCTTGAGCGGTTGCAGCGAAAGCGGAAGCTTCGCCGAGGACTTGTCCCAGGGTGAATTGGCGGCGGCTCAATCGGCTTTGAGCTCGGCTGAAAGCGGATCGCCGATCTCGGCCTTGCTGCGGAAGCGAAGGAAAAGCGAGCTTCGGTGAGCCAAAGGCCGCCATTACAGCCGCCGAAGAAGATCGTAAAGTGTCGGACGCCCTTGTTGCTGGGCTTCGGGCGATCATCTGCGCTTCAACGCTTCAACACGGCTCTCGCCCGCCCACGGATTGGTGCGTGCCCTGGCCTCTACCTGTAGCTTGTGCTTCTTGTGATGTCCAACGTACTCACTGTTGTCTTCTACTCGCAGGTCGCATCATTGATAGCGCGGAAGAGGCGAGCTCGTTCGACGCGCGGCAGTGTGTGGGCATGCTCGTCGATTCGGCGACGTTGTCGACAGCGATGCATCGAGCCTACCTCCGGAGATATCACCCAGAGGTGATTCCCAGCGACCTCGTCGAAGTGTGGAGGTACTTGGAGAAAGCGCCCTCGGTTGTTGAATTCATGGCGGTCGGCGTTTGGCGGGCGACAGCGGTGCTTAGTCTTGGCCTTGCTCACTTCCGAGGACTTTGACCTCGACGGCGTGACAAGCGGCTACCCTTCGTCGTGGCGGTGGAGCTTTCCGAGGTGCTGAAGTTGACGGACCGCGCCGCGGTGTACTCGGAGCGTGTCTAGGCAATGGGCGACCTCCTTCCGTACCAGGAGACGGTCGTCGCGCCTAACGACCCCGAGCCTCCATGCCGGGATTTCAAGGTCAGCGGCCTTTCAGCGCGGCGATGGCGGGTGGTGACGACGTACCCGTCAAACCCATACACGCCATTCATTCGCAGTCGTCAGGGTGTTGGCGAGTCGTCGTCGAAGCCTGCAGAATAGGGTAGTTTGCCCTGAGGCATTAGTAGCAGGTCTGCCGTATGGGCATATTTTGTAATGTGAGACAATGCGACATGCTATTGAATGAGACATCGATATACGTGTTGGAATTTGTCATGTGTTTTGTGATTGTGGTTTAAACGAGTCCCCGAGCGCGTCCGCCCTTTTGTGGGGTTTACCTCGTGTATGATATGTTTGTTGTTTTTGAATGTTTTGTTATTGTGGTCTACTCGCCCGGACTCGAAGAGCGATGTGGCGACTCCTTGAACGCTCTGTACTTCACCGTTTTCCCTTGTGAGCAGGGTCGGGTGGCGAGTCCCGGCGTGGTACTTGGTTGTTCTAAGCGCGACTCGAGGGTGGTTGAGGACTTGGCGCATTAGTTTGGCGCATCACTCCTGCCTGGCCTGTTGGGTCGATCGGCGTGGCGAGTCTGGGCATGCTCTCCTACTTGGCGTTTTCCGAGCGCTCGCGATGAACTGTCGTCGGTCCCGAGCATGGTACTTAGCCGTTCAGTCGCTATATCGAGGATCACGGAGGACCGTGGTCGCTGTAAGAAGCGAAGGCAGGTGTCTTGGCTCGTAAAGCCAGTCGGGCTAGGCGACTCCAATGGGGCTCCGGTAGGCGTTTTTCATGGACGATGCAAGACCTGAGGTTACTCAGTGCTCATGCATCGCACTACTTAGCCGTGCCAATCGCTGCACTAAAGTTTGACTTACGTGGTTAGCTGGATGCTTGTTATTACAGTCACGAGTGGCACAAGACATGGAAGTAGGCGCAATTTGCGATAACGATTCTTTTTATTTCATAGCTGGAGAGTACATATGTGGGGTTCTAGGGGTAGAACTTCCGTGGGAAGGTTTACATTCCATGGTAAACAGCGTCGAGTTCGCCATCCCAGACGTCGATGAGGTAGTAAGCGTCGTTGCCAAGTACTCGCCCGATGGCGAATGGTCCCTCCACGGAGGAGAGCTTTTGCATGCCCTTCTTGTCTGGATGAGGCGCAACACCAGGTCGCCTTCTGGAAGGTGCGAGTTTTCACCCGCCGGCTGTGGTAGCGGCGGAGTCCCTCTTGGTAGATGGCGATGCGTGACCGAGCGAGGTCACGTGCCTCGTCGAGCTGATCGACTCCGTCTTGGCGGGCGAGTTCGTTTGCAGCCTCCGTGTAGTGGACGACCCGTGGCGAGTCATGCTCGAGATCGGTGGGCATGAATGCCTCGGCGCCGTATACCATGAAGAAGGGGGTGAATCCTGTCGACCTGTTGACCGAGGTGCGGATGCCCCAGATGACGGAGGGCAGCTCCTCGACCCAGCACCGGTGCGCTCGAGTGGTACTTGGTCGCGGCTTCAGGCCGTGGAGGATGCTTTGATTGGCCCGTTCCGCCTGGCCGTTGGATTCCGGGTGGGCGACCGACGCGAGGTCGAGCCGGATGTGGTGCTCTTCGCAGAATTCGGCCATGGCTCCTTTGGCGAAGTTGGTGCCGTTGTCCGTGATGATGCTGTTTGGGAACCCGTAGCGATATATGAGCTCGCGTAGGAATTTAGTGGCAGTCTTCCCGTCGCATTTCCGGACTGGCTTGGCCTCCACCCACTTTGTGAATTAAATGGCCGTGACCAGGAGGTGGGTGTAGCGGAGGAGCCTTTTGAAGGGCCTACCATGTCCATGCCCCACGGCGAATGACCAGGTGATGGGGATTGTTTTGGCGCTGAGCTCGACACGTGCGTCTGGTTGGCGTGCCGGCACCGGCGCTGCTTGGACAATGTCGACATCAGCGTGTGCGGTGGGCGATAAAAGCCATGCCGCATAGCCTTGGAGACCAGAGAGAGGCGCCCGCGTGGTGGCGCGATCGCCGGAGTGGATATCGTGGAGGATCTTGCGTCCTTGGCGGGTTGGATGCAGCGTTGGAACACGCCCGGTGGCCTGCGCTTGTGGAGCTTCGCCGTCGATGATGGTGTAGGACTTGCATCGTGAGGCGATCATCCGGCGTCCGTCTCGTCTGGCAAGGTGCGGCCTCGGGTAGGTGATGTAGGGCTTGGTCCAGTCGTCTGGCTCGGTGACGAGTGCGACCAGGGCTGCCTCCGGCTGTAACGGGACTCCGATGTCGATCTCCCTTGGGGGCGAGACTGATGGCTTGGTTATTGTGTCGAGGAAGACGCCGGCGGGTGGTGCGAGTCGAGCCGACCCAATGCGAGAGAGGGCGTCGGCCTCCTCGTTCTTCCGCCTATCGATCCACTCGGCGGAGTAACTTTGAAGTGTCGCCCAGCTTGTCCTTTGCTTGGCGGTATGCCGCCATGGTGGGGAGGCGGCGTCGCGGTGCCAGCGACTTGCCCTTGACGGTCGGAATCTCCCTAACAGCGTGGCGGTTGACATTCATCTCCTTGGCAGCTCGCATGCCGTGGGTAAAACCTCGTTCGGCCATGTTGTTGGTGCAGGTGTGAAGTCGAGGCGGAAGGGCGTGCGGAGCTTGTCGCCCTTCGGTGAAGTTAGCACGATCCCTGCGCCTGCGCCGTCCCCGTTCTTGGAGCCGTCGAAGTGCAAGCTCCAGTAATGGAGGTATGGCAGCTTCTCTGGCTGCAGGGCCTCTTCCCAGTCGGCGATGATGTCCGCTAGGGCCTGCGACTTGATCGCTTTTCGTGGCTCGTATTTGATGTTGTGGACGCCGATCTCGATGGCCCACTTGGCGACCCCCGATGCGCCTCGTGATTCGCGGATGATGTCTTGCGGTGGTGCTGAGGAGCGGCCGTGATCGGGTGCTCACGGAAGTAGTGCGGCGGCGCTGAGCTCTGAACCCGCGTATACCAGTTTTTGATGCTGGGGTACATTGGCGCGACTTCGGTAAGGACCTCGCTGATGTAGTACACGGTCGCTGTCTGGGCGCTCCTTTCCTTCCTCCGGTCGCTCGGCGACCATCAATGACGGCAGCTTCGGAAGCATGACGTAAAACAGCATGGGTTCTTTGTCGGCGGGGGCGGCGAGTAGCGGTGTGGCGAGTAGCACCTTTTTGAGGTCGCGGAGCGCGTCATCCGCCTCCTTGTCCCACTGGAAGGTGGGGTTCTTGCGCATCAGGCGGTATAGGGGCATCGCCTTTTCGCCCAGGCGGGGGATGAAGCGACTGAGGGCCGCTACTAGCCCGGCAAGTTTCTGGACGTCGCGCAGGCACTCGGGTTTGCCGAGTCGGGCGATCGTGTCGATTTTCGTGGGGTTCGCCTCGATCCCCCGTTTGGAGACGACGTACCCCAGTAGTTGTCCTGCTGGTACACCGAAGGTGCATTTGCCTGGGTTAAGCTTTATCTTGTATTTTCGCAGGTTGGCGAATGTTTCCGCCACGTCGGCGAGTAGGTCACCCTGGCGAGCGGACTTTACGACCACGTCGTTGATGTAGACGTGGATGTTGCGGCCAATTTGGCTCGCGAGGCACTCTTGCTTGCACCGCTGGTAGGTCGCCCCGGTGTTCTTGAGACCGAAGGTCATGGCGGTGTAGCAGAAGGCTCCGAATGGCGTGATGAATGCCATCTTCTCCTCGTCCTCGACCGCCATTTTGATCTGATTGTACCCAGAATAGGCGTCGAGGAAACATAGCGACTCCGAGCCCGCGGTTGAATCGATTATCTGGTCAATCCGCGGGAGGACGAACTGCTCCTTTGGGCAGGCGATGTTCAAGTTTGTGTAGTCGATACACATCCTCCAGGTCTCGTTCTTCTTTTCGACCAGGACTGGGTTTGCTAGCCACTTGGAGTATTTGATTGGCCGGATGAAACCTGCAGCGAGTAGACGCTGCACCTCCTCGGCGATTGCTCGGCGGCGCTCTTCATTGAAGGGCGCGGCTGTTGTGGTCGCACTTTGGGGTCGGCGTTTAGTTTGTGCTCAGCGAGCTCCCTAGGGACACCAGGCATGTCGGAGGGCTTCCATGCGAAGATGTCCCTATTCTCACAGAGGAACTCGATGAGCGCGCCTTCCTATGCTGGGCTCATGCCCGTCCCAATCGTCACCGTCTAGCTGGAGTCGCCTGGGACTAGCTCGTGAGTCTTGGTGTCGTCGTCGCCTCGAAGGTTGAGGTGTTTGCGCCCTCGAGTTGGGCTTCTTGAGTATGGTGGGGTGCGTCGTTGTTGACCCGCTCGCGTGCTAGCGAGCTCATCGGCGTGGTTGGTCTCCGCCGCGAAGACGGCGTCAGCGAGCTCGGCTCCTTTGGCCTCGCACTCGGTGGCCATGTCGGGGTCGCCGTTGATGGTGATGACGCCGCACGGCCCGGGGAGCTTCATCGCATTATGCAGCGTAGTGGGGTGCTGCCATGAACTTGGCGACGCTGGCGCCCTAGGGCGCAATGGTAGGGGGCTGTCGAAGAGCACGAGCTCGAGCGATCCGCTCGGTGCGGAAGTTTGCTGGTGTGCGAAGGTGGCTGGTAGCGTGACCTTACCGATCAGGTCGCCTTCCGACCGGGCGATGCCATGGAGCGTGGTGTGGGTTGTTTCGATCATCATTGCGGGAGCCTGACGCTGAAGGTGTCCAAGTACAGGATGTTGATGGAGCTGCCTCCGTCCATCAATGTCTTGGGGAGCCAGTAGTCGCCGACCTTAGGTTTGACCACCAGGGCGACTCGACCTAGGTACTCGATGCGAGGCGAGTGGTCTTGGCGGCTCGGTGATGGGCTGCTCCGACCAGTTGAGGCTGAGAGCGTCTACAGGCCACCGCGTTGACTGGGACGGCGCGGGCGATGACCTTCTTCTCGCGCTTCGTGTTGAAGCCCGTGAAGGTATGGAGCGAGCCGGCCACTTTGCCGAATTTTCCGCCGTTTGGTGGGTCGTTGTCGGGGTCCTCCCGTGCTCGCCGTGCCTTCTCGATCTCCCTGAGGGTGTGGCAGTCGGCGGTTGTGTGCGTTGCGGGCTTCCCTTCCCTGCTATAAACGCTGCGGTTGGTTGAGGAGGGCAGCGGTCGAACCTTGGCAGCCTTGTAGTTGCCGCCGTCGCGGCGTTGTCCTCCGTCGCGGCGGAAGCTCTTGGGCTCGCGTTGGGCGTGCCCGGTGTTGGCGACGAAGTCGACTCGCCCGTCGCTGCGGCGCTTGCCGGTGAGGCGAGTGTTGCTGTAGCGTAGGTCGGACCATCGTCCGCTGTCGTTGCCGCTCGTGCGGCATTGTCCTCCTGACTCGTCGTCAGTTTCCTGGTTTGGATCTTCCTCCGCGTACCGTTTGGCGATATCGAGGAGATCCGGGATGTTGTCGAGTGTGCGGGAGTGCCGCTTGAGCTTGGCGACCAGGGGCTCGTAGCGGCACGAGGTCTTGAAGCAGTGGATCGCGGTGTCCGGGTGAATACCGACCGTGTTGTACCAGAGTTCTTGCCACCATTGGACCCAGTTGTGGGTCGACTCGCGGGGTCCCTGGACGCATCGCTCCAGGTCCTCGATGGTGGTGGAGCGGGTGTAGGAGCACTCGAAGTGCCTGACAAAGGCGTCGCGCATCTCCTCCCAGGAATCGATACTGTCCTGGGGGAGGGTGTTGATCCACTGCCTGCACGTCCCCTCCATCATCAGGGGGAGGTAACGGGCGGCTAGCAGGTCGGTGTGGCCTGCGATCCCCATCGCCATGAGGTATGTATCAAGCCAAACGGCGGGGTCGTACGAGGGGTCATACTTTTCTATCTCCTTCGGTGCCTTGAAGTTTGGCGGGTACTTCTCGCCTCGGATCATTGGTCCGAAGAACTTGGGGCCGAGTCGACTGAGCGACCCCATGGGCTCGCCGTCGTGGCGATTGGTTAGGGTGTGTCGCAGGTCATCGGGCTGGCGTGCGCGCCAGCTTTGATTGTTGATGATGTGGGTGCGGGCGTCGATGGGTTGCCCGTTGGCGGCGATGAAGTTGGTCGCTGGCCTGGGGTCGTTGGTGGAGAGTGCCGCGTTCGCGGGTCGATGTTGGAGCTGCAGCGGCTCCGGTGGCAGGCAGTTGAGGGTGTTTGACGCCATTGGGCGGCCGCTTGAGGCCGCTCTGCTTCCCGAAGAACGCGAGTATACTCGACCCTGCGAGTCGGCGCCCGCATTTTGCTGCTCGACGGCCTTTGCGAGCAGGGCCACGGCGTCTTGGATCTGTAGGCGCCGTCGCCCGTGGCCGTGATGTTGTCGGCTGCTGCTCGACCTGCGAGGTTGTCCATCGGTGGAGAATAGTGGGAGACCGTTGCGTCTCGCTCCGTGAGAGACTACTATCGCGGCTGGTCACAGGAGGTGTGCGGTTGGGTGGAGGTGGGCGCCCATCGCTGTCGACCTGGCGAAGTCGGGCGCTTCCTCTGGTGGCGCGTTCCGCGAATCGCGGCGGCAGCCACCTTGGGCCGGGTCGTTTTCGTCGTCGAAGTTCAGGGCACGCCCCTGAACGGTGGGGTTCAGGCGCGACCTGATCCGCTGCTGGTGGTAGCGTGATAGTTCCTGCGCCGTCACCTGCTCGAGGCGAAATTTTTCGCGCTCGGCTTGTTCCTTGCGCACCGCCTCCGCCAGTTTCAAGCGGAGTTCCTCGACCTCTGTCGCCGTGGCGTTAGGAGGAATTGGGGTGGAGAAGGGGTCCTCCGGCGGATCGGTGTCGGTCGCCATGTAGGTCGCTGCGTGGCGACCGGTTCCGTCGCGGAGGTCGGCGGAGTTTTCCGATCCGGAATCGAATTCGAAGATCCCGAGGATGGAGGGGTCCTCGAAGTCTCCCATGTTGGAGACCTGGGTGATGGAGCCCGTGGGTGAAGCCGCGGTGATGGACCCGGCGAGTGACGCTGGGGTCGCCGAGTCGGCGTCGTCGTTGAGGGTCGCGTCTTCTGCGACCGCGAGTTTCGACCCGCGTTCTTTGTGGGCCGAGTTGTACTCGGAGGCGAGGTGATGGATCATGCGGATCTGGCTCTCGGAGAGCCGATCGCGTGGCGGCGACTCGCGGATGCGAGCCGAGTCCTCTTAGACGATGACGTCGGTGAGGCCGACGAAGAGGCTGATCATGCCGATCGGCAGGATCACGCTGTGTGTGACGGGTCGCGCCGCCGGGACGTAGCTGCTCGGCAAGATTTGGAGCATCTCGCCGATCGCTATCATGCGGCGGTGGCGACCGTCTCGTTGATGGGCAGATTGGATCTCGCCCGCGAACACCGGCCAGACCGGCCAGGCCCCACGATGGGCGCCTTTAGCCGTTAGGAATGGTCACGGCGAATCTGCAATCGGCGGCAGTAGTAGAAACGAGGGCAAGGCGGCCAGCCATCTGCGGTGCGAGATGAGGCAAAGACACGAGGTTTTACCAGGTTCGGCCCCGGAGAATAAAGACCTACTCTGCTAGATTGTATTATGGATGTGGTACAATGGGCGAACTTCGGCGGCTAGGTGGCGAGTCATTTGGTGTATGATGGAGCGTATCTCTACCGCTGCAGGTTTATATAAACACCTCCCTAGGGTTTACATATCTCAACGAATCAGTTAAGGTTTGATGCGTTTAACCTAATCCATTGGGCCTATCTACTACTTTGGGCCTTGACTTCCACTCGCTTGGATCACCGGGCCTTGATCGATCGCCGTCCTGCAGGCCCACTCGCCAGGTCTTGGGCCAGTCGGAAACGTCCTGCTAGGTATACCCCGGTAGGCGCATCCCCATCAATTAGCTTCCTCTCTTATTGGTGTAGGCGCCACAGGAACTACTTCCGGTGCTGCGCTACTACATAAGTTCGAGAGAAGGTTCAACAACCTCGTCGAGTTATACTTTCCTTCAGTCACTTCTTTGAGAGAAATTCCTTCTCTAGAAAGGATCCATTCTTAACAACAAAGATTTTGCCTTGGATCTATGATAGAAGGTATACCCAATAGTTTCCTTGGGTATCCTATGAAGGCGCATTTTTCCGCTTTGGGTTCAAGCTTGTCCATTGTAACTTCTTTACATAGCCGCAACCCCAAACTTTAAGGAGCGACAATTTAGGTTTCTTCCCAAACCATAATTCATACGGTGTCGTTTCAGCAGTTTAGATGGTGCCCTATTTAAAGTGAATGCAATTTGTTTCTAATGCATAACCCCAAAATGATAGCGGTAAATCTGTAAGTGACATCATAGAACAAACCATATCTAAGAGTTCGATTCTGACGTTCGGACACACCATTACGCTGTGGTGTTCGGCGGTGTCAATTAATGAAAGTATTGCGCATTTCTTCAAATGCTCGCCAAACTCGTAACTTAGATATTCACCTCCACGATCAGAACGTAGAAATTTAATCTTCTTGTTATGTTGATTCTGAACCTCACTTTGAAATTCCTTAAACTTCTCGAAAGTTTCGGACTTATGTTTCATGAAATAGATATACCCATATCTACTCAAGTCATCCGTGAAGGTAAGAACATACGATAACCACCGTGCGATGCTACACTCATTGGACCACACATCGGTATGTATGATTTCCAATAAGTCCGTAGCTCGCTCCATCATACCAGAAAATGGAGTCTTAGTCATTTTACCCATCAGACATGCTTCGCATCTTTCAAGTGATTCGAAATCAAGTGATTCAAGAAGTCCATCGGAATGGAGTTTCTTCATACGCTTCACTCCAATGTGACCAAGGCAGCGATTGCCACATATAGGTCGAGTTATCGCTCGATTTCAAACGTTTAGCCTCAATGTTATTAATATGTGTATTTCCACTATCGAGATTCAATAAGAATAGACCATCTATTAAAGGTGCATGTGCATAAAACATATTACTCATATAAATCAAACAACCATTATTCTCGGACTTAAACAAGTAACCGTCTACAATAAACAAGATCGATATAATGTTCATGCTTAACACGGGCACCAAATAACAATTATTTAAGTATAAAACTAATCCCGATGGTAGATGAAGAGGTGGCGTGCCGATCGCGATCACATCAACCTTTGATCCGTTTCCCGTGCATCACCTCGTTCTTCGCTAGCTTACATTTGATACTGCGGCTTTTGTTTGAGTTCTGAGATATGAGCAACTGAACCAGTATCAAATACTCAGGCACTACTACGAGTACTAGTGAGATACACATAAATAACATGTATATCGGATATACCTTTCTTCTTGATGTTGCCGTTCTTCAAATCCGCCAAGTACTTTGGGCAATTCCGCTTCCAGTGACCTTCTCCTTGCGGTAAAAGCACTCGATGTCGGGCTTAGGTCCAGCCTTGGTCTTCTTCGTCGGTATGTAACTTTCTTACCACCCTTCTTGAAGTGTCCCTTTTGCTTAGACTTGCCTTTCTTGAATTTGGTGGTCTTATTGACCATCAAAACTTGGTGCTCTTTCTTGATCTCCACTTCTGCAGATTTTAACATGGCGAAGAGTTAGAGCTGCTTGTTCATGTTTTGCATATTGTAGTTCATCACAAAGTTCTTGTAACTTGGTGGTAGTGATTGGAGGACACGATAAATCCCCAAAGCATTAGGAATCACTATACCCAAGCTTTGAAGTTTGTTTGCGTGCGGACATCTTAAGCACATGCTCCTTGTGAAGCTGCCCTCTTCCATCTTGTAGTTAAAGAACTTTTCAGAAGCCTCATAGCTTTCAATTGCCGCGGGAGTCTCAAAGATCAATTTGAGATCACGGACAATATCATGTGGGTCTGAATTCCCAAACCTTTTCTGAAGCTCGATTCTAAACCATACAAGATAGCACCTTTGAGTAGATCTTGAGTCTTCGAGCGAGGTAAACATTCTTTACTTCATCGGTAGCGATGGCTGCAATTGGGTCACCTAGCGGTGCATCCAGCACATAGGTCAAATTACCAGTGAGGACAATCCTCAAATTGTGGAACCAATCCATGAAGTTGCTTCCATTGTTTTTCAACTTTTCTTTCTCTAGGGCAGCATTAAAATTGATGGTAGGGGCCATTGATCTACAACATATTTGCAATAGTTTAGACTAAGTTTATGACAAATTGAGTTCTAATTAATAGTTAAATTAATCTAGGTGAACTCCCACTCAAAACAATATCCCTCACATTGTTTTAGTGATCACACGAACCAATTCCACCACATCAACACCGATCATCACGAGAGTTGATGTAGCTTCAATAATGAACAATCGACATGTTCATCATATCTACTATATGATTCATGCTTTACCTTTCGGTGATCCGTGTTCGAGACCATATGCGTACATGCTCGTCAAGATCAAACCTTAGCTTCCGCATGAGCAAATCTGGCTTGCTCACGTTGTATACACTTGCGGAATCTAACACACCCGATCATCACGTGGTGCTTCGAAACAGCAAGCTTTAGCAACGGTGCTTACTAAGGGTGAACACTTTAGAACTTGATATTCATGTGCATGAGGGATCATCTTATAATGCTACTGTCGTTAACTAAGCAATACAAGATGCATAAAGGATTAACATCACATGCAATTCATAATATGTGATATGATATGGCCTTTCTTCTTTGTGCTTCCGATCTCCATCTTCAAGCACGAACATGATCTCCATCATCACCGGCATTGCATCAAGGTCAATGATGCCCCTCCATGGTTGTCGTCCACCAGCTTCAACTATTACAACTACTTTGAATAGACACTCGGGTCTTAACAAAAATTAAAGACAACCATATGGCTCCTGCCGGTTGCCAACTTACAATAAGGAACATTGCATACATCAAATATAATCACAATCATGGCCATATCACATCACAGCACACCCCTGCAAAACAAAGTTAGACGCCTCTACTTTCTTTGCATGTTTTACGTGGTTTGGGGATTTCAATAAGTGTCGTTCTAACTTATGAACAAGAACCACAACATTGATACTAGTATTGTCAATCACTCGTTGTAAATTGAATCTTAACTATGTTGGGAGAAACAGGCACCCGCAAAGCCACTTATGCAATACAAGTTGCATGTCAAGCGTGGAGCAAGTCTCATGAACGATGTCATGTAAGGTTAGCGGGCGCTTCATCCCACCATCTCGCAAGATGCAAAGTACACAATAAGCAATCGACAACAAAAGCATCAATGCCCACAATGACCATTGTGTTCTACTCGTGCAACAGATCTACATATAGACACGGCTACGATACCCTTTGTAGGGTTTCGTAGCATGGAAAACAAAAAATTTCTACCGCATACAAACAAACAAGCCAAGATCTATCTACTAGATTGTAGCAACGAGTTCATGGAATAACTCACCCTCGAAGATTCCAAAGTGTTTAACGAGAGCGGATTCTCGTGGGTGATGTAGTCATACTCTTCCGATCTCAAGATCGCGTAGGCGATCCTTCGGCTCTGCGTTCGGCAGCTTCATGATCGGTCACCGTTGTACTCGATGAAGACCTTCCTCTCCCTTGTTCTAGCAGCGGAGGTGGTAGCACTCTCCTCGCGATTCGGCTGACTGGCGTGGTGCAGGAAGTAGAGGGAGATCTCGCGAGGTTTAGCCTTAAGCTGGAGCAAGTATGGTGGACTATGAGAGAGAGCCTCAGCGATCTAGGGTTTAAACGCACCAAGGAGGGGGCAAGGCGGCTAGGGTTTGTCCTAGGCGGCGAGGCCGAGTGCCCTAGGCGTGACTATGGAGGCGGCGGCTAGGGTTAGGGTTTAGAGGGCGTGGTGTTGTGTCCTTGGAGGGGCAGCCCTGCCCCTCTTTATATAGGTGGAGGGGGTGCGCCAAGGGGAGGGGAGTCCCTCCCCAACTCGGTCTCCAAGTGGGCCGGCGGTGGAGGAGGAACTCCTCCCAAGTAGGTTCTCCCTCCACCTCACAAAATAGACGTTTGACTTTTCAAATTGGCGTTTGACTTTTCAAACTAGGATTTGGTTAAACCCTTTATTTTGTTCAGCGTTGACACCTAGTACATGATGCAATCATTCCAACTTGTTATGACACATTCATGTACCCTTCCCCTCGAGATGCGGACATTCGGAACCTTCTAGAACATTCGATGAAAACACGGAACCATTTTCCAGCGAAACAAGACTTTCCTTATATGAATCTTATTCTCCGGACCATTCCGGATCTCCTCGTGATATCCCGGATCCCATCCGAGACTCCGAACAACATTCGGTCTCTTACTCATCATTCCATAACTACTTAAACAATGTCGAATCCTTAAGTGTGTCTCCCTATGGTTCATGAATTATGCGGACATGATCGAGACACTTCTCCGAACAATAACCAATAGAGGAATCTGGAAATTCATATGGCTCCCACATATTTCTACGATTACTTTGCGATCGAATGAACCACTTATATACGATACCAATTTCCCTTTGTCTCACGATAGTTTACTTATCCGAGGTTATGATCGTCGGTATCTCTGCATACCTAGTTCAACCTCGTTACTGATAAGTACTCTTTTCTCGTTCCCGTGATATGTGATCCCTTGTGAGCCAGTCACATGCTTGCAATCTAATTGGATGACATTCCACCGAGAGGGCCTAGAGTATATCTATCATATGGATGGACAAATCCCACTCTTGATCCATGTGTCTCAACCAATACTTTCCGAACACTCAATGCCACCTTTATAGCCACCCGATTCTGTGTGGTGTTTGATGCCATCAAAGCATCCTTAGGTGAAGGTGATATGCATGATCTCATGGTCGAAGGAATTAGGTTACTATGTATCAGAAATCATATAGCAATTGAACTATTAAAATGACTTGATCTTTATGCTACGCTTATCTATAGGAGTATGTCCACCATATCATTCTCCTAACGATATGATCTTGTTGTTAATAACATCTCAATGTTCATGATAGGGAAACCACAATCATTTATTAACCAATAAGCTAGTATTATAAAGAGGCTTTACTAGGGACTCTATTTTAGTTTACAAATCACACAAGTATTAATGTTTCCTTGTTAATACTATTATAGCATGAATGTAAACATTTATCATAAACATAAAGATATAATAATAACTATATTTATTATTGCCTCTAGGGCATATCTCCAAAACGGATCTCTCCTTTACCTTTGCGCATCTAGGCCCGATATCGTGTTAAGTGTAGGAGTGTGTGCAAGGTACCAAGCCGCTCCTAAAGAAAGCCACTTAGTGGCGGTCAAACGAATCTTTAGATATTTGGTTCATTCCCCGAATTTTGCGTTATGGTATCCCAAGGGTTCAAGTTTCTCTCTATGTGGTTACACTGATTCAGATTGGGCTGGTGACAAAGATGATAGAAAATCAACTTCTGGTGCATGTCAATTCTTGGGCAGGTCTCTAGTGTGTTGGTCTTCAAAGAAACAGAATTGTATTTCACTTTCTACCGCCGAAGCTAAATATGTTGCTACTGCTAGTGCTTGTACACAGTTATTATGGATGAGGCAAACTTTAAAGGAATACGGTGTCAATTCTGACAAAGTGCCTCTATTATGTGACAATGAAAGTGCTATCAAAATTTCTTACAATTCCGTGCAACATACAAGAACAAAACATATTGAGATTCGCAACCACTTCATTCGGGATCATGTTGCCCGTGGCGATATTGCCCTATCCTTTGTGAGCACAAAGAACCAACTTGCTGATATTTTCACGAAGCCCCTTGATGAAGCAAGATTTTGTTATTTGAGGAATGAGCTAAATATCATAGATTCAAGGAGCTTGGCTTGACTATCCTTGCACACTCACTTGCTCTTATTCATGTATTTGGTTTAGATGCGGGCATATACATAGGGGGAGTGTGGTCCTAATTGATTGGGCTAAACCTCCCCCCATAATGCCGAAAGAAAGAAAAATAATTTCCCTTAATAGATGCCAGAACTATCGTGGGACGATGAGGGTTCCCACCCATATGCTGCATATCCTCTACGAATTACCAATTAATATGCACGCTTCGAGGATAACAATCACGACCTGCACATCCGGCTTCATGCGAGAGGAAGAAGATACAGCTGACTTCTCTGTTCCATTCCAAATCTCATGGCTAACGCGTAATATACGGCGCTAGAATCACTGATGTCAGTGGTTATTAAGTTCCTAATTGATCATCATTGTTGCAAATAGAACCCTAAGTTCTATTGCTTCATTATATCATCACTTAGGATGATATCTATGATTTCTTTATTTGTGAAATTAATATTTTCTTTATTTTAGAGTGTATATGATAACACAGAATTTGCAAATACTTTGATAAAGACTCTTCAAAGGACATGAGCAAGTGATGAACTTGCCTTGTGATGGCAAGGTAGTGAAGTCTGATGCTTGCACTGGACCTTGAGCTTCTATGTCTACAAAAACATCATTATTGCCCGGTAATGAGAATATTTAAAGAAGCAAAATGATTATGCAAAGTAATGTAATGCATCATTTAATTTGATATGCATTCTCCCCATTATTTTAGTTTCTAGAATTTAATTAAGTTCAGGGGCATTTTGGTATTTTCTATTTATTGAAAACATGCCTTAAAGGTTTTTTTTGGGCTGGCTTAATCTTATTAGGCCCTTATGGCCCATTAGGCATAGTCAAAATAGCCACCCCGAAGGGTTCTGGCCCAACTCAGCCCACTCCCTCGCTGCTGAAGGGTTTCGCGGCATAGTAAATCAAAATTTTCTACGCATGCGAACAGAGGGAAAGCCAAGATCTAATCTAGGAGATGCAAACAACGAGAGAGATTGGATTAGATCTTCATACCCTTGAAGATTCGCCTGCGGAACATTAAATCGGGCGTGGGTGATGTAGTCGTATTGCGCTTCTCCTCCTCGCGATCCGATCCGATCTAGCACCACAAGTGGCGGTGCCTCCGTGAGATGCACCGTGCAGCACCTCGGCGTATCCTCCTTCCTTGGACCAGCAAGTATGGTGGAGAGGAGTTGGATCTACAACGACGGCGTGGTGTATATGGTGGAGAATTTCTGCAGCAGGGCTTCGCCTACAAGCAGTCGGGAGGGAGAGAGGAGGGGAAGCAGGGCGGCTAGCTCTTGGAGGGGAAGGTGTGGGGGGGTGGTGCGCCCCCAGCCCTCTTTATATAGAGGGGTGGGCTGCAACCTAGCCCCTCCCCAAGCCAAACCGGCCCAAGGAGAAGGAGTGGGGGCAAGGAAACCCCCTTCTAGAAGGTCTATCTCGAGTTTAAAACCCTCTTGCGGCTGGGCCCTATGGGGCCTTGTGCCCCTAATGCGCCAGGCACTCCCTCATAGTCCCATGCCCCCTCCGGAAGGTGGGGCCACGTTAGTCCCCTTAGGAAGGTTCTAAAGCTTACGGTACAATACCGATTAACGGAACAATTCGAACTCCAAAAAACTGCCTTTGCCTTATATGAATCTTATTCTCGGACCACTCCGGAACCTCTCGTGATGTCCCGGATCCCATCGAGACTCGAACAAAAACTCATAAACCAATTATCAATCTATCCTAGCGTCGAAGACCGTTAAGTGTGTGACCTGCGAGTTCGAGAATATGCGGACATGATCTTCTATCAATAATCAACAGCGGTGCGGAAACCCATATTGACTCCACACATTCGCCGATGATCATATCGGATGAACCACGATGCCAGGATTCAATCAATCCCATATATATATTCCCCGTCTCGCGATATTTTACTTGCCGAGATTGATCGTCGATGCCGTCATACCTAGTTCAATCTCGTTCACAACAAGTACTTTACTCGTTCCGTAATCCGATATCACTTTGTGATTAACTCCTTAACCACATGCTTGCAAGCGGTGTTGATATCGATTACCGAGTGGGCCCAAAGTATATCTCTCCGACTTGGGAGGGACAAATCCCATCTCGATACATACAACCCAACAGATACTTTCCGATCACCTGAGAGACACCTTTATGATCACCCTCTCATAGGATGGCGTTTGATGACCTCAAAGCTTTCTTCGATACCAGGAGTTGTATTATCTCATGGTCTAAGGAATACAATATTTGACATAAGAAAAGCTTAAAGGCGAACACGATGACACGATCTAATTGCTTAGTTTGGGTATGTCCACCATATCATTCTCCCAATGATATGATCTCATTATTAATTGATAACTCATGTCCATGGTTAAGAAACCTTAACCATCATTGATCAATGAGCTAGTCCATAGAGGCGTACTAGGGACACGGTGTTGTTCACAAACCACACAAGTATTAAAGTTTCCGCTTAATACAATTCTAGCATGGAATATAAACATTATCATGAACAAAATTATAATAATAACATCTTTATTATTGCCTCTAGGGCATAATTCCAACAGTCTCCCACTTGCACTAGAGTCAATAATCTAGTTTACATTTGGCAACAATCTCACACCCATGGCACTGAGGTGTTGATCATGTTTTACACGTGGAAGAGGTTTTGTCAATGGATCTGCGACATTCAGATCTGTATGTACTTTGCTAATCTCCATATCTCCATCTTCTATATAATCTTGGATTATATGAAACTTGCGGTTGATATGCTTGGTCTTTGGATGATATCTTGGTTCCTTAGCGAGTCCTATGGCGCCAGTGTTGTCACACAATATCTCGGTGGGTCCAATGCACTTGGAACCACGCCAAGCTCGATGATGAAGTTCTAATCCAAACTCCTTCACTTGGCCTTCTGCAGCCATGTATTCCGCTTCTCTTGTAGATCCAGCGATCACGCTTTGCTTGCAGCTTCTCTAGCTCTGACTCCTCCATTCAAAATATAAGCGTATCACAAAGATTTAGAATCATCCTTGTCGATTGCGAAACTAGCATCGGCGTAACCTTTCTGACGAGATGTTCATCACCCCATAGACTAAGAACATTTCTTTAGTCCTATTTAGGTACTTTAGGATGTTCTTCACGGCTGTCGATGTTCCTCCTGGATCACTTTGATACTGCTCGTCAAACTAAGAGCATTGGACACGTCGGTCTAGTACACATGGCATACATGATAGAACCTATGGCGAGGCATAAGGCACTTTGCTCATAGCTTCCCTATCATTTACGTGGCTGGACAGAGCCTTGCTCAATATCTTACGACAACATAGGCAGAACCTTTCTTTGCCTTATCCATTACGAACCTATTGAACTTTGTCTAGGTATGTACTGCGGCTTAAAGCTATCGAGCGTCTTTGTCTATCTCTATAGATCTTGATGCCCAATATATAAGCAACTTCACCTAGGTCTTTCATTGAAAACACTTGTTCAAATAACTCTTCACATCGTTAAGCATGTTGATGTCATTTCCAATAATCAATATGTCATCCACATATAGTACAGAAGCGTCACCGAGCTCCCACTCACTTTCTTGTAGATGCAAGCTTACGTAGCAATTTGGAACAAATCCAAAGCTCTTGATCACTTGATCAAAGCGAAGGTTCAACTCCGAGATGCTTGCTTGATCCATAAATGGAGCAGCTGAAGTTTGCATACTTTATCGGCATCCTTAGGATCGACAAAACCTTCGGGTTGCATCATATACAACTCTTCATCAATGTTTCCATTGAGGAAAGCGATCTTGACATCCATCGCCATATTTCATAATCATGAAGCAGCAATTGCTAATAAAATCCGAATGGACTTAAACATCGCTCACGGAGAAAGTCTCATCGTAGTCAACACCTTGAACTTGTGAAAACCTTCGCGACAAGCCGTGCTTTATAAGCGGTAACATTACCATCGCATATGTTTTCTTCTTGAAGATCCATTTGCACTCAACGGCCTTCGGTGCTAGGAGGGTCCACCAAAGTCCATACTTGGTTTCGCTCATGGATCCCAATTCGGTTCATGGCTTCTAGCCATTTCTCGAGTGCAGGCTCATCGCCGCTTCCTCATAGTTTGTAGGTTCACTTGTCTTCTACTAACAAGGCAGTTAAAGGCGAGGTTGCCGCACCACTTTCGGGAGGGCACGCGACCTTGTCGACCTGCAGCGTTCGATAGACATCGTCAGAAGCTTCATGATCCTTGTCATTAGCTTCCTCTATTGTTAGTGCGGTGACCTTTGGAACAACTTCAGGTGCTACGCTACTCTCCAATTCAAGAGAAGGTTCAATAACCTCGTCTAGCTCTACTTTCCTCCACCCACTTCTTTCGAGAGAAACTCCTTCTCAAGAAAGGAACCGTTCTTTGACAAACACTTTGCCTTCAGTTACGTGATAGAAGGTATACCCAATAGTTTCCTTAGGGTATCCTATGAAGGCGCATTTCTCCGCTTTGGGTTCGAGCTTGTCGGCATCAACTTCTTGGCGTAAACCGCATCCCCAAACTTTAAGAAAGCGACAACAGGTTTAGCACCAAACCATAGTTCATACGGTGTCGTCTCAGCAGTTTAGATGGTGCCCTATTTAAAGTGAATGCAGCGGTTTCTAATGCATAACCCCAAAATGATAGCAAATCGGTAAGAGACATCATTGATCGGACCATATCTAATAGGGTTCGGTTCCGGCGTTCGAGACATACCATTCTTGTGGTGTTCCGGTGGCGTGAGTTGTGAAACGATTCCACTTGCTTTAAGATGCGTGAGAAAATCATAACTCAAATATTCACCTCCACGATCGGATCGTAGAAACTTAATCTTTCTGTTATGATGGTTCTCCACTTCATTCTGAAATTCTTTGAACTTTTCAAATGTTTCAGATTTATGTTTCATTAAATAGATATACCCATATCTACTTAAGTCATCGGTAAAAGTGAGAAAATAGAGATATCCACGGCGTCGAAACACTCATCGGTCGCATACATCGGTATGTATGATTTCCAACAAGTCCGTTGCTCGCTCCATCATAGGAGAAGCGGGTTTTGATCATCTTGCCTAGGAGGCATGGTTCGCATGTGTCAAATGATTCAAAATCAAGAGACTCCAAAAGTCTATCGAATGGAGTTTCTTCATCGCTTTACACCAATATGACCTAGGCAGCGATGCCACAAATAAGTAGTATTATCACTATCTACTTTGCATCTCTTAGCCTCAATGTTATGGATGTGTGTTTTATCCCTTTCGAGATTTAGAAGAAATAAACCATTCACAATAGGTGCATGACCATAAAAGATGTTACTCATATAAATAGAACAACCATTATTCTCCGATTTAAATGAATAACTGTCTTGCAATAAACAAGATCGAAATAATGTTCATGCTCAACGCACATAATAACATTTATTAAGGTTTAAAACTAATCCAGAAGGTAAAACTAGGGAGGCGTGCGGCCATCACATCAACTCTTGATCCGTTGCCAGCGCATCGTCACCTCATCCTCGCAAGCCCGTCTATTCCGTAGCTCTGTTTGGAGTTACAAATATTAACAAGCGAACGGTATCAAATACCGGGCACTACAACGAGGGCTAGTAAGGAAAACATCAATAACATGTATATCAAATATACCTTTGATGGTGCCAGCCTTCTTGTCGCTAAGTACTTCGGACAATTGCGCTTCGATGACCCTTGTCCTTGCAATAGAAGCACTTTCGATTGTCCGGCTTAGGACCAGACTTGAGCTTCTTCTCAGCGAGGCGGTCGCTTACCGCCGCCCTTCTTGAAGGGCTTCTTTGCTCCTTACCTTTCTTAAAGGTGGGCTTGTTGACCATCAACACATGATTATCCTTTTGATGTCCACTTGGTGGCCTTCAACTTTGCGAAGAGCTCGGTGATCGTATCAGTGGAACCAAGCTGATTATGAGTCACTACAAAACTTGTGTAGCTGGGAGGGAGTGATTGCTGAACCCTGTCAATCTTGAGCTCCTGCGGAATCGCATTCCGTTGCTCAAGCGTTGAGTGTAGCCCGTCATCTTAATGGCGTGCTCACTAACGGAACTCCTTCCTCCATCTTGCGATTAAAGAACTTCTCGGAGATCTCATATTTCTCGAGCGGGCTGAGTCGAAACATGGTTTTCAGCTCTTGAGAATCTCAAATGGCCAGGATAGTCTTCAAAACAATTTTGAAGTTCGGTTCCATAACAAACAACATGGTGCTCTTAATCACACCATAATCATCTTTTGTGTTGATAGACTGCTTTCTCATCGGTAAGCGATTGATTCAGGGGTCACCTAACGCTTTCCCAAGGACATAGTCCTTTTGACCGCCAGAGAGAATGATTCTTGATTGTGGAACCAATTGGTGAAGTTAGACCCATTGTTTTTAAGCTTTTCCTTCTCAGCAAAAACGTTGAAGTTGAAGTTGGACTTAGCCATTTGATCTACAATATTAGCAAGTACAAATTAGACTATGTTCATGATAACTAGTTCAACTTTTAATCAAATTACTAGATGAACTCCACTAAATTCAACATCCCTCAAGTTGTTTAGTGAACACGATCCAAATTCACCACACCTAATCCGATCTTCACGAGAAGAGATGTGGTTTCAATGGTGGACAACGAAGTGTCAATCATATCATTCATATGACTCATGCTTAACCTTCGGTTCATGTGTTACGAGGCCATGTACGTACATGCTAGGCTCGTCAAGTTAGACCCAAGTATTTCAGCGTGTGCAAAATTGGCTTGAACCCGGTGTATGTGAGTGTAGAGTCTATAGCACCCGATCATCACGTGATGCTTGGACACGACGAACTTCATAGCGGTGCATACTTGGGAGAACACAGTTTTTATCTTGATCTTTAAGTGAGGAATCATCTTATAATGCTACCGTGATCTAAGCATAATAAGATACATAAAGGATAAACATCACATGCATATAACTTTATGTGACATGGTATAGCCAATCTTAGTGCAATGATCTCCATCTTGTGCGTTCGGCATGATCTCCATCACTCCACCATGATTGCCTCCACCACGAATAGCAACTACAACTATTGCTAACTACTTAGCGATAAAGTGAAACTATTACATGGCGTATAAGAAGTTGACACAGGTCATACACAATTATAAAGACAACCATATGGCTCCTGCTGGTTGTGTACTCATCGACATGCAAGTCGTGAAACATTACAAAACATGATCATCGCATACATTATACACATCACATCTTGGGCCATACCATATCACAGAAAACACTCCTGCAAAAACAAGTTAGGCGCCTCTACTTTGTTGTTGCATGTTTCACGTGGCTTATGGGAGTAGATGCTAAAACGATTCTTACCTACGGAAAGACACAGCGGTGATATTATGGTTGCCAAACTACGTGTTAATCCCATGACAACTATAGTGAGGCCGGCATCTACCAGCCGCATGTGTGGAACAAGCCACACGTCAAGTGTGGAGCCGGTCTCATGACGACGTCGCGTAAGGTTGGCCTGGACGCTTCAATCTCACTATCCCGTCATAAGAAGAACACAAACAAGAGGCTTGCAGCAGAAAACATCAGCGCCGCAACAACCATGTTGCGTTCTACTCGTGAAACACATCTACGCATAGATCTGGCTCGATACCCTTGAAGGGTTTCGCGGCATAGTAAATCAAAAATTTCTACGGATGCGAACAGAGGGAAAGCCAAGATCTAATCTAGGAGATGCAAACAACAAGAGAGATTGGATTAGATCTTCATACCCTTGAAGATTCGCACAGCGGAACGTTCGTCGGAACGTGGGTGATGTAGTCGCTTTCTCCTCCTCACGATCCGATCCGATCTAGCACCACAAGTGGCGGTGCCTCCGTGAGATGCACCGCAGCACCTCGGCGTCTCCTCCTTCCTCGGACCAGCAAGTATGGTGGAGAGCGGATTGGATCTACAACACGGCGTGGTGTATATGGTGGAGAATTTCTGCAGAGGCTTACGCCTGGCGATCGGGAGGGAGAGAGGAGGGGCAGTAGGACGGCTAGCTCTTGGAGGGGAAGGTGTGGGGGGGGTGGTGCGCCCCCAGCCCTCTTTATATAGAGGGATGGGCGGCTGCAACCTAGCCCCTCCCAAGCAAACCGGCCCCAAGGAGAAGGAGTGGGGGCAAGGAAACCCCCTTCTAGAAGGTCTATCTCGAGTTTAAAACCCGCATGGCCGGCTGGGCCCTATGGGTCCTTGTGCCCCTGGCCCAATGCGGCCAAGGCACTCCTTCATAGGCCCATGCCCCCTCCCGGAAGGTGGGGCCACGTTGGTCCCCTTACGGAAGGTTCTAGAAGCTTTCGGTACAATACCGATTAACTTTGAAACAATTCGAACTCCAAAAACTGCACGCTTATATGAATCTTATTCTCGAACCACTCGGAACCTCTCGTGATGTCCCGGATCCCATCCGAGACTCGAACAAAACTCATAAACCAATTATCCAATCTATCCTAGCGTCGAGACACGTTAAGTGTGTGACCTGCGGGTTCAAGAATATGCGACATGATCTTCTATCGGTAATCAACAGCGGGTGCAGAAACCCATATTGACTCACACATTCGCCGATGATCATATCGGATGAACCACGATGCCAGGATTCAATCAATCCCATATATATATTCCCTTCGTCTCGCGATATTTTACTTGCCGAGATTGATCGTCGATGCCGTCATACCTAGTTCAATCTCGTTCACGCAAGTACTTTACTCGTTCCGTAATCCAATATCACTTTGTGATTAACTCCTTAACCACATGCTTGCAAGCGGTGTTGATATCGATTACCGAGTGGGCCCAAAGTATATCTCTCCTACTTGGGAGGGACAAATCCCATCTCGATACATATAACCCAACAGATACTTTCCGATCACCTGAGAGACACCTTTATGATCACCCTCTCATAGGATGACATTTGATGACCTCAAAGCTTTCTTCGATACCAGGGAGTTGTATTATCTCATGGTCTAAGGAATACAATATTTGACATAAGAAAAGCTTCGCAAAGGCGAACACGATGACATGATCTAATTGCTTCGCTTAGTTTGGTGCATCCACCATATCATTCTCCCAATGATATGATCTCATTATTAATTGACAACTCATGTCCATGGTTAGGAAACCTTAACCATCATTAATCAATGAGCTAGTCCATAGAGGCGTACTAGGGACACGGTGTTGTTCACAAACCACACAAGTATTAAAGTTTCCGCTTAATACAATTCTAGCATGGAATATAAACATTATCATGAACAAAATTATAATAATAACATCTTTATTATTGCCTCTAGGGCATAATTCCAACAACTGCCTCTCACCCTCGAGCTCACTCCTCTCCTCTTCTGCCCCCGACCCCGTGGTCGGTGATGTCGCCATGGCGATTCCCACCGCCGTGGGCCATTCAATTCTTGCCGTCGTGGTGCATGAGGAGGTTGTCGACTATGCCCTTCCTTCCTGTCTAACAGGATTTGAGCATGGTGCTCTCCTGCGACAGATCGATGCCGTCCCGAACCCTAGGGTTTGGGGGTTGGCGTGGATCTTGGTGTTCTTGCATTGTCGCCGTGTGTCGTGGTGATTCACCTTGCCACTAGGCGTGGCCATGGTCGCCCAGTGGCGCCTGTATGGGTCATGGCCCCACAGGGGTGCTCCCCGTGCCGCCATGGTCGTCGACCACCTCTGCTTCCTCTTCTAGTCTTCAGCAAGGACCTTTGGTGAGTTCTTTTCCTCTCCCCCCTTGTGCTCTCTATGCTCGCTCATCCTATGCTAGATGTTGGTAGTGACCTCTCTGTTCTTGTCTTGTCTGATTAAGATGATTTATTCCATTTAGGGTTCATATCCTGTTGTTGATCATATTCTGGATGAATTAGATCATGTGTGGATGGTCTCTAAGCATGCTAAATGATTATTAGCTTGAGACTTGCTGCTTAAGATGAACTATAATGGTTCTGGTGGCTTATCAGATGATTTTATGCTTAGATTTTATATGATTCAGATGATATAGTTGCTCTGAAATCAATGCTTGGTATAGTCAGTGGGTTTGATAACTTACCACTGTCATTACTTGGTTAATAATAATGAGTATGGTGTGATGAAATCACTGTCCTAGTGCCGTTGGCTTGAGAATTCATGTGTGGTTTGAGATCACAATGATCTCAGACAGTGAAGATATACATAGGAATGTCCTAATTATGATTCTGTAATGGCGGAAAATGTTTAGTAGATTGATTGAATCTATGAAGATTGAATGCTTATTCTGATTCATGTAAAATTGTTCTTGTGACACCATCTTTGTATGGCACACAAGATTAATTCAAATCCATTGTTTGGGTTGGTTTAAGCTTAAGACAAGTTTGGCATTAAAAGATAAGTAGAAATGTTCCTTTTTGAAATCCCTAAGACCAATGATGTTGGTGCGAGGCTTAGGATTATGCTCTATCTAGTTGATTCATATGGATGGTTCTGGTAATGGTACCAGCTACTGTTTCTTGGATCAAAGCTTGGAAAAATGATGGTAGGCTTGATTATTTATATGGATCCAAAATATTTACTTCTAAGGTCCTAATCTTATCTTAGAGATGTGCCTAGAAGTGAAATCTTAGCTATATTTATTATTGAATTGAAATATAGCTTGATAGCCAAATCAATGATGTTGTTCTGAGTTTTGGTTGGATCCTTGTACTTTGATGTTTGCTTTTAGAGTTTAAAACCTCAATGATGGATTCACCCCACTTGGGTGCTTTCTGAGAGTTTGAATATGATACAGATCATGTATGCTTGTCTAATCTTAGAGCGGATAGATCACATGATGGTCTATGTACTCACCACTGTCACTTGATGTTGTGGTTGTTAGTGGTGGATCTTGTGGTTAATCTTGTGCTCCCCTGGTATATCTAGCTCCTGGCTTGTCCTTGATCTAGCCCATCATCTTCTGATCCTGATGGTTTGACCTTGGTCTTGATATCCACCTGATCTTTCCCCTCCTTATCTCACCATCCTGGTGATGTGATCCTGGGCTTTGGTTGGTTTGGCTGCTGGCTGCTGTGCTTGGTTTAGCTGCTGGCTGATGTGCTTGATGTGTAGAAACAAGGGAATGATGTGGTGTTTGGTTTCCCATGGTGTGTTTATTTGTTTTGTTTGGTCTTCTCTGCTGTGGTGTTGACATCACACACCATGCAATTTGGTGTGTGTTGCTTGTGCTTGCTACATAGATGTGGATATGTTCAGAATTTTGAAAGTTACTTTCATTTGATTACTTTTACTTGGCTGGTGAAACTTGCCCCTCCTTGTCATTTGACTTACGGCTTAAAATTATAAAGATTCATCCTTTCATATTGGTGAAACTTGCCCTTTTATAAGATTACTCAATGATGAACCTTGATCGTGCATTTCAACGACAAGTCTGAAAGTAATACAATTTAACCTTAACTTCCTTTATTTTTGTTTGTGTTTATTTTGCGGTCTGATTTGAAGTTTTTTTTGAAGATTTTTGTTTATTTTTTTCTTTATAGAATAGTCCAATGTAATCTTATTTATGCTTTTGTAATTTTAGTTTTATTCTTTTGTAATTTTCATTTTATTATTTTGTAATAAAGATTATACTTTTATCAATAAAGAAATATTCTTATTCTTTATTTATTGGCTATGGTGAATATTGTGGATGATTTTAATAAGTTACATTTTTGTAACTTATTTATTGAATGAAAATATGAAACAAATATTCATATTCTTAATTGCTTTCTTTAAATAAAGTTTGAGTTAAATTGGTTAACTCTTAATTAAATCAAGATTCAAACATTATTCAAAAATCATTTGAATTATAATTCAAACACTCAAGTTTTAAATTCAAATTTCATTTCCCAAAACACATATTTCCACAAAGATCATATCAAAGTCTATAGCAATCATTCTTTAAGACTAAATCTAATCTCAAAGTATGAAAGAAACCTTGATCACTTTAGGTTTTTATTTGGCAAAAAATTTTCCCACATTTTCACAGATGAATGCATGCAACATTTCAATTTCCTAAATCTACCCTTCGTTAGTTCCTAAATGCTGGGATGTTATAGGATCCCTATTAAATATTTTTCGCATGCCAGTTAACAATTTGTTTTTTTTTCATATTCGAGAATCCGAGAGCTTCTCAATCTCAAGGCTGAAAATGTGAGTTAGCGGCTAGAGTGTGTGGATGGCACCAGCAAGACCAAGAGCTGATGGGCATCTTTGGGAGGACTGCAAGAGTCGATTAGAGCGACCAGGGATCCTTTGACATATGGAGCATATTGAGGTTCAAAAAATTTCTTGTACACAAGATCAAGTCTTTGTAGGCACTAGGTAACAGTTCAGAAATTAATTGAAAATCCATGTAGCATATATGCTAGTCGTTTGTGATAGTTTTTTTTTTGGAAATGGACGCATGCATTAACACAGAATGTTTAATGTTTACACCCGGCCTCTGCATAACTAAGATGCACACAACCAAATGAACGACAGCACCAGAGAACAAAAAGTAGACAAGAATTACAAAAAGCACTATAAAAAAATGGTCTTCAATCTAAGGAAAATCAATCCTCAAATCACGCGGTCATCCATGTCGGGAAAAAATATCCCTCGTCGTGTCCTCCAATCGCGTACATCCCTCCACAAATAAGTCGCGAAACTCCATGCGTTGGAGAGTAGTCCATGATCGGAGAATAGCCGTGGCTCGATAAATTACCTGCAGAAGAGAAGACACAACGTTATTAAAAATCTTGTCATGTCTAGAAAGCCATAGCGACCATATAATGGCAAGCGCTCCACCCTAAACAAAGTTCTGTACTTATCAACTATTCCATGCAACCAATTACCAAAAACATTGGTTCTTTGAGCGGAGGAGATAAACCAGAAGCTATTTGGATGAATGACCATATAGAGCGAGCAAATTTGCAATGGAAGAATAAATGACGAATTGTCTCATTATGATGACAAAAAACGCATTTTGTACTTTCATGCCAATTCCTCTTTGCAAGATTATCTTTTGTGAGAATTACACCTTTACGTAGATACCATGCAAATATCTTCGTCTTGAGGGGTATTTTTATTTTCCAAATTTTACTATTATCATCAACCGGGATATTAGGTTGGACCAATGTTCTATATAGTGAGCCAACAGAAAATTTACCACTTTCTAGTAATTTCTCATGTTCTAAGAAAAAATATTTAACTTCAGGATTCTTAGAACAGAATATTTTCCCTGATAAACATGACAATCTGTTCTCTATAGATTTATATCCTTCTATGTATCTTTAAGTTATCTAGAATAATGGGAAACTTAAACAATTGTGGTTCTAATTGATTTTTTTTCTCACCCCTAATAACCAGAGGCAGAAAACAAATTTCCTTAGATTCTTTGACTGATATCTGATCTCTCTTAGGTCACATGAAGTGTCCCTTTCCACTTAATGATCTTGGGAAAAATTGAAGTAAATAGACAATGTAGCATCCCAAAGCAAGAAGAATGTCGCTGCCAAACTGGAATGCTTGAAGAAGACATTGGCGTGGTCAGATGCTCAGGCAGACATCACCTTTTCCAAAGGCTCCCAGCAGTGCTGAAAATTCTAAGGAAAAGCTGCGTCGCATATCAGAGTTCCTCATCTCTGGGGTTGGTTGGGAGCCAGGGTACAATACCACAGGCCCCGGAACTACCTTGTCAAGTTTCTGAAGGCAAATGGGTTGCTCAAGTGTCACCAGTGCTGCCATAATGCAGTCGAGGTGACTGAGATGGCATTTGTGGAGAAGTTCAAAGATCCTCACAGGGGAGTTGTGCCACACCTTGCTGAAGACTATGCTGTTGCTTGCAGAGGGGAAATGCCAATTAGATTCAAATTTTAACAGGCTATTAAGTGCCCACTCGGTAAGCTGGCAAGTCTTGTTTCTATGTTCTTAGCCTAACTGGATGTTGGTTGTCCACTGTAATATTTCTGTTACATGCCTGATGGAACTGATGATGCGAGTCCTGAATCCTAAGATTTCGATAAGTGTCATTCAGTCGAGAAGAAAGCATGACATTGTAGTGAATAATGAACTTGTTCAGCCTTATGTCATGTTGACACTCATATCATTCCTGTCAAATCTGCCCTCCGTACTAAGCTCAAACAACATTTAGTGTCTTCAGTCTCCTTGCAAGTATTTGGACCTTCCATAAATTTGACATATGAGATTTTCCATGTATCTTTTGCCTCCTTGGTTCATTAAAATATTGGCATACTGTTTGTGCTTATTAAGTATACGATTTTCCTGTGTTCCTTCACGATTTTTGCTCCTTTCATAAATAACAGAATTCTTACATTGCTGTTTTGTCCATACTGGAATATCATCAGGAGTTTCAGGACTATGGAGGGTTGTTTGCTAAGCAATATTGTGTCATGCTTGAGCTGTAAATTCGTAGTCTTCTTTTACATTCACCTTGAACTTCATATCCAGAGGAGCTTGCTTGGAAAATTCAATTGACAACAAGATGTAAGGGAAAGAACTTCACTGAATAAAAAGCCTAATTTTTTCATTCTTCTCTGCTCCATGCAGCAACACGAGGAGGGAACCAGCAAGTTCTATAAGAATAAATGACCGGTGAGACTATTTTGCATTTGGTTTCTTGCGGTACTAAAACTGTTACTGCTAAAGTGCTAATGCCAAACCGAGTTTTTTTTTTGTTCTAAATGCAGTTGTAAGCCTCGTCCGGCAGCACTCTGGCCGCACCGACATCGTCCTCTGGCTCTGCAAACCTGCACCGCCACGTTCCAGCTCCTCCGCATCATGCCTCCAGGGCATCTGGTGAGTTCACTGTGGGACTTCTCTTGCATAGTGAATGCAAGATATTTTGAAAGAAGAAAAATCAGTGGCTATGAGTAAAGTCTCAAATACATTCAATGAAATTTAGAATGTGAGATGAATGTGTCTATTCGGTGATCCAGAAAGTTGTCAGTGAATGCAATCTATAGGGAGTAGAGTGTGAGCTGACTGTCTGTTCAGATATTCAGAAACTGCAACCTATAGGGAGTGGAAGCTGCCAGGAAGTCATTTTAGCTTCAATTTGCAATATTCAGTGAAGAAGTTAATTTTGTGAAGCATCTGTGTCTCCCGTTTGGCTTGTACAGTGGAAAAGAAGTCAATTTGCTGCTTTTCTGTCTCCTTGTCTCTAGTTAGCGTTGTTAAGTGAATCAGAGAAATTTCTGGCAGCATGTTTGAAAATTTAGCTTCCGCGTGTTGCGCAGTTTGAAGTAAAAAACATGTAAATTTACTGAGTTTGGCCATGATTGTTTCGATGGATTCAGCGAATTTCGGAGAGTCCAGCTTTGGTCTGTACGCTATATATATGAAAGGAGGCGGTGATAAGATGTTGATCTAATAAAAGCATAAGAGTGTGACAAAATTTTAAGAAATGATATAGACAATTCGTTTATATATTCACAAACTCTGTTTCAGTAGTGTACACGTTATTACAGGGGAAAGAACAGAGACAGTACTCTGTTTTTCTACAATTGTATTAGTACAAGTTACACTATCCGCTCGACTCAAGGTAGATCAATCTTTGCAGCCATAGCTCAAGATGGAGAATAGGAGAATGGCAATTCTTTTTTTTTTCGAATAGGAGAATGGCAATTCTAGCATGCATGCTAGCACGGTGCATGTATTCGATCTCTTGTGCCTGCTTTAAGATGGTACTCCCTCCGATCCATAATACTTCTCACTAAAGTGGATGTATCTAGACTTATTTTAGTGCTAGATACATCCATTTCAACGACAAGTAATATGGATCGGAGGGAGTAGTTGGGGGTATAGGGATCCTCGACTTATGCGCCCCCGAGAGCCTTGGGGGTATAGGGATCCTCGACTCGCGCCGCTTTGTTGTGGCCTTGATGCTAAAATGGTTCTGGCGCATCCTTAGGGATGCTGTGAGTCTCTGGCTTCAGCTCATCAAAGCTAAGTACTTCCATGGCCAACCCCTCTTAGCGTGCGAGCGTCGGGAGGGCTCCTAGTTTTGGTGAGCCATCCAGGACATTCATTGGACAGGGCATCTCCTTTTCTGTGGGCGACGGGAAGCAGGTGCGGCTGTGGCTTGACCCATGGCTCCTGGCACTCCCGCTATGTGACCAATTCCACGCGCTTATGCCATCTTCGCCTCCCCGACGATCCTTATTGTCGATGCCTTCCACGAGGGCCAGCGGAACATCTTGTTCCAACGGACCTTTAGCATGGCCGAGGTAGAGGAACATCAGCGTCTTATGGCCGTCCTTCCTATGTCTATTTCAGCAGAACAGGATGCGGCCTCGTGGCGGCTAGCCCCATCGGGGATATTCTCTGTGAGCTCGGCATATCAGGCCCTCTTCCAGGGCCTAGACTTGCGGTGGACTGCGCCACTATGGAAGGCCCCCATCCCCCTTAGTATTCGCATTTTAAATGCAGCAGCTGCTCGGACCGCCTGCCCTCTGGGGTGGAGGTGTCCAAGCGCAATGGCCCGGGCAATGGCCTGTGCCCCCTATGTGGGACACCGGAAACTTGTGACCATATTATGTTCTCCTGCACAGCGGCTCAGTTTCTTTGGAGTTTTGTGAGGGAGACGCTGGGGCCAGCTTGGCAGGCTCAGGAGCTCGGTGAGTTCCTGCAGGCGGAGGCGAACCATGCCGGAGGGAGACGCCGCCTCTTCTGGCTAGTGTTTGCGGCCCTAGCCTGGATCCTCTGGAACGTGCAGAATAAAATGGTGATTGAGCGGATTTATCCAATGCGTGACTTTGACTCTATTTTTTCTCTTCTCGCCTTCCTTCAGCAGTGGTCCCCGTTGGTGAGGCAGCGTGACGGGAGGCTTCGACGCTCTTGGGCCCTGAAGGGCGTGGCGGCCCTCGTGGCCCAGATCGCTTGGCGGGTCCCCTTAATGACATGAGTCCTGTTGGCCTGTGCTGGTTTTTCTTTTAGATTTGGGCTTTGCTGTGTTGTGGCCCCAGCGGTTGTACATTGGTCTGTTTTTCTTTGCTTTTGGCTACAGCCGGACATGTGGTTTGGATGCTTGTATGGATTTGCTTTATTTATTAAGTGGGACGAAAGCCTGTTTCGAGAAAGGAGAGAGAATTCAATATACATTAGAATCTTAAAAAAGTCAAAAAATGAGGAGGTGGGCCATGCACGTGATCTACCATACACTGTAGAGATGCATTTCTCTATTACTATAGAATCTAGTTAGACTGTAAAATCCGTGACATTTGTCTCACAGAAAACAAAGTCATGACACTGATCTGGTTATCTGCTTGTTAATTTTATCAATAGAAAAGCTGGGCTGCTTCTGGCTATACATCAAGTTCAAAGCTATGCGAGCTTAGAGCATCTCCACTTGGTCCCCTACCGAAACCTATGTCTATTTTTGGCTTAATCTGGCGAAATCTACCTTAGCCATGCCACATGAGACCGAAATTCGTCGGGTTGGACAAAAATCCATACGTACGGACTCAGGCCGCACTCAACGCCTTGGATTCTCCAAGGCGCGGATGGAAGGTGGCGAACAACGAAACCACCATCTCGGGGCGCCGGATGGAGAGGAATTGACAGGAAGCAACTAAACCACCAAGTGGGTCAAGCTGGCAGCGAGAGAGGCTGTTCGTACTTATCGCTTTGGCTCCCGCGCGAGTAAATGTGTCACCGGTGGTCATCCTTTCTCTAGACGTGGCAGGGCAACATCCAATCGTCCCACACGGCATGGTCATGGCGAGCCAGCGCCTCGGCTTTCTACACCCTCTCGCCATTTCTTCCCGCTCATGCTACACCTTCCACCTTGCCACCGCCGATAAATAGGCCTCCTCCTGCGCAATCGGGTTGCAGGGAAAATCTCTAGCCCATTTCACCTCCTCCTCGAGCTCACCTTGTCCTCGAGCACCGTGAAACCTCGGCAACCATGGTGGGCGCTATCCCAGCGATAACGCGGGCGGTGAGCGACTTGAGGCCGCTCCTTAATGATTGTAAGGGTTGCCTCCTCTATGCTGGGTTGCTGGCATGGCCGCTCCTGGCTGCCAAGGAGGATGGGTGACTTCTCCTCGTCATCATCGGCCTCGGTCTCCCGCTCCACCGGCGAGGCGCGGCATCGCTTCTGCCGGTGAAGCGCGAGCCGTCCTCTCTGCCCTCTTCGGCGATGGCCCCGAAGCGCCACCATCCCCTACGTGGTGCGTGCGGCATGACCATCGATGGTACCCGTGCCTCGCCGCCGCCGCAAACCTATCCTCCTTCCGGGCGCCTCCGTCTTGTCCGGCCGAAGAGGGAGCCGATTGACATTCTAGAGTACGAGCAGGGCATCTACGTACTCAAGTTGGCGATGGAAGCCTCCCTCAATGATGTGCAGCCGATGCGGCTTGCTGACGCTCTCTCCTGGTCTAAGACAGAGTATGAGTGGGAGGAGGCCGCCAGCCAGCGGGCGCTCCTGCGCGCTGCCAACCGCCGGGTGTGTCGTCGCATCAATGTTGTCGTTTTGGACGATAGCGACTCCGACGACGCCGACCTGAGTATCCGGGCCGCACAACTCGAAGATCCGGGTCAGGGTAGCAGCCCGCGCTTAGCAGACGATGACACATAGTTCTACCGTCAATACTCTTCTTTTGCGATGCAGCCTAAGTGGTAAACTAGTTGTGATGCAGTTCGTCATCTCAGCCCAAGCAGTTTAGAGTGTGTTTGGTAGATTGGATGAATCCATAATGCATCTCTCCTCATATAGCCATTTGAGATTTTTTTGAACGATAAAAGGGTCTAGAAGACACTGGAAGATGCATTAAGAGACACGAGGCAGGTACAAAGTTTAAAGAGGCCCCTCACAGTTAACACCCTAGTGAAGCTAGAAAAAACAAAAAGAGGCCTCCAAAATACAAACAGCACCTCAGAACTAAAAATAATATCACAATCAAGTCCCTGGGCGCCTCCACCACTAAACTCCGACGACCTCCTGTCGAGAAAATCGGCGAGATCAATGAGGTCTCTTGCTCGTGACGCCTCACCAACCGGAGAAGAAACACAGCAACCAGCCATCTTGCCAACAACAGGGACAAACCACTTGCTGATACCGAGATGTCGAGCTCTGGATCCGTGCTTCGAAAAGGGGCCTCCAATGGAGGTTTGGACCCTCGGCCGCCCTTCGGCCAGAACAGGCAGAGGCCCAACAGCAACGCTGCTGCCAAAGGGCCACTGCGGAGAAGACCAAGTGGGTGCAGCTTCAACCGGCTTCCGCTTCATCATCGGCATCAACCTTTTCTCCCATCCGCTCCTCGCCACCACGGCCGGTCAGGGAAGAGGTGAAGAAGCATTTGTCGTCGAAGAAATAGAAGCCAACTGGAGCATTATGGCCGAGCCTTCGAGGCCATCCCTCACCTCGCAAACTTTGTCCACAGAAGCATGAAGGGAGAGATAGAACGGAGACCTCACGACGCTGCTCCCCTGCACCGCGGAGTAACTCGAGGTTGCGTCCTCCTGCAAATAAACATCAGGCACCGCAATCCTCCCCCCGACACCACAGCCGGCTAGAGAAGAGCTAAGAACTTGGCGTCGCTGCAAAACCAACGCAACCGGGGCAACTTTATTCAAGGAGGCGGTGCTCGCCGTCGCCGTCACGAATCCACCATGAATTAGAGACACACCGACAAGGAACTCTAAATACCTCCAGATCTCGCTGCGGGAGAAGCCGGCGTCGCCACCGTCAACAAGCATATTGCCCACTATTGGCACTGGGCCACTACTACTAGCAGACCTAACTACTCGATACCCCCTTCGCTCCCTCCAACCAGCGGCGCCGGCGGAGACGGCTCCAGGAGGGCCCGGTTGCTTTGGCGGAGAGGGCAAGGATGAGAAGTTTCGGGGGAGGAGGAGAAAGGTGTGGTGTCCCCATACAGCCAGTTGAGATGAGGTTTACTTCTAAAAAAAGAGTTGAGATGAGGTTTTGTCATATGTTGATCGTTGTCATAATAGTGCGCCGGATTTTGTCATATGTTTGGTCATTGTCATAAGGGTGCACCAGGTTTACGATGTGATCATTCTAGTCTACGGTTGGCGTCGAGAGTCTGCGATGTTATAAGCGAGACAAGAAAAAGAAGAACGAAACAGATCAATCGTGGGATGCGATTTTTTATTGTGGAACAAACTGTCAATGGACAACCTCATTTGCAAGATTTAATTGAAAAAACGTGCTTCGATGCCCCCTTTAAACTTAAGTTTTGCATGGGTTAGTTTCATTTTGACCTGTCATAACTCATATCCAGGCTAAGTATGTCTCTGTATAGGTATACTCGGTCGAGAAGGGTATACTCCGCCGTTCTCACTGGATGATTTCACCTTTCATTATCGCGGCCTATGACTTTGCATGCCTGTTTTGAAATTTTGTTGTTGTTGTTATATACCTCCTGATTTCCGCCTCCCACGGGCACATGAGTATACTTGTCTGTGAGTATCTAAGAGGACCATACGGTCTTGATGGGTTTATAAGGTCTTGAAGCAATTAGTATTGAGTTTTTGTTGTCAAAGTTTGAAAAGGAGGGAACATGAAGCAAAGTGTTGGCAAAATTAAGTGGTCATTTTTGAAATAAACTTTACGCATGAAAGGATTTGGTGTGCATTGCCTTGTTTGTGTGGGGAGGGAGTCTTGGTATTACGATTAATAATGAAATTAGCCACAATATTCACATGCAGAAAGGCTTAAGACAAGTGATCCTATATCACCAATATTAATCAATATGGTTGTAGATATGTCTACTCCAAGACAAATATATACTCCAAGACTTTGTTGCAAGTCAAAGTTGAACTTACGGGTCTTCAAAGGCTTTATCGGTGCTAAGTATTCCAGTAGAGAATCTTTTGTGGTTGGCAATGGTCTGGGCACGAGGTTCTGGGTAAATGCTTGGATTGAAGATATGCCTCCATTTTCCATTAATATCAGGAGCGTGGAAAAATGGAGCATGGGCTAAATGGAGCCTGTTTTTTGATAAATTTAAAAATAGCATTTTAAACATTCGAAAAATAACTATATGTGGCTAATGTTGCTTTACCAACATGCAAAATTTCAAATAAAATAATTTATATTCGGGCTACAAAAAATAACAAAATCTGACATCTAAAGTACTCCTTCTGATCCATATTAACTGTGGTTAAATCGTATATATATCTAGCACTAAATATGTCTAGATACATCTGATCAACAATAATTAATATGGATCGGAGGAGTAGTAAAGAGCGAGATCCTCGACTTTGTTTCAACTACAGAGGAGCGTTGGTCCTTCTTGTTCGATCGATCTTGTCGATCGGCAACAACTCAACAGCTGGGGAATGCAGGAACGCAGCAAATACTCAGCCCAAAGCCCATTATCCATGACCAGGAGAGAAAAAACAACGCTTTGGTTCAAGAAAAAAAACTTCCTTAAATTCCCCTTCACTTGCTACTTCCTCACTTTCGCCAGCCTCGCCACATGGCCTCCGGCTCTGGCGCCAGCTGCCACCACGGCCTCCGTGGCCTCCGCGCCCGGCCGTGCACGCCATCTCTGCCTCAAGAGAAGCACCAGACCAGCATGGACCAGGCCATGTCGTCTGGTCGCGGCAGAATATTCGGCAGCGTGCTGGCTGTTCCATCCAAGAGGAGGAGCAGGAGCTCATGTACGCATGGTCTCCGTGCGTTCCCCTGCGCTTCCTTTTTCCGTGTGCACGCCGGCGGCCTCCTCCAAGAGCAGGAGTAGGAACGGTGTCGTCCCGTCGTGTGTTTGCTAGTTGCTTGACCAAGAACAAGTTCAGTTTTCATGTGTTTGCTGTTGCTACTTGTATATGTGTGTAGAGCTAAACAGCTTGTAAATCTCCTGTATTTGCTATAAGGTTATGAATAAATCAGTGTTCAAATAGACATTGTGCATGTGCAAACTGAACATGAACTGAATAGTAACTGTGTTTGACATAAGAGAGAAATCTGAACTGAATATTAACAGTTTGTCCAAACTGCATTGAACTAAATGGCACTCACACATGAATGAAATAAACAAAATATCAGCTATTTCCCATAACAAAAGTGAGCTAAACGGCACCCAAAACTGAACTAAATGGCTAGTATTGCCTAGAACTGATCTAAACTGAATGGCATCGAAAAACTGAAATTATTCACCAGTCCGAAGAAAGATGTCATCTGTGATTGGTCCCTGTAAATTAAATAAATATGAGAGTAAGATTTTTTAAACAATATGACCTGTAGATTTGTAAACTAACTATATGAACAAGATTACCGTTAATAATTGGGTGAAACTAAGATTGTCTTTGTAAACTTCAGATCCGTTCCCTTTGCCATCACAAACACTATCATTTGCAACTTGTACTTGTGCATGTGCTTGTGCACTACCACTTCCTGCCTCTTTTATCTTGTAAAAAAATTGAATGGTTATGAGAATTGATGAACATAATGATAAAACTGAAAGCACAATTTTTGCTTAGCAACATACCTCTTCCCCGGACTGTGAAGTAGTTTTGCTTTCTCTCTTTTTTCTAATCATGTGCTTTTTATCAAGCCAAGTTTTTCGCCGTTTTGAAGTTTTTGTTTCGACCTCCTTTTTCTTTAGGCGTGCACTAGTCAACAAGTCATTTGGTGGACTAGCATTTGTGGAATCGTACATGGATACCGAGGTGTGCTTGTAGATGCATTGATTTTTCTTCAATTTGCTTACCAAGGATGTCAAGTGTGCTATCTACCAAGGCCATACATTCTGGAAAGTTGTATGCTCGATCCGCCAAATTTTGAAATTTGTGGGACACATATCTGTAGCTAAGAATGGCATCCATATTTGGATTGATGATTATATTTCTTCCATCTTTGTCTTGTATAGTACCACTCCGTGCTTCCCGTGTCCATCTCTTGAACACATAATGTGGTGGTAGTGACTTGATATTCATTAAATCAAAATTTTAAGAGCATGGCTACACAATATCTCAATTCTATCAAATTGCTTGCAGCTGCACATAACTATTTGTTTTGAAGGATCACCAATAACTTTATACTCCTCTTCAAAGGTAAAGTCTCCAACTAGATATTCATTACAACCATCTAATGTCTTGGTGCAAGCTGACAAGGATCTTTCATATTCACCTTGAAAAGCTTCAAATATCACGAGGTGTATACAACTTGCTAGCCTGCACCAATATTGCTGGTGGTCTCCTCATTACATAATTTAGGCAACTTTTTCCTTGATTCAAATTCTGAATTCAGTTCGTTATTCCTTTTTCCTTGTACCAAACTTTCAAAATGCTTAAAGAACCGAATAATATCAAAATCAGATTTGAAATGGATTTTCAAGTCATTGTTCAAACTCTCACTCAATTGTGTACTTCTCATTCCTAATGTGAAGACATCCTTCATATAACATTCAGCCCATTTTTCTTTTAACTTATATATGCTATCTAGCCAAGTATGCTTGCTCACCTTTTTCCTCATGAGGTCAAACTTTTGTTCAAATTCTGCCATGTCTTCATACTCAAACATGCACGCGCTAAAATCTGATAGAATGCTTGTTTCTTCACTCTCCTCAATTTCCTTCTCTTCATTCTTCTCTTTCTTCTTATTTTTCTTCTTATCCTTTTTATTCTCTTCATCCCCCTCTTCATGTAGATGTTTGACAGCATTTTGCATAATGTGAAAGGTGCATAATCCATGCCATGCTTCTGTAAATACTTCCCCAACAGCCTTTCCCATTGCAACATCTTGATCTGTATAGAATGTTTTAGGCCCCTTTCCTTTATGGGTATTTAGAAAGGCCTCAAATAACCACTTGAAGGATGCGAAGGTTTCATCATACATGAGAGCAGCACCAAAAACTACAGTTTCTCTAAATTGATTGAATCCGACAAAAACACCAAAGGGTCTTCTCTCCTTGTTTGTTCCAAAAGTAGTATCAAAACTAACAACATCACCAAAATGTGCATAGTCCAATATCATTTTTAGCATCAGCCCAAAATATGTTTGCTATTTGTTCTTCACAATCCATTTGCATTGCATATTGGAATGATGGGTTTTCAGCAATCTTGTCTTGAAAATATTTGAGCATGCTACCTGCTTGTCCATATGCCATTTCTCGTTGACACTTGGTCCTCAAATAATTCTTGTGATCACGAAATGTATAGGAAAGATTGCGTGTTCCCCCAACTTCGCGTCCAGCCAACTCATGTGCGGCTTTTGGCCGAATACCTGCATCGTCTGCCATTTCAATTTCAAAAGCTTGCAACTCTGAAATTTTCCTCTATGACACCATTAAGTGTAAAGTTTCTGGCAGGTGTAGTGGGTGATTGTGTTCCAAAGCTAGGGCAGAGACTTTTATATTTTCCTTCTTCCGGTCCGTTTTAGCAATCATGTTGACTTCACAATTGGTTCTAGTTTCAGCTCGAGGGCACTTTGTTAAATGATCCCTCTTGTCTTGCGATCGAAGACCCTCATTTGCACAAACAAATTTGCATGATGTAATTTTTCCATCCGATGGTCTTTTGTTTGTGTACCGTTTCCTCACCTCAAAGCCTTTTTGCCCACTGTATCTCAGCCAAAAAGCCCAAGCTTCATCTGAATTTTTAAATTCCATGCCAATATGAGGTACCAAACTAGGTAGAACAACTCAGTAGTGTAAATAAAAATAAGTTTGGGAGTATTGCAGATGCGGAGAAAATACTGGAACCAATAGAAGTACATAGAGATCTCATGCCAAAGTATGGGATATGGTAATTACCAATTGGAATCAGGATCATGATGTGATGTATTAATTTCTTCTGCAATCTCAGTTTCTTCTTCCATGGACTACGCACAAGAGCTTCCACAATGTATATCTGACAAAAGTAACCTTCAATACAACTGACAATGTCCATTAAAAGATGGATAGAATCTTGTTTGGGCTAGAACTCTTACTACGCTGATCCAAATATTGCAAATAAGGTACCTTTGGAAAGGTGTGACCATGTACTACAACTTTTGTTTTGGATCTAAGTCGAAATTGTGCACTGATTAAGAGCAGTTTTAAGTTTTTTTCATGTTCCTGACGGTGGTTGCATCTACCTAGGACAAAAAAAATTTTGGGCTAGAACTCTTACTACGCTGATCCAAATAGTGCAAATAAGGTACCGTTGGAAAGGTGTGACAATTTACTACAACTTTTGTTTTGGATCTAAGTCGAAATTGTGCACTGATTAAGAGCAGTTTTAAGTTTTTTTCATGTTCCTGACGGTGGTTGCATCTACCTAGGACAGAATCTTGCTTGGGCTAGAACTTTTAGTATGCTGATCTAAATCGTGCAAATGATATATCATTGGAAAGGTGTGATCGTGTACTACAACTTTTATTTTTGGTCTAAGTCGAAATTTTCCACCGATTAAGAGCACTTTTAAGTTCTTTCATATTCTAACATTGATTGCATCTACCTTGGGAAAATCCATCTATTTTAGTCCATGGACAGAAACGGAGAAAGGTAGGTACCTAAGATTAACGATGAGAGCAGCACATCGCCGATTAGAGAAGCGCGCCCTCGGCAGGTTATGGCGATATTCTTCTCGCTCCGTTTCTCGAGTCCTCGTCTCTCGCGCCTTTTCTCTGTTGTCCGCCAATTTCTGAGCTAGAGGGCGGTTTTCTTCCCTCGATTCATTGGACTGGGCCTTGGGCCGGCATCGCGCTGTGTTTGCTTGAGTTTGACGTAGTGCCATCGGATGGGGACAAAGGAACCAAACTGATCGATGTCCCTCTGCAGTACTTCGGTCTAAGTCAGAGGATCTCGTTCCGTAAATAGGGGCAAAATTTCAAACCTCTCAAATTCGTCAATTTTTTATTCTGTTTAGCCCGAATATAACATATTTCAGTTTGAGATTTTGCACGTTGGTAAAATACTCCTTCCATTTCGTAATTCATGTCGTGGTTTTATTTTAAATTTGAACTAAAACCACGACAACAATTATGGAACATAGGGAGCACAACATTATCTGCAACTTGGATTTTATTTATATTGTTTTGAAATTTTTAAAAAATGTTTTTAAATTTTGAAAAATGGATCCACAAAGCTCGGACGCCATTTGGGATTTCCGTAATATCCGTCCCTATATAGCGATGACAACGAAAAGACATTTTCGTTGCCATTGTTATTGTTATAGTATATGTTGATGGTCTATTCTTTTTTATCAGTTTAGACTTTTGATTGTGTTGGCTAGTGAATGGAGCTTGTGCGATATCACAGACTAAGGTATCGAGTTCGAGTTATGCCTTGCGCAATTATACTGGTTGCTACTTTCGTAATTTAATAAAATTACTCTTGCCTCTTCTGGCCATGTATAAGCCCGTTGATCCATATATCCGAGATATCTATGCATTTTGGCCTCCCCAAGTCATATATGAAAGGAGGTGTTATAGTATATGTGGATTGTATAGCCTTTTTTATGAGTTTGGACGTTTGATTGTATGGGCTAGTGCATGAAGCTTGAGAGTTATATCGGTAATTACACCGAACTCGTGGTTGCATTTAGTTAAAGAGGGGCTGATGGTGAAATTTAACCGATGAACCTGAGGTGTTCACTTACAAAATGACTCTTTTTTGGCTTATTTCCGAATAGATCTATGCACGATGTTCCTTGTAGTGACTATGATAGGGACCTCTTCGTTGTCTGCACCATCATCACGGTTCGGGATGGTGCCTAAAATCAACAGCAGGTTGGTTCTTGCATCCAAATTAACCATTGTAGAACACTTGAAAACAATATGACTATGAGTTCAATACTTGGAAGCATTTTCGTCTGTACCAATGGGTTGCTTCCATGAACTGTATGCTGTAGCCGGAACTGAATACCCATACATCATCACAAATTGTAGAGAAAATTTCAGCTATATACCTACTTTTCTCAAGTCTGACAATGCCTGAATTTACATCGTGCCCTCCCTCCTCTCAGTCTCTCACCCTGTCACCCACACCATTGATTAGTACAATCTTGTCTGTAATCTGAACTTGAGCCTTCTCTGCTGATCCTAGCGACTCGTAGTATTGCCTGAAGAGATGTCTTTGCTCGAGAGTGGGTGACATCCTCAGAGTGCAAATGGTCGTATACCAAACAAAGTGATGCGAAACCAAAAAATAAATAAAACTGTTCTCAGTGTCCAGTGACTTTGTGTGAGATTATGATGGTGCTAGGAAATATATTGGTTCAGCTACATTGTAGGTACAGAAAAATGGCTACATTGAAACTCTGCGCGAGATATGTTCTGCACGGGCACCTCAAGACCAGCAGCGATAGTTGCCTACAAATACAACGAACTGGCTTTTATGTACACTTGGATCATATCCATCCCTCATTGTGCATTCCTTTTGTAAGATTTTTTCAGAGCATGACTCGAGAAACTGATAGATGTGACCCAGGTGTGGACTGTAGGCGAATCGGACCAGCAAAGCGGATAGCAATTTAGTTGAGCCTATTTTGTAAATTTCTGAATATCTGCTTAAGAACATTCCTGTATCATCACCTGGCAAATGTGATGGCAGATTTTTACGGTGATTTTTCTAGAACAACATGGAATGTCATTTCTCTGATATTTTCTTAAGAACATTTCTGGAAGATCTTTTGCATCAATCTTTCGAGAACATCTTGTAGTGTCAGTGGAAGGACAAACAGGCTGGAACGCGTGTGTTAGCCAACACTTGAGTATTTAACAATCCACATTCCACCCAAAATTGTCTTCTTGATCCCGCCGGAGCAAGAGCACCTCCAGAGTCCAATCAGCTTCGCCGGCCTGCCGAGGGAGCGGGGGTCACCTCCTCCGCTTGCCGGGCCGGTGGTGGCTGTGCAGCTGTGCTGCTCTTTCGCGATCTGGGTGGAGCGGGAGCACATCCATTGTCCAATCAGCTCGCCGGCCCGCCGAGGAGCAGGGTCACCTCCTCCGCTCGCCGGGCCGGCGATGGCTGTGCTGCTGCTAGGGCCGGGGTCTGGGCGATGCGTCGGCGGTCCTCTCCGTCCAGTCCTCTTCACCGCCAAGTGAGTGTTCGGCCCCTCAGACCCTCATCTTTCCTCCCACTATCGTCTCACTGATAACGTTGTTGTTTGGAATTCCTGCAGGTGCGGCGAGGAGGTTGGACATGGACGCCGAGAGGGCCGACGAGGTCCCCCAGCTCCCCGACCCGGCCAGTCTGTGCGTGTGGTACGTTCAGTTGCCAAACTCATTAGCGATTGTCTGCTAGCATAAAACCTAGGATTGGCTTTGGAAGTGGGGGAGAAGATCTTTGCTAATGCAGGAGACCCAATTTGGCTCTACCTCATAAGCAAAGAAATTCTTTTCCATTATCCCTAAAATGGGTACTTCTTGCATGGTGATTGGAATACTAAATGACACCAAAGCAATTAATCATCACCAGGCATGTTTCAGCATGTACTAAGTCTGTTTCTAAATGTCTAAATGTATAAGCCTTTCTAGCAGTTCAAATTGAACTGCAAAAAAGTCTTACATTTCGGAATGGAGGGAGTACATGCTAAATTGTTTGCAATGGATTTTTTCATATCATAATGTATTTATACTGTCCCTTTGGGGACATCCAATAAGAATAATGTGGTTAGTTCATGTCCTACCAGTTGCTTCCAGAGAGAGCAAGTAACTCAATGAAACTTGGGCACTAATTGTCTTGCATTTAAGCAAGATCCATGCTTATTATGTGTGGGAATGCACACATGAGCAAAAATACTCAACGCCACATGAGCTAAAACAGTCAGCCGCACATTTTGGGGGCAAAAGGCATGCTTCAGCCTTTTGCTTGTAACTGTGTGCAATCGATGTATATTGAAAGTCTACTGAATGAAATTTAAGCACTATGGGTTTTGCAGTTAAGTACGATCCACACTTACTCCCTCCGTCCACAAATAAGTGTACTTCTAGCATTTGTCCTTAGTCAAATTTAATAAAGTTTGACTAATTTTATTGGAAATCGTAGCAACATATATGACACTAAATAGTACTATTAGATATGTTTTGAAATATAGTTTCATAATATCTATGTTTGATGTCATCTATGTTGCTACATTTCCTACATAGTTAGTCAAAGTTTTTAAATTTTGACTTAAGTCAAAAGCTAAAAGTGCACTTATTTGTGGACGGAGGGAGTATTTACTTGTGGGAATGGCCACATAAACAAAAACAGTTAACCACATATTGTGGTTGAAAAATGGATATTTTAGCTTTTACAAGCTGAATTTGAACCATCGAATACTCCATACTGATGGTCCTGCAAGGGAGCAAGATCAACACTTGTTCATGCCTGGTAGTGCTTACATGCACTACAATAATTGACCACATATTGTGGTTGTATGAGGTGGCCCTAGCACCCAAAGGTTGAGACTCCCTGTGTCACTGAATATGCAGAGCAAGAGTACTTTCTTGGTTCGGGTGTGAACCCGCGCGCACGGGGGCGTGTGTGCGTGTGTGTGTGGGGGGTAACTCCGCCTATGCTATCATGTTGCGTAGCCGGTCCCAAGCCCGGAAAAAGGAGGAGGGACCAACCATCAAAAACCTTAGTTTCTATTTTTTATCGTGTGTAATTTGATTCAAATATCTCTCATCATGATTCAATTCACTGCTCACAATTATCATTTGTAAGCATTTATGCAGGATGGTCTCTTCACTGAGAAAACTTGTTTCACTGTTAGCCTTGTCCTCATTCCTTCTCAAGGTGGTGGTGAAAATGTTTTCTACCCAGCAGGATCACCCAAATCCTATGGATAGTTCAACCAGGGGTTAACAGTATCTTGATAAAGACAATATCAACAAGGAAGCAGTCGCCAGCTTTTGTTCGATGAGCAGACATAGTAAATATCCCAGGCATGGAAAAACCTACAAAGAAAGAAATGAGTGGCAGCAGACCTGGAATAGTAAATGAGAGTTTGAATGAAGAAAATGGAGTACTATCAGCTGAAGGTAACGAAGAGGATTCTTCTGATGCTGAAAATAATTGTACGTCTTCCTTTTTGAGTAAATGAATGCAATTCATAAATCATTGAATGGAAGGAATGAAGGGGAAACAGAACGCAGAAATAAGAAGACTGAGCTTTAACTCTTGTATTGTTTCACATATAAAGTACTGGGTTGGGTATCAGGAAACATATATTGGTTGATACAGTTGGTGCAGTATTCCATACCATCTTGATATACATGTATTTTTGTTATTTTATCTGTAGCGTTCCTTGAAGGCCCGTGCTGCAAGTTGTGATGGCATTGTACTAGCATGCTGTCAGAAAGTTGTCATTTTCGATTTTTTTTGTAAATGTAAACACATTGAAATCAGTAATCCAGTTTCAAAAAATCAGTAATTTATTTGCAGTCTGCATTGTTACTTGGTCAGCTGCTTCGTTTTTTCTCTTTTAGATGACGCTGAGACCGGTTACTCCAACCTTAGGCCTGTAGAGTGATAAAAAGAAAGGTTTGCTTACCTTTTGTTTGCTTATTACATAGGGATCCCTATTAATTTTTTTTTCGCATGCCAGTTAAGAATTTGATATTTTTTTTTCATATTCCCAGGAATCCGAAAGCATCTCGATCTGAAGACTGAAGAGTAACAGTTAACGGCTGGAGTGTGTGGATGGCACCAGCAAGACCAAGAGCTGATGGATCTGCTGGGAGGACTTCAAGAGTCCAGTTAGACGGTGATGAGGGTTCCTTTGACATATGGAGCAGATTGAGGTTCAAAAATTTTTTGTACACAAGATCAATTCTTTGTAGGCACTAGGCAACAGTTCAGAAATTAATTGAAAATCCATGTAGCATATATGCTAGTCGTTTGTGATAGTTAGGGATGATTGCTCATGTTCTAAGAAAAAATATTTAACTTCAGGATGGTTAGAACAGAATATTTTCCCTGACAAACATGACAATCTGTTTTCTATAGATTTATATCCTTCTATGTATATTAAGTAGTGTAGAATAATGAGAAATTTAAACAATGACGGTTGTAATTGATTTTTTTCTCGCCCCTAATAACGAGAGGCAGAAAACATATTTCTTTAGATTCGTTGACTGATATCTGATCTCTCTTAGGTCACATGAAGTATCCCTTTCCACTTAATGATCTTGGGGAAAATTGAAGTAAATAGACAATGTAGCATCCAAAAACAAGAAGAATGTCGCCGCCAAACTGGAAAGCTTGAAGAAGATATTGGTGTGGTCAGATGCTCAGGCAGGCATTATCTTTTCCAAAGGCTGCTGAAAAATTCTAACGACAAGCTATGTTGCATATCAGAGTTCCTCATTTCTGAGGCTGGGTTGGAGCCAGGGCACAGTACCACATGCTGGCAATGCTCAGTTATGCCCTGGAGAGCTGGCAAAGGCCCCGGAACTAGGTTGTCAAGTTTAAATGGGTTGCTCGAGTGTCACCAGTGCTGCTATAATGCAGTGGAGGTGACTGAGATGGCATTTGTGGAGAAATTCATAGATTCTCACAAGGAAGTTGTGCCACACCTTGCTGAAGACTACGCTGCTTCTTGTAGAGGGGAAATGCCAATTAGATTCAAAATTTAACAGGCTATTAAGTGCCCACTCGGTAAGCTGGCAAGTCTTGTTTCTACGTTCTTAACCTAATTGGATGTTGGTTATCCGCTGCAATATGTCTGTTACATGCCTGATGCAACTGATGATGTCCTAAGATATCGATAGGTGTCATTCAGTAGAGAAGAACGCATGACACTGTAACGAATAATGAACTTGTTCATCCTTATGTCATGTTGACACTCGTATCATGTCTGTCAAATCTGCCCTCCGTACTAAGCTCAAACAAAATTTAGTGTCTTCAGTGTCCTTGCAAGTATTTGGACCTTCCATAAATTTGACATATGAGATTTTCCATGTATCTTCTGCCTCCTTGGTTCATTAAAATATTTGCATACTGTTTGTGCTTATTAAGTATACGATTTTCCTGTGTTCCTTCACGATTTTTTGCTCCCTTCAGAAATAAAAGAATTCTTACATTGCTGTTTTGTCCATACTGGAATATCATCAGGAGTTCAGGACTATGGCGGGTTGTTTGCTAAGCAATATTGTGTCATGCTTGAGCTGTAAATTGGTAGTCTTTTCTTACATTCACCTCGAACTTGATATCCAGAAGAGCTTGCTTGGAAAATTCAATTGACAACAAGATGTAAGGGAAAGAACTTCACTGAATAAAAATCCCAAGTTTTTCATTCTTCTCTGCTCCAGGCAGCAACACGCCAATACGTGGAGGGAACCAGCAAGTTCTGTAAGAATAAATGACTGGTGAGACTATTTTGCATTTGGTTTCTTGCAGTAGTAAAACTGTTATTGCTAATGCCAAACCGAGTTTTTTTTGTTCTAGATGCAGTTGTAAGACTCGTTTCGGCAGCACTCTGCCCGCACCGACATCGTCCTCTGGCTCTGCCAACCTGCACCGCCACGTTCCAGCTCCTCCACATCATGCCTCCAGGGCATCCGGCGAGTTCACTGTGGGACTTCTCTTGCACAGCGAATGCAAGATATTTGGAAATCAAACAAGAATCAGTGGCTACGAGTAAAGAGGGTCATTTGTGTTACTGTATGTGTCAAATACATTCGATGAAATTTAGAATGTGAGATGAATGTGTCTATTCGGTGATCCAGAAAGTTGTCAGTGAAACTTGGGAGTAGAATGTAAGCTGACTATCTGTTCAGATATTCAGAATATGCAATCTGTAAGGAATGGAAGCTGCGAGAAAGTCAATTTAGCTTCATTTGCAATATTCAGTGAAGACGAAGTTAATTTTGTGAAGCATCTGTGTCTCTACCGTTTGGCTTGTACAGTGGAAAAGAAGTCAATTTGTAGATTTTCTGTCTCCTTGTCTCTAGTTAGCGTTGTTAAGTGAATCGGAGCAAATTTCTGGCAGCATGTTTGAAAATTTAGCTTTGACGTGTTGCGCAGTTTGAAGTAAAAAGCATGTAAATTTACTGAGCTTGGCCATGTTTGTTTCGATGGATTCGGCGAATTTCGGAGATGTCCAGCTTTGGTCTGTACGCTATATATATGAAAGGAGGCGGTGAAAGGAGGCGGTGATAGTGTGACAAAACTTTAAGAAATGATATACTAGACAATTCGTTTATATATTCACAAACTCTGTTTCAGTACTGTACACGTTATTACAGGGGAAAGAACAGAGACAGTACTCTGTTTTTCTACAATTGTATGACAAGGTTACACTATCCGCTCGACTCGAGGTAGATCAATCTTTGCAGCCGTAGATCGTAGCTCAAGATGGAGCTTCATCTGCGAACCATGGATGTCTGAGTGCGGCGGTCGCCGACAGCCTCTTGTCGATGTTGCAGGAGAGGAGCCTCTTCAGTACCTGGAAGCCTTCTCGGGACAGGCGGTCCTCGGGAAAGAGCTTGCGCAGCCTGTTGCATCTCCGGATGTCCCGCGGCAGCTTCACCAGCTTCCCGGCCAGCGGCAGCGACTTGTACGCCGGCCATGTGCTATGCCCCGGCACGCCGAGGACGTTGAAGATCTCGCGTAGCTGGTCCCCGGCGTCGTCCCCGTCGAACAGCGGCGCGCCGGCGAGGAGCTCGGCCATGACGCAGCCGAGCGACCACATGTCCACCTCCGTGCCGTAGTCGGGCTTCCCCAGGACCACCTCGGGCGCCATGTACCGCAGCGTGCCGCACCGCGCGTACGGCGGGGGCTCGAACGTGGACATGGCGAGGCCGAGGTCGCAGATCTTGATGCCGCCTGCTTCCCCGCCGATGACGATGTTCCGCGGCTTGATGTCGCGGTGGACGATGCGGCGCGCGTGCATGTGCTCGACCCCGCGCAGGAGCTCACGCATGATGCGGCGCACGTCGGGCTCCGGGAAAGGGCGCCCGCCGCGCTGGTCGTGGAGGACGTCGTGCAGGCTGGGGCCAACGTACTCCATCACCAGGGAGAGCTCGCCGGTGGCGGGGTCGCGCGAGAGCTCCCGGAGGTCCACGAGGGACAGGTGGCCGCGACACGCCGCCAGGAACGCGACCTCCCGCAGCATGCCGCGGACGGCGGCGGCTGCGGAGGCGGGTTTCTTTGCGCTGTCCGAGTGGAGGGCCTTGACGGCGACGATCTCGCCGGTGATGTGGTGGCGCGCCTTGACGACGAGGCCGAATCCGCCATTGCCGAGCACGCCCGTCTCCTCGTATTCGCCAGAGCAGCAAACGCGCCTTCTCTTGCAGCAGCTTGTTGGCGCTGTGCTGGCCTGCGAGTAGTCCACCAAAGATTCGACCGTGCACGCAGCGGCGGCGACTCGCTTGACGGCCATCTAGGTCAGAGAACTCGAGAAGAGGGGATCAGGGACGGGGCGGCGAGAGATGACGGAGAGTTGAAAATGGCGTGCGTCGCGTATATATTGTGACGAGGCTCGATCGTGCCATGGCAAGTTCCAGTACTTGTCGGAGTCGGTAAACGCGTCGCGTGGCGCGAGGCAAGGAGAGAGAGAGAGAGAGAGGGGCATATGCGCGCGCGTACTCGGATTCGAAATCCTGCGAAGGAACGGAAACGAATGCGGTCCTTCTCTAAACCAAGTAGGACTGGGCTGCGTAGAAGCCGTGACACTTGTCTCAAAAAAAAAAGTCGTGACACCGATTTGGTTATCTGCTTGTTGATTTTACGGGATTTTCAGTTTTAGACCGTTCGCTGGACGTCAAAACCTGGCGGGCTGATAGAAATCATTGGATTCGCATCACGAAGGCGGACAAACCCGCGCGGTGGTGGCGATTTAATATGCGCACACCTGATCCCCTTCACCTGGGCCCCACTCGTCATCGTCTCCCACCCTTTCCACTTCTCTCAACCGTTTCGGGTATTGCGCTGCTCTCTTCCCTTCTTCTCTGGTGATTTTCTTCGTGGTGCGGTAGTTCCCGTCGATTCTGTTTGCTCCTGTCGCCGCCGACGCGTCGAATCCCTCCAGGTGTGCTTGCAGGTTCGGTCCTCCTCCGATTTTTCTCCACGGCCGCTCTGACCTTCTCTCCCACTCTGTTTCTGGCAGTTCCATTTCCGTCGGTTTTATCGTCGGCGTTGGTCCTATAGTTTAGGGTTGCTTGGAAGTTGTAATGTGTGTCATTTTCCCCCTCATTTCGCCGCGCTCCTTCATGCTTGAAACCCCTGTTTTTGCAATGTTCTGTTTGTTAGTTTTGAGTACTGTCCCCTAACCAGATCTACTGCGTATGATGTAGTTATGATGTATTCATGTGAGGCGTTTCCCCCATGTTCTAATCACTGATCTCCATGTGCTGCCCCATGTGATTTGATCTAGGACACGTTGATCTATGATACATTCTATTTGAAGTGGGCTAAATTGTATAGGATTCCTTGATAACAATAGCACTAGCCATGGATAACATTGCATAGGATTCCTTGATAACAACAGATCTAGCCATGGGTAACTTTGGACAGGATCCCTTGATAACAACAGTACTAGCCATGTATGTGCTAACTTTTGTTTATGAAGTGGTAAGATGTGTATAGGATTCCTTGATAACAATAGCACTAGCCATGGGTAACATTGGAGAATATTCATTGATTACAACAGTACTATCCATGTATCTGTTAACTTCTATTTATGATCTGTTGGTAACTTTTGAGCAAAATGCATGATAACATATGGGTACTGGCATGGGTAACTTGTGTACTGATGGCATGATAATATTAGACTAGCTAGGGTGCCCATAACAAATCATTTATAAATCATGATGCACTGCTTTAGATGTTTTAGGCTTTTGAAATTAGGATTCCTTGATAACAATAGCACTAGCCATGGGTAACATTGGAGAGTAACCCTTGATAACAACAGTACTAGCCATGCATCTTCTAACTTTTTGTTTATGAAGTGGGTAAGATTGTATAGGATCCCTTGATAATAATTGCACTAGCCATGGGTAACATTGGAGAGTATTCATTGATAACAACAGTACTAGCCATGTATCTATTAACTTTTTTATGTTCTGTTGGTAACTTTTGAGCAAAGTCATGATACTATATGTGTATTGGCATGAATAACTTATGTTCTGATGGCATGATAACATTAGATTACCTATGGTGCACATAACAGATTATTAATGAAGCATGATGCACTGCTCTAGTTGTTTTAGGATTTTGATTTTTTTTGTATTTTGAAATGTGTGATTGATACATGCTATATTAAATTCAAGTGTGTAATGTAGGATATCCCCTATGGGTAACATTGTAATGAATTACTTGATAACAATAGCACTATACATGATTTTGGTAGTGCAATCCATAACTTTTACTTATATCTGTTGGTAACTTTTGAGCAAAATGCATGATAACATCGGTGTATGATCATGGGTAACATTTGTTGGTGGTGCAATTGTTAACTTTTTAATTATCTCTATTGATAAGTTTTGAGCTTTTTGTATGATAACATTAGTGTATGATCATGGGTAACTTATGTACTGATGGCAGGATAACATTATATTATCTCTTTTTGTGTTTCTTATTTTGTAATGGTATTTTAACATTATTTCATCTCTATGTTAATTTTTGTCATTGTTTTCCTATTTCAATGAGATTGTGTGTACCATTGTGTTTTTTGTGGTTGTGTTTTATATTTATGTTTTCATTTTAAATTGTTTGTAGTAGCCATGATACCGAGAAAATGGAAGGCTGCTGCTGATATTGCCGAGGGTGAAAAACAACCTGCCCGTAAACATAACATGGCATCTCCTTGTGTTGTGACCAGTTTATTGGAATCTTTTATCAATAGAAGGCAACAATTGAAGCAATGGAGCTTGACAGTTTGCTAGATATCAAGTGATCATCACTGCACGATGCAGTTATGGCTTGGTTTGCTAGTTTATATGACAATCACACACGTGAATTTATTATGCCGGGTTGAGGAAGGATATCCCTTGGTGAGGATACTGTATTCAGTTGTTTAGGGTTGCCGCTTGGGGAAGAACCGGTCCCATATTATGCTGATCCAGAAATTCAGGGTGCCCTTGCCCCTGTTTTTTTTCTTGATGATGGTGGCACCCCTTTGAGAACTCGAGTTTTTGAAATCTTGAAGGATATGAGTTCGTATGGCGATGAGTTCAAGAAATAATATGTCATGTATATTGTGTTAACACTTCTGTCACCGACCACCTAGAACCATGTTTGCCGTAAGTGCTACCCTATCATGGTTAGTTTCCCTTGTCATGTCTGTTCTTTTTAATATCTGTCTTGGCTGGTAACTTATATGGTATGGTGTTGATAACTTTCTGTTTGTTGTGATGATAACCAGTGTGTTATAGGGGTGGTAACATTTTTGTTTTTGGCTTATGGTGGTGTGTAACATAAGTGTAAGTTTTGATGTTATTTTGATAGCTTCTTTTCCATTATCTAATTTCAGCACAACATTGGAAATGTGTCCAAGTTCCAGTGGTACAAATTTGTCGCTGACCAGCTACACGAGGAGCTTTCTAAGGGTACTCATACGCAGGCTTGTATTTTTTATCTTGCAGGTACACATTGCTTTTTTTTAAATTGTCTGAATATTACCTTCTATATTCAAATTTGTTTTATTTTTTAGTTAGTGTATTGGTTGTATTCTTTTCTTGTTTTTTAATTTTCCGCAGCACCTTTAGTTGACTCACTTGATGTTAACGGGTTGGATATTGATTTGCCGGAAGGGCGGTATGCTGTGAACATATGGTCAAGAGAGCTAATTGATCAAGTGTTGAAGGCTGATTTGTAGAATGATGGAACATGATATGGAAAGCTGGAGGTAGGTTATACATTTTTTGTAACATATAGGTTTTTATCTTGTGGATAACTTTTATGTTTAAGGGTTGGTAAATTTTTATAAAAATGCTTGATCACATTTAGTATAAATAGTGGATAACTTATGTGTTTGTTGGGTGGTAACATGTAGGTCACAATGTGAGTAAGATGGGTAATAAGTAGAAAACTGGTTGATCACATTTGCTAATTCTGTATTTTTTGTTTGTGAAGTTGAAACCTTGGTATGACATAAGCTTTGGACTATTTAGTGGTGCCCAAGGGTTTAACAAATGGTTTGACACTTGCGCAAACCCTGATTGTTCAAATGAGGTACGATTTTAGGATGTTGATATTGTACTGATCTTTTTTGGTCCTGTTACTTTGTTTGCTTTTTTTCTTAATTTCTGTGTTGTTTATTTTTTTATTTGTGCATCAAAAGTCACAAATAGCTAATATGGTTGGCAGTTTTGCATCTGGTATTTTTGGCTTAATGAGTGCCCTTGTGCAAGGCTTGACGGCGGTGCAAGGTAATGCTGGTGCTAAAATGGCAAAAAAAATTACTGCCCAGTTTGGTGGTCATGTTGCAACGCAACCCATGGGAGGAATCTTCATGGGTGGAGCTAGCTCAAGTGCTCTCGTGGTGCTAGTTCAAGTGCTGCTCGTGGTTCTAGGGTTACTCGAGTTGTCACTCGTGGAAGGAAAATTCCACATAGTAATGTAGTATTGTCTCCTGTTCTTCCTACTGATGATACAATTCTAAGAGATTCAGACAGCAGCAACACTGATAATGATGATGACACCCTTGAGCCCTAATCAGATAGTAGTGGATACGACGATGTTGAATGGTATGTCTGTGCGGACAGAAAGGGGAAGGGTGTGGTCGGTGGTCAGGCAGGTGGTTCTTCTAATGCCCAACTATCCTTGACTTTCCCGGATTCCACTAAAGATCAGAATAACAATCCAGGACCAAGATCACCTTCCTCTCCTTATATGTCAGCACCGGAAGATAGGTCACCTATTGCAGATCATGTCTCACCGATTAACCGGGTGACTGAGGCTCTTATTGCTATTGTTGTTTCTAGATAGCAATAACCCCTATGCGTGTGTACGAAAGGTCTAGGAAGAATAAGTCACATACAGTCGAGCAGGTTGATAATAAAATCAAGTCTCTTGTCTGCAAAGAGATTGACATTACTCCTATCATGATGCGGTCTGCTATTTCTGGGAGGTATGAGCCAGCATATTATATTATCTCAGTCATTTTCTGTATTTATTTGTTAATCACTGGATAACTTTACTATCTTAGTGTGAACAACTGTAGCATTTTTCACATGATAACTTCCTTATGTTCATGTGAGTAACCTTTCTATTTTTTGTCATAAATATTATATTACCCCATGCATCATATTGTCTATGTAATGTCTATATCCTGGATAAATTTTTGTGCATGGATAAATTTTATTAAATGTTCTTGATAAGTTGTGTACTTCTACCTGGATAATTTTTATATGTTAGTGTGGGTCATTGCACTTTTTAAGACTTGATAACTTTTACTCTCTGAGTGTGGATAATTGTAACATTTTTCACATGATAACTTTTGTATGTTCATGTGGGTAACCTTTCTATTTTTTTATCATATAGCTTTTGTTTACCCTTGCATTAGATTCTCTTTGTAATGTCCATATCCTGTTTTGTGTATTATGTTGTAATTTTATGTTTTAAAGTTTATAATTATTTTTGCAAACACATTTGTTATCATCTAGATTTGTATATGGGTAACTGTTTTCTTTTTTAAGGATGGATAACTTTTATTAAATGTTATGGATAAGTTGTGCACTTCTACCTGGATAACTTATCTATGTCAGTGCGGGTCACTTCAGTTTTTAAGACTTTTTTATAGCTTTAGTTAGTGTAATGTATTTGTTTTATTTGCATTTTTGTTTGTTCAACCTCATATAATAATTGATGTTAATTATTTATTACAACAAAAAATCACCGAAGAAGATATCTGTGGTAGCTACAAGGTCTTCACCACGGTTGGCAAAACAACATTGTGCGGATGGAGGCACATCTATTATAGGTATTGGTGGATCCTCTCCAATTCCTTCACCTACTCGTGTTGAAGAACCTGCTAATGATGATGCAAATCCTGATGTCATGGATGCACCTGCTGAGAATCTTGAGGCTGTTATATATGGTGGAGAAACAACTGCCAAGGTTGTTGCTATTGAAGATCTGTCTATGATGAGCGCACCTGCTATAACTGGAGTAGAATTATCTATTGATGTGACAACGAATGTAGCTCAACCAAATTCAGGAGATCCATTGATTAAGCAAATCAGCGATCAGCCTATTAGCAGCAACGTGGTAAATTCCACGGCAAACCAAATGGGTAACATCACGAAAGTTGTTGCTGCCACCACAAGTGCTCTCTAGGTTGATGCCAATGTTCAGCCAGGTGTTTATGTTTGTCCTGATGGCGTTGTTCTTGTTCTTGCGTCATTGTTGTTCACCAACCTTGCAACAACTGCTACTTCTGCTGATGTGCCTGCAAGTCCTGTTGTCTGCTCGCTTGGAGATCCATCAACTCAGGGTGGGAGTGAAAATGAGCCTTCTCGCTTGGATGATAGTACCTAGGGAGATGTACAACCAGTTTTATCTGCTCCTTTGGTTCCTGTGTCGAGTCTTTTTGAGCCCCCTATTAGCAGGCAGTCCCGTGTGTCCGATACATCTGTTGGTCCTTCACCACTTGTTAGTGGACATGTTGGTGGAGCTAGAAATTCTAAAGCTAAAATCATCGTTATCAAGAAAGAAAAAAATGGTTGCTCGTGATGGAAAGTTGAGTCTTGCTCCGGGCATACCATTACATATTTTTTGTGATGTTGTGTCGTTGGCGCATCCGCCTGCTGGGAATCCTCCTATTTCTCATACTGTTGGTGCCCCTACGCAGCCTGCTCCTACTGTTGGTGCCCCTGTGGAGCCTGCTCCTACTGCTGGTGACATGATATACCCCACGGGTACATAACATTGGTATACTTGGTCCAGCCCAAGGCACACGTCAGGACATGTAGCCCATGAAGACTTTGGGTGGCCTAAGCCCATGGCGTTTTCGACTCCTTGGAGGACAAGTCTAGATTAGATAGAATTTCAAAGGGTACCAACCCTAATTTGTAACCGAATCAACCTAAGCCTGGGACCTGCCTATCTATATAAAAGGCCAGGAGGGTACAGCGAGAAGGATGTCTCTCTTAACACTGCATACGCACCTCATGCCAGATTGCATCTGTGCACCCTGTAAGTTTTGGTTCCGCCGTAATCAAGAGCAAAAAAGCAGGAGTAGGGTTTTCCCTCCAGGGGCCTGAACCTGGGTAAACCTCGTGTCCCTGTGTTACTTGTATGTTAACCGTTCTGCGACTTCGAGCATCCCTATCTTCTCCAAAACCCAAGTCCATAACAATGGGCATTGACTAGATCGAACCTCGTCAATTGGTGTCGTCTGTGGGAAACGGGGACGCTGATCGTGCGGTCGTGGCGGTTCCATCCGGAGCTATCTACAACTCATCAGCAACGGAGAGTCACCTCCTCTTTGGTGCCTTCGACTTCACCGCCCACTCGCCAGCCACCCTGAAGGATTTCGAGTCCGTCGGCAACGGGCTCGAGATGCTGTTCGGGAGCTTTTGCTTGCAGGTGGAGCAGACTGGCACCCTCCGCCTCCCAAAGCGGGTGCCACCACCATCCATCAGTCCTGCTTCGTGGGTCCCACCCATCTGTGTGTTACACGCGTCGAGGCTGACAGATGACTCGGATGATAGCAACAGCTGCAACTCCGATCCGTGCGGCCCCCCTTCGGATGAAGGAACCTACGGTTCTAGATCCGAAAGCTGCGGCAGCAGCGATCCAACCCACGTGCACTACCTATGCGCCATCATCATTAACAATTAACGGACCTGCCGCCGGGTTCCAGTGCACAGCAAACACCCAATCCCCCTCCCAACCCGCAAGCTAGGAATGGAGGAAACGGGGGGGATCCTCCTAACATGCCCAACGAAGGCGACGCTCATGCCTACAACCGGATCAACCTCAACGAGGAAGGCTAGTGCCAAGCACGCGAGGCCGTGGCAGGCAACATAATCCTACCCGTGAATGCCTCACGGGATCTACTGATGGCCTACCACCTCCTCCTCATCGATGAGCACAACGTCAGGTGAAGCTGATGGAGGAGCTCGACAAGTGTAAGAAGGCAGCTGCGGAATCTAGCGCGCGGCGAGTTGCGCTCTCCGCCGCTGATGGCTCCACTTCGCATGGAAACAATGCCAACAAGTACCGCTCCCACATGGAGAGCATGGACTCCGCCGTGCGACGCGAGGTCACCATAGCCCTCAAAACGTCCTTCATGACGATGGACTCGCATGATAACGTCATGCCAAAAACGCTGCAGGCTGCGATCACGGAGGCCACTACATATCTCGCGTCCCACCCACCTCCGGTGGGCGACCCGAAGAGCGCCATGCACAAGTCCACGCTAGCAGGCCTCAGACTCGTCGGAGCTGTGCTCCATGATGAAACTCCTACGAAGCCGAAGAAAAAAGCCACGATCAAGTTCACTCGAAGCCCTACACCATCATCCGAGGAGCACGACCTTCCCCAGCGTCGCAAGATTCCACGATGCCGCAGCAGCAACGACGATGCCGGCAACGAGATTACGCAACGCAAGATCAACAAAGCACGTGCTAAACACGCGTGCTCAACTGGGTCCAAAGAGGAGGACAATGGAGAGCTATGTGGATCCAGATGCTTTAGTAGATCTGTTCGGCGAACGCGGATGCCAGAATTTTTTAAGCTCCCTCGGACAACCTGAAGTTCGACGGAATGCAGGAGCCAAAGGCTTGGCTCGAATATCACCTCTCGTCAGTCAAGCTCCACGGCGGAAGCAAGAACACCGCCTTACAATGCCTTCAGCTGCAGCCGATAGGTGCGGCCAGGGTCTGGCTCAGCAGCCTATCCTTCGGCTACATCCGAAGCTGGGAAGAGCTGGCATACAACTTCATCCGCAACTTCAAGGGCACCAGCAAGAGTCCAGCATCAATTGAGGATCTGCGGGGGTGCACCCAACGGTCCAACGAGTCCATCCGCTCGTACATACTCCACTGGTCCCACATCAAGAACTCCGCCACGCACATCTCCGAAGAAAGAGCAATCGATGCCTTCAAGGACGGTGCCAGGCACCCAGATTTTAAGGAGGAGCTTGGGCGTGTCAAGCCCAAGACGCTCGACCACCTCATGGACATCACCAACCGATGGGAAGATGGTGAGGATTCCGTCAACCGAGCACATTCAGATGATGAAGACGACTACGGTCGCAGGTGCGAACGCCACAACAAATGAAGATCGAGCGTCTACGACGATCGCGATGGAGTCGACATCGTTGCGGATGGATACGCCGCTCGACGCGATGACGGCAACCGCAACAGTGGATACCGCGGAAGCAACTACCGCGAAGGCGGGCGACCCATGCAAACGTGGCAACGTCGCAACTGTGACGACGAGCCTTTGGCATACGACAAGTTGTCTGGTCCCTGCACCATCCACTTCTACATCGACAAACAAGATGGCAAGAAGAAGGCCAGCCATATGCTCAAGGACTGCCGAGAGTTCCAGAAGCTCAGCGAGGGCTTCACCCAAATGTGGCGCCAGACCATGAACCTTGGGTTCGGGCCTGCACCCGCGCCAGGTGACATCGCCCATGGAGCTTTTCCACGACCACCCGTCAGACCATCACAGCCGCCGGTCGCACCAGCGCCAAATAACGGTGCAAGAGGTTACCCGCCACCAAAAGGGTCCATGATGATCCATAAGGGGCGTCCAACTAATAGAGTGCATCAGAAGATCACCCGCCAAGTCAGCATGGCCGTGACCTCTCCACCAGCCATACCTAAGTACCTAAGTGGCTCGGAGTCCTCCATCATGTTCCATCGTTCGGATCACCCACGCCATATCCCTCGCCCAGGTCATGCTGCCCTAGTGCTCGAGGCCCAGATTGGGGGATTCAAAATGAGCCGCGTCTTCATGGATGGCGGCAGCGGCATCAATCTGATGTTTGTCAGCACACTCGCAGCAATGCGGATCCCGCTGTGCAGCCTAGAGAAGTCAGACACGACGTTCCACGACATAGTCTCAGGGAAGGGCATATACCCCCTGGGCAAGATATGGCTCGATGTCATCTTCGGCCAGCCCGAAAACTTCAGGCGCGAATGGCTAGAGTTCGAAGTGGTGGACTGGACATCATAGTACCACGCCATCCTCGGGCGCGTGGCATTCGCAAGATTCTTGGCAGTTCCGCACTACATGTACCTACTACTAAAGATGCCAGGACCCAGGGGCGTCATCACTGTCTAGGGAAGCTTCACCCTGTCCGACCACTGCAATAGAGACTTCAACAGAATCTCCCAGTTGTTTGGCATGCATGAGGAACTCACGAGGCTTAGAGAGGTGACAAACAACGGGGCACCCCCAGTCGCCAGACAAAACGCACCTGATATGTCGTTCGACTCCACGGTCAACACGAAGAAGGTGCAAGTCGGTCTGACGGACGCCTCCAAGACGGCGTTGATCCCCAATGACCTCATTCCCGCATAGGAAAGCGCGCTCGTCGAATTCCTCCGTGAGCGCTAGGAAATTTTCACCTGGTGTCCCACGGACATGCCAGGAGTTCCCAGGGAATTTGCTGAGCATGCACTCAATGTGTTTCCGGACGCGAAGCCAGTCAAGCAGTTGATCTGACGACTGTCTGAACCAAGAGCCAAAGCCATTGGAATTGAAGTCAATAGACTGCTCGATGCCAACTTCATCAGGGAAATCAAGGAGAGCGAGTGGCTGGCCAACACCGTGTTGGTCCCCAAAAAGGACACGGACATCCTGCGGATGTGCGTGGACTTCACATCGCTCAATAAGCACTATCCCAAGGACCACTTCCCTATACCACGGATCGATCAAATCATCAATTCGAGTGCAGGATGCGAGAAACTCTCCTTCCTTGATGCCTACTCAGGCTACAACCAGATTTGGTTGAAGGTCGAAGATCAGGAGAAAATGGAGTTCATCACGCCGTTCGGAGTGTTCTGCTACAACACCATGCCCTTCGGGCTGAGGAACGCGGGTGCCACATACCAGAGGTGCATACAGGCGTGCCTGAAAAACCAGATTGGTCGCAACAACCAAGTCTATGTCGACGACATAGTAATCAAGACCAGGGAGGCCAACACGCTCATCGACAATCTCTGCGAGACGTTTGATAACCTTGATCACTACAAGATCATGCTAAACCCAGAAAAGTGCGCCTTCGGCGTTCCATCTGGCCATCTACTCGGCTACTTCATCTCCCAACGGGGGATCGTGGCGAATCTGAAGAAAATCAGGGCCATAATAGCCAAGGAGAAGCCGAAGAACCTCAAAGGCGTCCAACAGCTCGCTGGGCGGACGCAGCGCTGGGAAGATTCATCATCCGAATGGGCGAGAAGGCCCTACCCTTTTATCAGCTGCTGCGCAAGGCGGACAAGTTCGAGTTGACACCCGAAGCAGACGACGCGTTCGAGGACCACAAACGGCTGCTCTCCACCATGCCTGTCCTGGTCACGCCAAAGTAACAGGAGCCTCTGCTGCTATACATTGCTGCTACACATCAGGTGGTAAGCACCGTACTCGTGGTCGAGCGACCCAAAGATGGCAAGACCCACGGGGTCCAATGCCCAATCTACTACCTCAGTGCGGTGACCCAGCATACCACTGCATGATTTAGTACACTATAGTCGTTGACATAACACCAATGAAACACCGTTCACTAGTATTACATCCCTCAGAGTGGTACAACAGAAATACAACAGGTCCAATACATGACTATAGGTTACAACTCAACTCTTTACACAAGATCTAGAGAAACTCTAGGTTAAAGAGAGAGAAAGAAACTTCTTTCAAAGAAGAATCAGTGATAAACAACTCAAAAACTATCATACTATTAAGACTAGTATCTTAACTAATGGTTTGGCATTGCTGCTATTGCAATACACTATAGAAATAGGTTCTATGGCTAGAGATTATATTCCTATCTAATCAGTAACTTTGTCTTCACTTGAGTTGATGTATATGTTTACTTTCTTGACTTCATTGAAGAGATTTAGCCTTTGATGATGATTCCTGGAGTATGACTTGATGTAGATGTCGTCTGTACTGGCTTCAGAACCTAGCAAGGGTTAAGAAGATATGTTGAGTACGAGCGTACTCAGCAAGTTCTCTATAAAAGGAGTGATTGATGCACTATATCTACAGCCACAGACCATAGGTCGTAGGCAATGCAAGTTTTCGTAAACATTTCTTCAAAGGTTGCTTTTATTCTAAAAAACTATGTCCGTCAGCCTTCACGGGTTTACCAGAACTTTCATGGAGTTCCTTTCCCGCCGCGTTCGCGGATCCTTCCCGGAACAGGGAGTAACAAGTTACAGTTCTTACACTCTGCAGAGGTGCATCACTTTACCCATGAGAGATCTTAGCTTTGTTGCACATCCGAATTGCAGGTTCGTTCACACTTCCTTGGTGTGAGGCCCAGACTAAGATCCAAGCCAATCACTGCCTTCTCCGCGACCCCGCATGTCTTCTTGGTGTACGCCAGCCCACCTATTGAATTACGGCTATTGGCAGTACAAACCGTCTAGATGCCGGAACTATCGTGGGACATTGAGGGCTCCCACCCATATGCTGCATATCCTTTATGAATTACCAATTAATATGCATGCTACGAGTGATATCAGCCATGACCCGCACATCTGGCTCCATGCGAGAGGGAAAAGATACAGCTAACTTCTCCGTCCCATTCCAAATCTCATGGTCAACGCGTAATATACGGCGCAAGAATCACTGGCAACATTGGTTGTTAAGTCCTAGATAATATGTTCCTTTACCACCGGAACTCTTATAGTAGGTTATTACCTGATGGTAAATAACCTATAATCACATTATTATGAAAATAGTTTTTTCTGTCCTTTTTCAAATGCAGGTGATGACAACACTGGATTTGCAAAATACTTTACAGAAAATAATCAAAGGACATGATCAAGTGTGAACTTGCCTTGTGTGATTGCAAGATTATGCACTCACGGTCTTCGAGACAATATAAAAGATCCAATATCTGAAATCAGCATCATTGGTCCGCTAAGGACTAATGTTTAAAGAAGCAGGATGATTTTATGCATAAGTAATTGTAAGACCCCACCTTTATAAAGGTAAAGGTCCATGTGATTGCAATGCTAGTCCCTGGATCAAATGCTAGCATCCACAGTTTAAGATGAAGTACACAGAAACAAAGGTCATTATTACATCGTCATTCCAAATATAACATAGTCTTTTACAACTCCATAGCCATAGGATAGTACAAGAGTTTAACTTAACAATATAAGTAAAAGTCTTCATCTTCATGTGCCACAGGCAAGCATGTTGAGTGTAGACTCATAACCCTAATCCTCATCAGAGTAACCTGCAACATCACAAGTTACAACCACAGTGGGTCAATACATTGGAATAGTATTGGCAAGTGATACCTTAGTAGAATAAAAGTATCTAGTTTCTACATGAATTTGGCTAAGTGTATCTTAGGCTTGCTTTGCTCAAAATAGGTTTTACCTACAGTTGAAAACACTAAGGTTTTGTTTGGCAAAAACTCCCAAGGAACCACCAATAGACATTGGTGAACCTTTACCCTTGTTCAACCACAAGTTTTTAACTTAGAAATTGGGATGAGGAGATTCTTGATAGCTTCCATGTCTTGATGTTCAAATTGTCCATTTCCGGGGACACGGCTAAGTACTTAGATTCTTCCTTCTGCAGAGGTGGTGCACTTTACCCACAAGACTCGACATGCATCGAGACAAGACCTTTAAGAAGCCTTCCCTTAGACCAGAATGGACGCGCTCCAAACCTATCACCCCCTACCACCAACTGTCCATTTGGCTAAGTTATTGCAACCTATATGATCTAGGCAGAGCCCATAATGCCATGTGGCTGCACTAGAAGCTTCTTAACATATGGCATCTCAAATCCCTTTGTTCCTGGGTGGCTTTCCACAAGTGTGATAGACAAGGTAGACCATAGATATGGGCCTTGTGTAACCACTCAACAAAACCCAAACATACCATTCCACCCAGGTGTTTCATTCACTTAGTTGTTTTATTAAGCAAAAACACAAGTCCAATGACTTAGCAATATTTTCCATAGCATGTATATAATCCACCCTTGGTTGCTACTAGCTAGGCTAAGCATGGCAATAGCAAGTATCTTAACTTAGAGAAAATTCTAACCATTCTACAACTACTAGGATTTCCCAAGCATAGCATATAGATACTTAGCAAAAATTATCATGCAAGCCCTATACAAAATATCTCTAATGCATAGTCAAAATACTAGGACAAAACTATGAAGCACCACTTGCCTTGGTAGTTGGGGGAGTAACAACGATCCTCACAGTCACAATCACCACTAGCACCAAAATCTACACATAAAATGAGAGCACCAAATTCATATTTGAAATAATCAATTAAAAATATATGAATGCATGCAAATGCCATGTGATGATTTTTATAAATCAAACAAGACAAGTAAAACAGTACTGAACAATAAACTAAACATTTATACACCAAATAAACTTAATTTGGCTTTTAAAACATTTTCCAAATAATTTTTATACACAAAATAGGCCTACAAATGTCTCTGCCTAAAATTTTATTTTATCAGAAGCAAATTACAAAACTAAGCCTACAGATGTGTAGGATTTATTTTTGTAATTCCAATAGTATATTATTTGTATTTTTTTGGATAAACAAAACAATTGTTATTGAATTTACAAGTTTGAATAACTAATAGATTCAAAAACAGATTTTAAATTAAAATCCCAGACACATGGGCGTGTCTTATTGGCTGATACCGTTTCGGTTGGATCGATCATCCAGAGCCGTAGGATTAAAGTGACACTGTGCGGCTCAGATCTAAAGAAAACGCTTCGCTAAGTGATCTGTTTGTGGCCACAAGATCTAGATCTGACGGCTGCTGAGCACGCGACCATTGCCTAGCGGCGCTAGCGATGGCGGTGCGGAGGCGGCGCACTGCCAGTGGGGTTCCGGCGGCTACAGAGGGGGCTGGGGTTGGCAGAGACGCTTACCAGACTCGCGAGGTCACGCTGATGCTCAACGTCTCGCTGGTGTGGGCGGGGGCGTGTTGTGTTTGCCGGAGGAGCTCGTCGGAAAGCTTGCAGGCGTTAGGTGCATGGTGACGAAGACGTTGGCGACACTCTGGATCGCCCTAGCACAAACCAGGTGTATCAGGAGACGCGCAAAGATACGGCGAACTAGACAGGGGTAAGCAGAAAGCAGGGGGCACTCGAAGATTACCGGGATTTCTCTCCGGAGTCAAGCGGAGCTTCGGTTGTTCACTGGGCTCGACGGAGGCGACGTCCTGGTGCATTACAGAGAAAACAAATGGCATGAGATGATGTGCAGGAACCAGGCGAACAAACTCACATGAACCAGAGGCGAAGGGGGGCACTATGCTCACCGAAATACGTGTTGGAGATATGCCCTAGAGGCAATAATAAAAGTGGTTATTATTATATCTTTGTGTTTATGATAAATGTTTACATTCATGCTATAACAGTATTAACCGGAAACATTAATACTTGTGTGATTTGTAAACTAAATTAGAGTCCCTAGTAAAGCCTCTTTATAATACTAGCTTGTTCGTTAATAGATGATCGTGGTTTCCCGATCATGAACATTGAGATGTTGTTAACAACAAGATCATATCATTAGGAGAATGGTATGATGGACATACTCCTATAGATAAGCATAGCATTAAGATCAAGTCATTTCAATAGTTCATTTGCTATAAGCTTTCTGATACATAGTAACCCAATTCCTTCGACCATGAGATCATGTTAATCACCATCACTGGAAGGATGCTTTGATGACATCAAACACCACACCGTAACTGGGTGGCTATAAAGGTGGCATTGAGTTTTCGGGAAGTATGTGTTGAGGCATATGGATCAAGAGTGGGATTTGTCCATCCATATGACGGATAGATATACTCTGGGCCCTCTCGGTGGAATGTCATCCAATTGGCTTGCAAGCATGTGACTGGCTCACAAGGGATCACATATCACGGTAACAAGAAAAGAGTACTTATCGGTAACGAGGTTGAACTAGGTATCCAGAGATATCGACAATCAAAACCTCGGATAAGTAAACTATCATGAGACAAAGGAAATTGGTATCGTATGTAAGTGGTTCATTAAATCGCAAAGTAATCGTAGAAATATGTGGGATCCATATGAATTTCCAGATTCCTCTATTAGTTATTGATCGGAGAAGTGTCTCGGTCATGTCTGTATAATTCACGAACCGTAGGGAGACACACTTAAGGATTCGATGTTGTTTAGTAGATATGGAATGTTAGTAGGGATACCGAATGTTGTTCGGAGTCTCGGATGAGATCTGGGATATCACTAGGAGATCTGGAATGGTCCGGAGAATAAGATTCATATAAGGAAAGTACGATTCCGGAGTTCGGGAAAGATTCCGATGTTTTCATCGGAGAGGTTCTAGAAGGGTCTAGAAGGTTCACCGGACCGGAAGGGGAATGGTCCATGAATATGTCATGGTTAAGTGGAATGATTGGATCATATCCTAGGTCACTTGGTTTGGGCATTTGCAAGAGAGAATTAAAGCTCTAAATTGAAAGTCAAACGGGAAGTTTTAAAAGTCAAACTGGAACAATGGTTTCCTAGTGGAAGAAGAAACAAGTCCTTCTCTCAATCCAACTTGGGTTTGGGTTTGGATTCAAACCCACCCCTCCCAAGGCTGCCCCCTCTCATAAATAGAGGGGGAGGGCTGCCCCAAAACACCAGGCCCTAGCCCCTCTCCGTCGCGCCGCCGCCACCGCTCGCCGCCGCCGGCCCGTCGCCGTCTCCCTAGCCGCCGCCGACACCTCCTCCTCCTCTCGGTCTTCTAAACCCTAGATCACCGGGAAACCCTAGATCCACCACAACTCGCACCGGCTTAGGCGAAGCCCTGTGGGATATTCTTTATACTTCCGACACCACGCCGTCGTGCTGCCGGAATCGCGAGGGGAGAACTACAACCTCCGCTGCCTGCTGGAACAAGGGAGAGGAAGGTATTCATCGAGTACCGAACGTGTGACCGACTGCGGAAGCGCTGCCGGAATGCAGCGTCGGAAGGATCGTCTACGTGATCTTGAGATCGGCAAGTGTACGGCTATATCACCCACGAGATAATGCTCTCGTTAACCGCTTTGGAATCTTCGAGGGTGAGTGCTTCTATCGACTCGTTGCTACAATCTAGTAGATAGATCTTGGCTTGTTTGTGTGCATGCGGTAGAAAATTTTCTTTTTCCATGCTACGAACCCCTACAGTGGTATCAGAGCCGTATCTATATGTAGATCTATTGCACGAGTAGAACACAATGGTCATTATGGGCGGTGGTGCTTTTATTATCAATTGGTTTTTGTGTACTTTGCATCTTGCAGTATGATGGGATGAAGCGGCCCGGGCTAACCTTACATGACATCGTTCATGAGACTTGCTCCACGCTCAACATGCAACTTGTATTGCATAAGTGGCTTTGCGGGTGTCTGTCTCTCCCATCATAGTATAGATTCAATTTACAACGGGCACTTGATAGTTCAAACATCAACATTGTGGTTCTTGTTCGTAAGTTAGAACAACACTTATTGAAAGCCCCAAACCACGTAAAATATGCAAAGAAAATTAGAGGCTTCTAACTTTGTTTTGCAGGGGTGTGCTGTGATGTGATATGGCCATGATTGTGATTATATATGATGTATGCAATGTTCCTTATTGTAAGTTGGCAACCGGTAGGAGCCATATGGTTGTCTTTTAATTCCGTTAAGACCTGCGTGTCTATTCAAAGTAGTTGTAATTGTTGATGCTGGTGGACGACAACCATGAAGAGGCGCCATTGACCTTGACGCCATACCGGTGATGATGGAGATCATGTTCGTGTTTGAAGATGGAGATCGGAAGCATAAGAAGAAAGGCCATATCATATCACATATTATGAATTGCATGTGATGTTAATACTTTTATGCATCTTGTATTGTTTAGTTTGCGACAGTAGCATTATAATATGATCCCTCGAGCACAAAATTTCAAGTTATAAAGTGTTCATCCTTAGTAAGCACCGTTGCTAAAGCTCGTTGTTTCGAAGCACCACGTGATGATCGGGTGTGTTAGATTCTGTGAGTGTATACAACGTGAGCAATCCATATTTTCTCATGCGGAAGCTAAGGTTTGATCTTGACGAGCCTAGCATGTACAAACATGGTCTCGGAACGCGGATCACTGAAATGTAAAGCATGAGTCATATAGTAGATATGATGAACATGTTGATTGTTCGCCATTGAAGCTACATCAAATCTCATGATGATCGGTTTTGATGTGGTGGATTTGGTTCATGTGATCACTAAAGCAATGTGAGGGATATTGTTTTGAGTGGGAGTTCACCTAGATTAATTTAACTATTAATTAGAACTCAATTTGTCATAAACTTAGTCTAAACTATTGCAAATATGTTGTAGATCAATGGCGGCCCCTACCATCAATTTTAATGCGTTCCTAGAGAAAGAAAAGTTGAAAAACAATGGAAGCAACTTCGTGGATTGGTTCCGCAATTTGAGGATTGTCCTCAATGCTGGTAATTTGACCTATGTGCTGGATGCACTGGTGACCACGCACCGACGCTACCAATGAGGTAAAGAATGTTTTCCTCGCTCAGAAGAATCAGTACTCCACAGTTCAGTGTGCTATCTTGTATGGTTTGGAATCAGAGCTTCAGAAAAGGTTTGACAACCATGACCCACATGATATTGTCCGTGAACTCAAAATGATATTTGAGGCTCACGCGGCAGTTGAGAGTTATGAGGCTTCTAAAAAGTTCTTTAACTGCAAGATGGAAGAGGGCAGCTCCGTCAGTGAGCACGTGCTTAAGATGTCTGGGCATGCAAGCAAGCTTCAAAGCTTAGGTATAGTGATTCCTAATGCTTTGGGGATTCACCGTGTCCTCCAATCACTACCACCAAGTTACAAGAACTTTGTGATGAACTACAATATGCAAAACATGGACAAGTCGTTGCCCGAACTCTTCTCCATGTTAAAGTTTATAGAAGTGGAGATCAAGAAAGAGCACCAAGTGTTGTAGGTCAATAAGACCACCAAATTCAAGAAGCAAGGCAAGTCTAAGAAAAAGGGAAACTTCAAGAAGGGCGGTAAGAAAGTTACCACGCCGGCAAAGAAGACCAAGGCTGGTCCTAAGCCTGATACTGAGTGCTTTTACTGCAAGGGAGAAGGTCACTAAGTACTTGGCGGATTTGAAGAACGACAACATCAATAAGAAAGGTATATCCGATATACATGTTATTGATGTGTATCTCACTAGTACTCTTAGTAGTGCCTAGGTATTTGATACTGGTTCGGTTGCTCATATTTGTAACTTGAAACAAAATGCAGAATACGAAGCTAGCGAAGAACAAGGTGACGATGCGCGTTGGAAATGGATCAAAGGTTGATGTGATCGCGGTTGGCACGCTACCTCTTCATCTACCATCGGGATTAGTTTTATACTTAAATAATTGTTATTTGGTGCCTGCGTTGAGCATGAACATTATATCCGAATCATGTTTATTGTGAGACGGTTACTTGTTTAAGCCCGAGAATAATGGTTGTTCGATTTATATAAGTAATAAGTTTTATGCACATGCACCTTTGATAGATGGTCTATTCTTATTGAATATCGATTATGGTAATACACACATTAATAACATTGAAGCTAAACGTTTGAAATTGAGTGATAACTCGACCTATATGTGGCACTGTCGTCTTGGTCATGTTGGAGTGAAGCGTATGAAGAAACTCCATTCCGATGGATTTCTTGAATCACTTGATTTTGAATCACTTGAAAGATGCGAAGCATGTCTGATGGGTAAAATGACTAAGACTCCATTTTCTGGTATGATGGAGCGAGCTACGGAATTATTAGAAATCATACATACTGATGTGTGTGGTCCAATGAGTGTAGCATCGTGCGGTGGTTATCACTATGTTATTACCTTCACGAATGACTTGAGTAGATATGGGTATATCTATTTCATGAAACATAAGTCCGAAACTTTCGAGAAGTTTAAGGAATTTCAAAGTGAGGTAGAGAATCAACGTAACAAGAAGATTAGATTTTTACGATTTGATCGTGGAGGTGAATATCTAAGTTACGAGTTTGGCGAGCATTTGAATAAATGCGGAATACTTTCACAATTGACACCACCGGGAACACCACAACGTAATGGTGTGTCCGAACGTCGTAATTGAACTCTCTTAGATATGGTTCGTTCTATGATGTCACTTACAAATTTACCGCTATCGTTTTGGGGTTATGCATTAGAAACAGCCGCATTCACTTTAAATAGGGCACCATCTAAATCCATTGAAACGACACCATATGAATTGTGGTTTGGGAAGAAACCTAAATTGTCGTTCCTTAAAGTTTGGGGTTGAGAAGCTTATGTAAAGAAGTTATAGCCCGACAAGCTTGAACCCAAAGCGGAAAAATGCGTCTTCATAGGATACCCGAAGGAAACTATTGGGTATACCTTCTATAATAGATCCGAGGGAAAAATCTTCGTTGCCAAGAATGGATCCTTTCTACAGAAGGAGTTTCTCTCGAAAGAAGTGACTGGAAGGAAAGTAGAACTCGACGAGGTTGTTAAACCTTCTCTCGAACTTGCGAGTAGCGCAGCACCGGAAGTAGTTCCTGTGGCGCCTACACCAATAAGAGAGGAAGCTAATGATGTTGATCATGAAACTTCGGTTGAAGTTACTACGAAACCTCGCAGGTCAACGAGAACTCGTACCACTCCTGATTGGTATGATTCCGTTATGAGTGTCATGTTGGTGGACAACACCGATGACCCTGCGACATATGAGGAAGCGATGATGAGCCCAGATTCCAATAAATGGCAAGAAGCTATGAAATCCGAGATTGGATCCATGTACAAAAACCAAGTATGGACTTTGGTGGACTTACCGGATGGCCAGAAGGCTGTCGAGAACAAATGGATTTTCAAGAGAAAACAGATTCTGATGGTAATGTTACTGTCTATAAAGCTCGACTTGTCACAAAAGGGTTTCGACAAATTCAAGGAGTTGACTACGATGAGACTTTTTCACCGGTAGAGAAGCTAAAGTCTGTAAGGATTATGTTAGCAATCGCTGCATATTATGATTTTAAGATATGGCAGATGGATGTCAAAACAGTGTTCCTCAATGGAGACATTGATGAAGAGTTGTATATGATGCAACCCAAAGGTTTTGTCAATCCTAAAGATGCTAACAAGGTATGCAAACTTCAACGTCCATGTATGGATTGAAGCAAGCATCCCGAAGTTAGAATCAACATTTTGATAAGGTAATCAAAAGCTTTGGTTTTATACAAACTTATGGAGAAGCTTGTATTTACAAGAAAGTGAGTGGGAGCTCTATAGCATTCTTAATACTATATGTATATTACATATTGTTGATTGGGAATGATGTAGACCTTCTTAATAGTGTCAAGGATTATTTGAATAATAGTTTTTCAATGAAAGATCTTGTCAAAGCAGCTTACATATTAGGCATAAAGATTTATAGAGATAGATTGAGACGCCTAATATCATTGTCATAGAGTACATATTTGGACAAAGTTCTAAAGAGGTTTGGAATGGAAGATAGCAAGAAAGGATTCTTGCCCATGTTGCCCAATACGACCTTGAGTAAAACTCAAAGTCTTGCAACAACAGAAGATAGAGAAAGGATGAGTAAGACTCCCTATGCCTCATCCATAGGATCTCTTATGTATGCCATGCTATGTACTAGACCCGACATTGCATATGCTGTTAGTTTGACTAGCAGATATCAAAGTGATCCAGGAGTGGATCATTGGACAGCGATCAAAAACATCCTTAAGTACTTGAGAAGAACTAAGGATATGGTTCTTTCTTATGGAGGTGATGAACAAATCGTTGTTAATGGTTACACCAATGCTAGTTGGAACACCGATCCGGATGATTCTAAATCACAATCTGGATACGTATTTACTTTGAATGGTGCAGCAGTTAGCTCGAGGAGTGCAAAGCAAAGCATTGTGGCGAGATCTTCAACTGAATCAGAATACATAGCTGCTTTGGAGGCTTCACAAGAGGCGATATGGATGAAGGAGTTCATTACAGAGCTCGGTGTGGTTCCAAGTGCGCTGGACCCAATGTCTATCTACTGTGATAACATGGGCGTCATAGCCAATGCGCAAGAACCAAGGTCACACAAGAAGCTGAAGCACATCAAGCTACGTTTTCACGCTATTCAAGAGCATGTCCAAGATGGTGACATAAATATTTGCAAAGTACACACAGATCTGAATGTGGCGGATCTGTTGACTAAACCTCTCCCGAGGGCAAAACATGACCAGCACCAAACCGCCATGGGTGTTCGGTATATTACCATGTAATCTAGATTTGTTGACTCTAGTGCAAGTGGGAGACTGTTGGAGATATGCCCTAGAGGAAATAATAAAAGTGGTTATTATTATATCTTTGTGTTTATGATAAATGTTTACATTCATGCTATAACAGTATTAACCGGAAACATTAATATTTGTGTGATTTGTAAACTAAATTAGAGTCCCTAGTAAAGCCTCTTTATAATACTAGCTTGTTGGTTAATAGATGATCGTGGTTTCGCGATCATGAACATTGAGATGTTGTTAACAACAAGATCATATCATTAGGAGAATGGTATGATGGACATACTCCTATTGATAAGCGTAGCATTAAGATCAAGTCATTTCAATAGTTCATTTGCTATAAGCTTTCTGATACATAGTAACCTAATTCCTTCGACCATGAGATCATGTTAATCACCATCACCGGGAGGATGCTTTGATGACATCAAACACCACACCATAACTGGGTGGCTATAAAGGTGGCATTGAGTGTTCGGAAAGTATGTGTTGAGGCACATGGATCAAGAGTGGGATTTGTCCATCCATATGACGGATAGATATACTCTGGGCCCTCTCGGTGGAATGTCATCCAATTGGCTTGCAAGCATGTGACTGGCTCACAAGGGATCACATATCACGGGAACGAGAAAAGAGTACTTATCGGTAACGAGGTTGAACTAGGTATGCAGAGATACCGACAATCAAAACCTCGGATAAGTAAACTATCATGAGACAAAGGGAAATTGGTATCGTATGTAAGTGGTTCATTCGATCGCAAAGTAATCGTAGAAATATGTGGGATCCATATGAATTTCCAGATTCCTCTATTGGTTATTGATCGGAGAAGTGTCTCGGTCATGTCCGCATAATTCACGAACCGTAGGGAGACACACTTAAGGATTCGATGTTGTTTAGTAGATATGGAATGTTAGTAGGGATACCGAATGTTGTTCGGAGTCTCGGATGGGATCCGGGATATCACTAGGATATCTGGAATGGTCCGGAGAATAAGATTCATATAAGGAAAGTCCCGATTCCGGAGTTCGGGAAAGATTCCGATGTTTTCATCGGAGAGGTTCTAGAAGGGTCTAGAAGGTTCACCGGACCGGAAGGGGAATGGTCCATGAATATGTCATGGTTAAGTGGAATGATTGGATCATATCCTAGGTCACTTGGTTTGGTCATTTGCAAGAGAGAATTAAAGCTCTAAATTGAAAGTCAAACGGGATGTTTGAAAAGTCAAACTGGAACAATGGTTTCCTAGTGGAAGAAGAAACAAGTCCTTCTCTCAATTGAACTTGGGTTTGGGTTTGCATTCAAAACCACCCCTCCCAAGGCTGCCCCCTTCTCATAAATAGAGGGGGAGGGCTGCCCCAAAACACCAAGCCCTAGACCCTCTCCGCCGTGCCGCCGCCGCCGTCGCCCTAGCCGCCGCCCACACCTCCTCCTCCCCCTCTCGGTCTTCTAAACCCTAGATCACCGGGAAACCCTAGATCCACCATAACTCGCACCGGCTTAGGCGAAGCCCTGCGGGATATTCCCTCTACTTCCGACACCACGCCGTCGTGCTGCCGGAATCGCGAGGGGAGAACTATAACCTCCGCTGCATGCTGGAACAAGGGAGAGGAAGGTCTTCATCGAGTACGATGTGACCATGAAGCGCTGCCGGAACACAGCGCCGGAAGGATCGTCTACGCGATCTTGAGATCGGCAAGTGTACGACTACATCACCCATGAGAATCTTCTCTCGTTAACCGCTTTGAATCTTCGAGGGTGAGTGCTTCTATCGACTGGTTGCTACAATATAGTAGATATATCTTGGCTTGTTTGTGTGCATGCGGTAGAAAATTTTGTTTTTCCATGCTATGAACCCGTACAATACGTCGCCGGAGACGCTCGGTACTGCGGCGGTGCAAATGGAATTGCGGGCAGCCTGGTGGCGGAGAAGGGGCGCTGAGTGAGGGTAAAGGAGAAGAGAGGGGAGGGGGTTAAATAGCCGGTGAAGGGAGGGGGGATTACGTGGCATTGATCGGCAATTAAGCCTTCTTCAATCGTGGCAGTGATGGTGGTAACGGCGGCGACGACGGGGTCGGGGGGGAGCGGTGCGGGATTTGGGGACGATGACTGCGTGGCGTTTGGGTCCACCGGTCAGTGGGCGCGGGGTAGGCTTGCATCACGTGATAGAGAGAGTAAAGGCCCGGGTAGGCTTGCTGGGCTGCTTCTGTTGCTGGGCCGAATAGGTGGCGCCGGCCTTTTCTTGTTTTCTTATTCTTTTTCTATTTTGATTTTCTGAACTCATTTTCAAATGATAATCAAATGAGTTTGAATTCAAATTTCTTTTGGATTTTTGCAGTGAAAACCTTGTACTCAAATGAGTGTAAAACCTTACTGTTTAGTCCAAAACACTTTGACATTAATGAAAATAAAATAAAACCATGCCTTAATATGTTTATAGAGAATAGGCATAAAATGGTTTCATATTTAAATTTTGTTTTGAGAATTTGTGTAAGCTTTGGAATCAGCATTCAAACTTTTCTGGTTGAAAACAAAGTATTCTCATAATTTGAGAGCGAAAAATAAAGCCATTGCCTTTACTACACAAAATAATAGGCAACTATTTGCTTTTGTTTTGAAATCTTATTTGAAAATGACCCGGATTCTTATGAATGCATGAATGATATGCAAACTTTACAAATCATGATTTTTGGGATGTTATAAATCTAACCCCCTTAAGGTGAATCTCGCCCTCGATATTCAGATTGGCTAGCAAATAGGTGTGGGTGGTCTTTCCGAAGATCATCTTCCCTTTCCCATGTTGCTTCTTCCTCGGAATGATGGTTCCACTAAACTTTGCAGAATTTGATAGTCTTTGTCCAAGTAACTCTTTCTGTAGTCTCAAGAATCTTGATAGGTTTTTCCTCATAAGTGAGATCACTTTCCAATTGGACCTCTTCCAAAGGTATAATATCCTTCAAAGAAGTCTCCTCCATCTCCGGATGGCATTTCTTTAGCTAACTTACGTGAAATACATTGTGAATGACAGACAATGTTTTGGGCAATTCAATCTCATATGCTACTTCTCCTTTACGGCTCAGAATCTTGAATGGTCCAACATATCTTGGTGCCAATTTTCCTTTGACTCCAAACCTCTTTACTCCACGAAGTGGTGATACTCTAAGATAAGCTCTATCACCCACCTCATAGGTGACTTCTCTACGCTTTGGATCTGCATAGCTCTTTTGTCGGGACTGTGTATCTTTTACCAACTTGACTTTCTCTTCAGATTCCTTGATTAGTTCTGGCCCGAACAAGTTTCTTTCCCCAACACCATTCCATAGCAATGGTGTAGTACACTTTCTTCCATAGAGAAACTCAAACGGTCCCTTTATAAAGGTAAAGGTCCCTGTGATTGCAATGCTAGTCCCTGGATCAAATGCTAGCATCCACAGTTTAAGATGAAGTACACAAGACCCCACCTTTATAAAGGTAAAGGTCCCTGTGATTGCAATGCTAGTCCCTGGATCAAATGCTAGCATCCATAGTTTAAGATTAAGTACATAGAAACAAAGATCATTATTACATCGTCATTCCAGAGATAACATAGTCTTTGACAACTCCATAGCCATAGGCTAGTACAAGAGTTTAACTTAACAATATAAGTAAAAGTCTTCATCTTCATGTGCCACAGGCAAGCATGTTGAGTGTAGACTCATAACCCTAATCCTCATCAGAGTAACCTGCAACATCACAAGTTACAGCCACAGTGGGTCAATACATTGGAATAGTATTGGCAAGTGATACCTTAGTAGAATAAAAGTAACTAGTTTCTACATGAATTTGGCTAAGTGTAGCTTAGGCTTGCTTTTCTCAAAATAGGTTTTACCTATTAGTTGAAAACACTAAGTTTTTGTTTGGCAAAAACTCCCAAGGAACCACCAATAGACATTGGTGAACCTTTACCCTTGTTCAACCACAAGTTTTTAACTTAGAAATTGGGATGAGGAGATTCTTGATAGCTTCCATGTCTTGATGCTCAAATTGTCCATTTCCGGGGACACGACTAAGTACTTAGATTCTTCCTTCTGCAGAGGTGGTGCACTTTCCCCACAAGACTCAACATGCATCGAGACAAGACCTTTCAGAAGCCTTTCCTTAGACCAGAATGGACGCGCTCCAAACCTATCATCCCTACCACCAACTGTCCATTTGGCTAAGTTATTGCAACCTATATGATCCAGGCAGAGCCCATAATGCCATGTGGCTGCACTAGAAGCTTCTTAACATATGGCATCTCAAATCCCTTTGTTCATGGGTGGCTTTCCACAAGTGTGATACACAAGGTAGACCATAGATATGGGCCTTGTGTAACCATTCAACAAAACCCAAACATACCATTCCACCCAGGTGTTTCATTCACTTAGTTGTTTTATTAAGCAAAAACACAAGTCCAATGACTTAGCAATATTTTCCATAGCATGTATATAATCCACCCTTGGTTGCTACTAGCTAGGCTAAGCATGGCAATATCAAGTATCTTAACTTAGAGAAAATTCTAACCATTCTACAACTACTAGGATTTCCCAAGCATAGCATATAGATACTTAGCAAAAATTATCATGCAAGCCTTATGCAAAATATCTCTAATGCATAGTCAAAATATTGGGATAAAAATATGAAGCACCACTTTCCTTGGTAGTTGGGGGAGTAACAACAATCCTCACAGTCACAATCACCACTAGCACCAAAATCTACACATAAAATGATAGCACCAAATTCATATTTCAAATAATCAAGCAAAAATATATGAATGCATGCAAATGCCATGTGATGATTTTTATAAATCAAACAAGACAAGTAAAACAGAACTAAACAATAAACTAAACATTTACACACCAAATAAACTTAATTTGGCTTTTAAAACATTTTCCAAATAATTTTTATACACAAAATAGGCCTACAAATGTCTCTGCATAAAATTCTATTTTATCAGAACCAAATTACAAAACTAAGCCTATAGATGTGTAGGATTTATTTTTGTGATTCCAATGTTATATTATTTGTATTTTTTGGATAAACATAACAAAAGTTATTGAATTTACAAGTTTGAATAACTAATAGATTCAAAAACAGATTTTAAATTAAAATCCCAGACACGTGGGTGTGTCTGATTGGCTGATACCGTTTCGGTTGTGTAACATCCCAAAAATACTAAACTTGGATCATAAAACTCTAATCATCAAATTTATGGTTAACAAAAACTTTTCATTTGGAATTCTTTTGAACCACCTTGTTTGTGTGTTCCTTTGCTTGTAAATGGATTCTTGGGTGAAATAAACATCATATAAACAATTCCCAAACTTTTCTCAAAGATAAGTAAATCAAAACAAATAAAATAAGGGAATGGTCATTTTGACCAATTTAACTCCCATGCCTACTTTGTCTGTCTCAAACTTTCAGAACCTAACAGAAACTTTTCTGGATCTTTGCACCCCTTGATTATACTCATAACAAAGTATCAAGGCCCACTGTGTGATCATCCAGAAACTTTCAAATGCATAGTTTAAATGACAATTCAAAATTGAATCTTTATCATACGGGACGATCCCACTTTTTCAAAAACCACTCAAACAAGCTCAACTTTCAAAACCCAAGCATCTGCAGACTCACCAGCACTAACCTAGCACACCCACCAAAAATCTTTTCAAAATTCAAAACTTGAATTCTTGCGGCCATTTCATCAAACACTTTGCAGACAGAGATCATCAAAATCTTAAACACTATTGTGAGCAGTGATTGAAGCCTAACTTGTCCCCTCTCTAGCTCACAACCATCTCAGTAGATCATCTAGCAAGTTAAACCAAGCACTAGCCTCACTGTAAGCTGGGCAATGATATCAATGGTGAACAGCCGAAGCTGACCATGCCACCCTAGTGGAGACAGCAAGCTAGAAGGAGATTTAGCCGTGCCAACCTTGTCTGGGAGGCAGCCCACCGTCCACTGTCGCCAAAGGCCTCTTCGAACCCTACCAGCCACTGGACCACACGCACGGACCGCGCCCAGCCCGCCAGCAACCATGCCGAGCATGCGCCAGAGCGCCACCCTCGACCGAAGCCCACAGACCGCGTGCCGCCCTTGCCGCGTGCATACGTGATCATCACCATCCCAGCAACCCCGCAGACACGCTCGTTCACCGCCGCACGGACCACGCGCGTTGTGCGCCATTAAATTCTCCGTCTGGCATGCGCAGAGCACCGTCGCGTTCCGACCAAACCGCACCGCCCCATGTCTCGCCACCATGTCGTTGAGCATCGCCAGGGAGCACCGCACCGCCCCTATCGCCGGCCATGCCTCTAGCCGCCCGTAGCCATGTCGCCACCGTCGCCTGCCCATCCCGTTCGGTCTCGCAGTCGCGACTATAAATAGAGGCCACCCCCAGCCTAATTGAGCACACCATCTCACTCCCCTCTCCTCACTGATCGTGCCACCCCGTTCCCGGAGGAAGGCGAGCAGCACTTCGCCGGAATTTCACCGGAGCCCGCCTCCTCTGGAGAAGAAGGGAGACAGCGATTGGAGCCGCCTCAGGAGAAGCTACCGGTACCAGGAGAACCGCCGTAGTCGACTTCGTCGTTCGCTCGCCTCGTCGACCCTCGCTTGAACCCCGGTGAGCCCCCAACGACCCCCACTGGCCATGCTAGGTTTCTGTCTCGCCGGCGTTGCCCAACATCGACGATGACCCTCAGCCATTGGATTAGAACCAGATCGAACGCGCCACATCGCCCCATACTGTAAGATCCCTCCTTTGTAAAGGAAAAGGATCTCTGTGATTGCAATGCTAGTCCCTGGATCATTGCTAGCATCCACAGTTTAAGATGAAGTACACAGATACAAAGGTCATTTATTACATCCATTCCAGAGATAAAACGTAGTCTTTTACAACTCAAGGCCACATGCCTAATAGAAGAGTTTTGGAATAAGTAAATAAACATAAGTCTTCATCTTCATGTGCCACAGGCAAGCATGTTGAGTTTAGACTCATGACACCTAATCATCATCGGAGTAACCTGCAACATCACAAGTTACAGCCACACTGGGTCAATACTTTGGAAAAGTATTGGCAAGTGATACCTTAGTAAATTTTGAGTGGACTATATTACTATATGCATTTTTGGCTAAGTGTAGCTTGGCTTGCTTTGCTAAAAATAGGTTTTTCCTATTAGTTGAAATCTCTAAGTTTTTCTTTGTCAAAAACTTTCCCAAGAAACCACCAATAGACATTGGGGTCCTTTACCCTTGTTCACCCACAAGTTTTACTTTGAAGTTGGAGTGATGAGATTCTTGATAGCTTCCATGTCTTGATGCTCAAGTTGTCCATTACCATGGACTTGGCTAAGTACTTAGATTTTTCCATCTGTAGAGGTTGTGCACTTTCCCCACCAGACTTGGTTTCCCAAGACAGGACCTTTCAGAAGCCTTTCCTTAGCCAAATGGACGCGCTCCAACCTATCATTCCCACTACCACCAACTGTCCAAAAGGCTAAGTTCTAGCAACCTATATGATCAAGGCAGAGCCCATATTGCCAAGTGGTTGCACTATAAGCTTCTCAACACTTGGCCTCCAAATCCCTTTGTGCCTGGGTGGCATACCACAAGTGTGATACACAAGGTAAACCATATCCATGGGCCTTGTGTAACCACTCAACCAAAAACCACCATTCAAGTCCCACTCCACCCAGGAGGTTCATTGTCTTAGTTGTTTTATTAAGAAAAACTTAAGTCCAAAGACTTAGAAATATTTTCATCATAGCATGTATATACTTTACCAACCCTTGTTTGCTACTAGCTAGGCTAAACATGGCATAGTAACTTAACTTAGGAAATTCCCTAGCAATTCTACAATTCTACAACTACTTAGGATTTCCCAACATAGCATTTGGCAAAAGTAACATGCAAGACTTAGCAAAATATTTCTAATGCTTATACAAAATATAGGGATTGAAATATTCATGAAGTACCACTTGCCTTGGTAATGGGGAGAGGAGCACTCTTCACAATCACAGTCACTAGCAAAATCTACACAAAAATTTGTAGCACCAAATTACACACAATTTCATATACAAACAAAAATATGAATGCATGCATGCAAGAAAATGCTAAGTGATGATTTTTTGAAAACTCCACCAAGCAAGTGCATGATACAGAAACATAACCAAGTCAAAAACTTGCTAACTAAACTTATTTAGCACTAAAACAAAATACTAAACAAAATCTATACTCAAAATAGTCCTAAACAAGTTTCTGCATAAAAAGTCATTTTAATAGAAACTTTTTATTAAACACATTGCAGATTCAGAAAGGGCTTGTCTCCCTGATTCCAACGGTATAAAGTTTGCAAAAATCTAACGTGGGAATCAAAAGTTATAGCCTTTTGAAATTTGGATCTAAATCTGATTTGAATTCTGTTTTTGATTTAAACTCTAGCCACGCGTCATGATTCTATTAGGCGTACTGCGTGCCGTTCGGATCGCTTGCTAGCCGTAGGATCTAACTAACGACGCACGGTCCAGATCTAGCATAACGGTTCGATTAGTGATTCTATCGCAAGCGTTGGATCTAGATCCAACGACTCTCGAGCATGCGACCATGTCCTGGCGGTAGCCTTGGCGTCGGCGGGCGCTTCGATCAGTGGGCTGGCGTTCTAGGTCGCGTGCGAGTGGGGGAAGGGTCTTACCAGAATCGCGGTGGCGTGCTGAAGCTCAACGTGGCATTGGTTTGTGAAGGGGCGTGCGGGGTCGTCGAAGATTCCTCGCCGGAGTTTGCGAACGCGTCGGGCACGGTCAGTCGTTGACGTTGGCGAGGTTCCTCGTTGCTCTAAGCCAAAATAAGGGTACTGTTAGATGCGCAAGACGATGGGGATTCTAGGCGCATTAGTCAGAGGGCAAGGGGAGGTGGCTACTTACGGGGAGATGTCGCCGGAGTTCGTGCAGAGAATGGTGGCGGCCAGTCGTCGATGTTGCTGGAGCTACGGATCATGCGAGGGCAAGTGGGGAGCGTTAGTAGGTGCGCAAAGACTTGCTGAACTTGATAGTATGAACTAGAGACAGAGGGGAACATGGAGCTCACCGGAATTCCTCGGCGCAGTCGTCGGAACAGCGGCGGCGTCGTGCGAGTTGTGGGCAGCCTAGTGGCGTGAAGGAGAAATTGTTTGAGGGGAAATGGTCGCGAGAGTGTGGGGATTTTATAGCCAGAGGCTCGACAAGAAACACTCGCTGCATCAATGCAATTAACCTTGCGAAATCAGTGCAGCAACGGGCAGCGGCGGAGTTCGTGCGCGGAATCTGGGGAAGACGATGCTGACGTGGAGAGGGCCCGTCGAACGCTTGAGAAAGGAGGTGGGGTCTGCTGCCGGCTGTGTGGGTCTTCCGCTGCGTCTGAGAGGGAGAAGAATGGCCCGGGTGGGCTAGCTGGGCCTGTTCTGATGCTAGGCCAGAATCCTGGCGCCTATCCCTTTTCTTTTGTTTACTCCTTTTCTTTTTCTGTTTCAATTTTCTGAATTGATTTTCAAATGAATTTGAGTTCCATTTGAATTCAAATCTTCTTGGGATTTTGCAGTGAGCAGTAGTCTCAAATATAGGCATAAAGTCATGTGGTTGCTTTGCAAAGGCTTGGTCAAGCTTGGAGAACAAAATATCAGAGACTTGTCACTTGGTTTGCAAAAATTTGAAAAAGGGTTTTTGAAACTATTCCCAATTTGTAAAACTTGGTCTAAAACCACACTCAATCCTTTCTATAAGGAAGACAAACAAGCTAGGTTTACAAACATTCAAACTTTCAAAATGGTGATGGCCATTTGATTTAAGTTGCTCACATAAAATCATAGCACTATGTGCTTCTGTTTTCCTGAAATGAGTTTGAAATTGATCTCAAATCTATATGCATGCATGAATGATATGCAACTTTGAAATCATGATTTTAGGGATGTTACAAATCTAACCCCCTTAAGGTGAATCTCGCCCTCGAGATTCGGATTGGCTAGCAAATAGGTGAGGGTGGTCTTTCCGAAGATCATCTTCTCTTTTCCATGTTGCTTCCTCTTCGGAATGATGATTCCATTGCACTTTGCAAAACTTGATAGTCTTTGTCCTTGTGACTCTTTCTGCAGTCTCAAGAATCTTGACAGGCTTTTCTTCATAAGTGAGATCACTTTCTAGTTGAACTTCTTCCAAAGGTATGGTATCCTTCAAAGAAGTTTCTTCCATTTCTGGGTGACATTTCTTAAGCTGACTCACATGAAACACATTATGGACTGCTGATAGAGATGCTGGAAGTTCAATTTCATAAGCCACTTCTCCTTTGCGACTTAGAATCTTGAATGGCCCAACATATCTTGGTGCCAACTTTCCTTTGACTCCGAATCTTTTCACTCCACGGAGTGGTGATACTCTAAGATAGGCTCTATCACCAACTTCGTAGGTGACTTCTCAACGCTTAGGATCTGTGTAGCTTTTCTGTTGGGACTGTGCTATCTTCAACCTGTCCTTAACCAATTTGACTTTCTCTTCGGCTTCTTTGATAAGATCTCGCCCGAATAAACTTCTTTCTCCCACACCATTCCATAACAATGGGGTGGTACTCTTTCTTCCGTAGAGAAACTCAAACGGTGCCATTTCAATGCTGGCTTGATAGCTGTTGTTATAAGAAAATTCTGCGTAAGGCAGACTTTCATCCCAACTTGCTCCATAATCTAGGGCACATGCCCTCAACATGTCTTCCAAAATTTGATTTGTCCTTTCTGTTTGTCCATCGGTTTGAGGATGAAAAGCAGTGCTGAATTCCAACCTCGTTCCCAAAGACTCATGTAGCTATCTCCAAAAATGGGAAGTGAATTGGGTTCCTTTATCAGACACAATACTCTTAGGCACACCATGAAGACATACAATTCTACTCATGTAGATTTTGGCTAACTTGGCACTTGTATAGGTTGTCTTCACGGGTATGAAATGAGCCACTTTAGTTAGGCGATCCACTACTACCCATATGGAATCATATCCTGATCTGGTCCTTGGTAATCCGGTAATGAAATCCATACCAATTTTGTCCCATTTCCAATCAGGAATAGGTAGTGGTTGAAGCAAACCTGCTAGTTTTTGATGCTCCACTTTTACTCTACTACACACATCACACAAAGCAATATGTTCGGCGATGTCTCTATTGAGATTGTTCCACCAAAACCTTTCTTTCATGTCCATGTACATTTTGGTGTTACCCAGATGAATAGAATACGGAGAGTTGTGTGCTTCCTGCAAAATCAGTTTCCGTAACTCCGGATCTTGTGGAACACAGATACGTTTCCCATGCCATAAAGTACCCTGTTCGTCTTCATGGAAATTTTTAGCTTTCCCTTGGCCAATATTTTTCTTAATCTCTTCAATTTCCTTATCAGTCTTCTGAGCTTCTCGGATCTTGTCCAACAAAGTGGGTTGAACATCCAAAGACATGAGATGTCCTTCAGGCACAATCTCCAATCTGAGTTCTCTGAATTGGGTACACAAATCATCTGGAAATTCTCCTTTGGTAAGGCCATTCACAAACACCTTACGACTTAGAGCATCTGCTACAACATTTGCTTTACCGGGGTGGTATTGCAAACTTAAATCATAGTCCTTGATAAGCTCTAACCATCTTCTTTGCCTCATATTGATTTCCTTTTGGGTGAAGATATACTTCAAACTTTTGTGGTCCGTGAACACTTCACAACGCTTTCCCAAAAGGTAATGTCTCCATGTTTTGAGTGCATGAACGACAGAGGCTAACTCTAAATCATGAGTAGGATAGTTCACCTCATGAGTTTTGAGTTGTCTCGAGGCATAAGCTACAACTTTACCGTCTTGCATAAGTATGGCACCCAAACCTTGATGAGATGCATCACAATATACTTGGAAATCCTTTTCCAAATCTGGCAGACATAAAACTGGTGCTGTCACAAGTCTTTTTTTCAACTCCTGAAAGCTGACTTCATAACCTTCAGACCAAGCAAACTTCTTGTCTTTCTTTAGCAATTCAGTCATGGGCTTAGCTACTTTAGAGAAATTCTCGATGAACCTTCTGTAGTAACCTGCTAAGCCAAGGAAACCGCGAACTTCTTTTACATTCTTGGGAGATTCCCATTCAGTCACAGCTGAAACCTTAGCAGGATCAACTGCTACACCATCCTTTGTCATAACATGACCAAGAAAACCAACTTCTTCTAACCAGAACTCACACTTGCTGAATTTGGCATAAAGTTTATGCTCTCTCAACTTCTCAAGTATCAAATGCAAGTGTCCTTCATGCTCTTGTTTGCTTTTGGAGTAGACTAAGATGTCATCGATGAAAATGACAACAAACTTGTCGAGGAATTCCATGAACACTTTGTTCATCATATTCATGAAGTATGCTGGAGCATTGGTTAAGCCAAAAGGCATTACGGTGTATTCATACAATCCATACCTTGTGGTGAATGTTGTTTTAGGTATGTCTTGTTCTCTTATCTTAAGTTGAAAATAGCCTGACCGAAGATCAATTTTTGAGAACACACAGGCTCCTTCTAGTTGATCAAACAAGTCATTGATTCTTGGCAAAGGATATTTGTTTTTGATAGTTACCTCGTTGAGTGAACGGTAATCTATGCATAACCTTTGGCTTCTGTCTTTCTTCTCCACAAACAAAAATGGGGCTCCCCAAGACGAAGAACTTGGTTGAATGAATCCTTTCTGCAATTGTTCTCCTAGTTGCTTCTTGAGCTCTTTCAGTTCATCAACTGACATTTTATACGGTCTCTTTGCTATTGGGCCAGAACCTGGTACCAAATCTATCAGAAATTCCACATCTCTATCTGGTGGCATTCCTGGCAATTCTTCCGGAAATACATCCGGATACTCACACACGATTGGCACACTGTCCATGCTAACCCCCTTAAGAGAAATAAGCTTACTTCGTTTAGATTCAAAGTTTGACTTGAATTTTATTCTTTTTCTTTCCGGGGTTGTGAGTGTAACGGTACGATTTGCACAATCTAGCACTCCTTCATACTTAGCCATCCAATCCATTCCCAATATTACGTCCAGTCCTTGGGAATCTAGGATTATCAGACTCACTGGGAACTTATGTTTTCCAAACTCTATTACTAGATATCGGCATCCAAGACTTACTATCATATCTCCACCCGGAGAACTAAGTTTTATTGGACACCCAATGTTTTCAGATGGAAACCCATTTCTATCAACAAATGCCTTTGATATGAATGAATGAGATGCACCAGTATCAAAGAGTACAAATGCTGGAATGGAATTGAGTCTGAACTTACCGGCAACAACGTCAGGCTCCTCATAGACCTCCTCCACATTAATGTGGTTCACCTGACCTTTCTGGAAAGGATTGGGCTTGACAGGTCCTTCAACTTTCTTTTCGGGGCACTCATTTGCATAGTGTCCCATCTTCTTGCATTTGAAGCATTCAACCTGACTGATGTCCCTTTTAGCAGGCCGACTTCCACTTCAACTGCCATTTCCACTATGGTGGCTCTTATGTCCACTCTTGTGGTTCTTATACTTGTCATTGTCATGACTGCGGTGATGCTTGTTGTCATGACGGTTGTGGTTGTGGTGCTTGTTGAATTTCCCATGTTTGTGGGATCCTGAGCTTCCACTGTCGTCATAGTGAGATCATTTGTGAGACGATCCCGAGCTGTGCTTGTCGGAGTGTTTCCTCTTCCTACTCTCGACTTGCTTCATTTTATTCTCCAATATAACAGCCTTGTCACAGAGCGACTGATAAGTGGGAACATATGCCACAGCCAGCTGCAGATTCAGCTCATCATTCAAGCCTTCCAGAAATTTTTCCTTTCTTTTGGCATCTGTGTCAACCTCATCCGGTGCATAACGCGCCAGATTGTTGAACTCTTCAATGTATTCAGCCACGCTGCGGTGGCGCTGCTTCAGATTGTGGAACTCTTTCTTTTTCAGGCTCATTATTCCTGATGAGATATGAGCAGTGCGAAAGCCATCTTCAAAGATAGCCCAAGTCACCTCATCTATAGGAGTGGTGATTTGGAAGTTGTCCCACCAAGTGGCGGCTGGCCCTTCTAGCAGATGTGCTGCAAATCTGACCTTTTCAGCGTCCGTGCAGCCCACGGTCACTAAGTCCTTGTTTACAGAACGTAGCCAATCATTGGCCACCATGGGATCAGTCGTCCCCGAGAACTTAGCTGGCCTCAAACGCAGAAATCTGGTGAGCATATCAAAGCCTGGAGGGTTGTTGTTGTTGTTATTGTTGTTGTTATTGGGGTTGTTGTTGTTATTGTTATTCTGGTTCTGGATGAATGTTGTCATCATATGCATGAGCTGAGTTTGAGCATTCATCATTTGCTGCATTTCTGGTGTTATGTTGTTGTTGTTGGGGTTGGGGTTTGCACGACAGGGAGGCATCTATGGTTTGTTCAAATAGAGATAAGAATGAGATACCCATAGATGTTTTTATGCACATTACATCACAGAAGCAAACACAAGCATGCAACAGAAGATAAAAGTTCAACAACCAAATAACAAGTTCTCAAAGTAAAACACACAAGTGGCAAGCCATCCACATGTCGGATGGTCCAATAACAAGTTCACAAATAACAAGTATGATAATAAAAGATAAACGAGTAGTCAAGTCTACTCATCAGCATCAATCTCCTCCTTGACAAAGGTAAGACCTGCATTCTCCATCGCGGTCTTGTTCTCCTCAATGGTACTGATCAAGGACTCAATCTTGGCCTTGAGAGCCCTCTTCTGGGAACAAAGCCTCTCAATCACCATCTGCTGCTGCTCTAGCTCGAAATCCTTGGACTTCAGTTCTTCAGTCATGTCCTGGATCTTCTTGTTCCTATCCTGGACGCGTTTCTCCTGACTCTTGAACTTCCGGTCCTGGGTCTCGAACTTCGCCTCCATTTCCTTGACTATCTCGTCCTGCTGTGCGAAAAGCTTGTCCTTCTCGCGAAGCTGCACCTGGAGCTCATCATTGCTGAGCATGACATTGGTCCTGTCCATGTCCACGTGCCTAATGAGAGACTCTAAGTCCTGGAGATAGAGACGTATCGGCTCTGCTGCGTCCCTCGAGTCATCCTCGAAGTCGATGGACTCTCCATCCTCATCACGTCTTCCGAAGACGTGGAAGTGGGTGCCTCTAACCTGTTGGGAGTGACGGCCTAGTAGACGTCCTATCAGATCCTGCATGACTACCTCCATGCCTCTCTCCCTGTCATCGTGCATAAGCTTGAAGACGATGGCCTCCGTAGTAGGCTCTGTCTGGCGTCCGGGCTGGTTCACCTTGAAGCCCCAGAGGTCCTTCCTCTCGAACTTGGTGAGTGGATGCACCATGATGGTGGGAAGAGGGAGATCGAGAAAAGTGGTAAGCTCAACGATACGAGGACCAAAGCGGGTAACCTGGAACTCCTCAACAGTGCTGATGGTAATAGGCATCTATTTATAAGACAGAAAAGTTAGAACAACACTATTTAAGATAAAACAAGGACAAACATCACATACACATCTTTGGAACACAAAATCACACAAGTCATGCATACATGAATCCATTACATCAACCAAGGTACAAATTTATTTAAGGTATCATTTTGGAAAATAAGGTGATAGGTGGTGGTCCAACTAACGAAGTGCGTTTACAATCCTATCTCACTGGATCTGTTGGCTCACACAATGTTCCTAGAGGCAATCAGCCTATCTTGTTCACATGATTCCATCACTAAGTCTATAATATCTCCCCTTAAGGTTTGGTTAGTGGCTTCCAACTCTTGGGTATGCTCCTTCTCTTTCTCTAAGTCTCTTTGGAGGTTGAGCATTCTGCACTTGACTCTAGCACTAAGTTCTTTGATAGTCCTCTAAGCTGCTTCTCTTGCTGACTCAAAGAATGTGGTGTGCATCACAGTGTTGGTGTACATGCAGAATCCTCTTTCTTTGTGGTTGTCTTCCTTGTTTTTGTACAAGTGAAGTTGCACCCACTAGTACTCCACTCCTTCATCCATCACTGGAAAGCCTTTGTACACAGCTGCACCATGTGCTTCCATTGTCACCATGAGGTCCTTGAGAATTTTGGGAAACTCAGTTTCACACTCCAAGGTTATGGTCATGAGTGGTCCTTTCTTCATGGCTTCGTTGATGGAGTTCATCTACAAATAGAGATAAGAATGAGAAGATTAGAAAAGTTTACGAGAAGAATAGACAAGTGTAGAAGTAGTTGAAAATTTTCCTTAGTGGTTTCCAATCCTAGGGTCATAATCCTACAGGCAACACAGTGCTCTGATACCATCTGTAAGATCCCTCCTTTGTAAAGGAAAAGGATCCTTGTGATTGCAATGCTAGTCCCTGGATCATTGCTAGCATCCACAGTTTAAGATGAAGTACACAGATACAAAGGTCATTTATTACATCCATTCCAGAGATAAAACATAGTCTTTTACAACTCAAGGCCACAGGCCTAATACAAGAGTTTTGGAATAAGTAAATAAACATAAGTCTTCATCTTCATGTGCCACAGACAAGCATGTTGAGTGTAGACTCATGACACCTAATCATCATCGGAGTAACCTGCAACATCACAAGTTACAGCCACAGTGGGTCAATACTTTGGAAAAGTATTGGCAAGTGATACCTTAGTAAATTTTGAGTGGACTATATTACTATATGCATTTTTTGGCTAAGTGTAGCTTGGCTTGCTTTGCTCAAAATAGGTTTTTCCTATTAGTTGAATCTCTAAGTTTTTCTTTGTCAAAAACATTCCCAAGAAACCACCAATAGACATTGGGGTCCTTTACCCTTGTTCACCCACAAGTTTTACTTTGAAGTTGGAGTGATGAGATTCTTGATAGCTTCCATGTCTTGATGCTCAAGTTGTCCATTACCATGGACTTGGCTAAGTACTTAGATTTTTCCATCTGCAGAGGTTGTGCACTTTCCCCACCAGACTTGGTTTCCCAAGACAGGACCTTTCAGAAGCCTTTCCTTAGCCAAATGGACGCGCTCCAACCTATCATTCCCACTACCACCAACTGTCCAAAAGGCTAAGTTCTAGCAACCTATATGATCAAGGCAGAGCCCATATTGCCAAGTGGTTGCACTATAAGCTTCTCAACACTTGGCCTCCAAATCCTTTTGTGCCCGGGTGGCATACCACAAGTGTGATACACAAGGTAAACCATATCCATGGGCCTTGTGTAACCACTCAACCAAAAACCACCATTCAAGTCCCATTCCACCCAGGAGGTTCATTGTATTAGTTGTTTTATTAAGAAAAACTTAAGTCCAAAGACTTAGAAATATTTTCATCATAGCATGTATATACTTTACCAACCCTTGTTTGCTACTAGCTAGGCTAAGCATGGCATAGTAACTTAACTTAGGAAATTCCCTAGCAATTCTACAATTCTACAACTACTTAGGATTTCCCAACATAGCATTTGGCAAAAGTAACATGCAAGACTTAGCAAAATATTTCTAATGCTTATACAAAATATAGGGATGGAAATATTCATGAAGTACCACTTGCCTTGGTAATGGGGAGAGGAGCACTCTTCACAATCATAGTCACTAGCAAAATCTACACAAAAATTTGTAGCACCAAATTACACACAATTCATATACAAACAAAAATATGAATGCATGCATGCAAGAAAATGCTAAGTGATGATTTTTTGAAAACTCCACCAAGCAAGTGCATGATACAGAAACATAACCAAGTCAAAAACTTGCTAACTAAACTTATTTAGCACTAAAACAAAATACTAAACAAAATCTATACTCAAAATAGTCCTAAACAAGTTTCTGCATAAAAAGTCATTTTAACAGAAACTTTTTGTTAAACACATTGCAGATTCAGAAAGGGCTTGTCTCCCTGATTCCAACGGTATAAAGTTTGCAAAAATCTAACATGGGAATCAAAAGTTATAGCCTTTTGAAATTTGGATCTAAATCTGATTTGAATTCTGTTTTTGATTTAAACTCTAGCCACGCGTCATGATTCTATTGGCGCGTACCGTTTCGTTCCGGATCGCGCTTGCTAGCCGTAGGATCTAACTAACGACGCACGGTCCAGATCTAGCATAACGGTTCGATTAGTGATTCTATCGCAAGCGTTGGATCTACATCCAACGACTCTCGAGCATGCGATCATGTCCTGGCGGCGCGCGGCGTCAGCGAGCGGCGGAGCGCTCAGTCAGCGGCACAAGGAGGATACTACGAAGAAGAATCCGAGGAGAACTTCAACCACTGCTCTGCACAAGGCAAGCTAACACTTGCAATTTAGCAAGCTTATACTGATATTGTGCACGCCAATACTTGCAAGCCTTACTAATCAAGTTGACCTATGCAAGCTACTACTTGCTTGCTACCATGCCACTATATGCCTTAAAGCATATATGATCATAACCACTTGATAAACCAATCCTAGTTTTATTTGCAAGTTTATTAATTTATTTCTTTATCAATGACATGGTTATACCCCACGGGTACATGATCTCAGCATACCTGGTCCAGCCCAAGGAAGGCCCACGACGACTATACGCCGGCCCATGAAGATTTTTGGGTGACCAAGGCCCATGACGCTTTCGGATCCTTGGAGAGCAAGACTAGAGTAGATAGGAAATTCAAAGGGGGTAAAACCCTAGAACCTGTAACCGACTAGGTTTATGCCCGGGACCTGCCTGAGTCTATATAAAGGCTAGGAGGGCACGACCTAGACTCTCTCTCATACTTTCGCATACACACCTCCACGCCATATTGCATCTGCGCACCCCTGTAACATTCGGTTCCGCCATAATCAAGAGCAGACAAGCAGGAGTAGGGCTTTCCCTCCGGGGGCCTGAACCTGGGTAAACCTTGTGTCCCCATGTTGCTTGTTTGCTAACTGTTCCACGATCTCCAGCATCCCCATCTTCTCCAAAACCCAAGTCCATAACAATGGGCATTGATGAGATCAAACCTCGTCAATTGGCGCCGTCTATGGGAACTGGGGACGCTGATTGTGCGATCGTGATGGTCCCATCCCAATCGATCTACAACTCTACGGCAACGGAGAGTCACCTCCGCTTTAGCGCTTTAGACTTCACCGCCCACTCACCGGCCACCATGAAGGACTTTGAGCCCGTAGGCGACGGACTCGAAATCCTGTTCGGGAGCTTCTGCTTCCAGGTGGGGCAAACTGGCACCCTCCGTCTCCCTGAGCTGGTGCCCCTACCATCAATCAGGCCCGCCTCGTGGACCCCACACCCTGTGCTACGCACAACATCATCAACAGATGATTCCTACGACATCAGCAGCTGCAACTCCGATCTGTGTGATCCTCCATCGGATGAAGGGACCTACGGTTCCGGATCTGAAAGTTGCGGTAGCAGCAGACCAATCTACGAGCGCTACCAATGCGCCGTAGTCATACAGGCTGATGGGGATCAGCAAACACCCAACACGCCACCCAACCCGACACCTAACCTGCTAGAGCGAAACAGCGGGAACAGAAGAAGCCAGTCCCCCCCCCACCCGAAGGGGACAACAATGGCCACGTCATCCGCCTTAGAAAAGAAGGATGGGCCCAGGCACGCAACGCTATGGCGGGCAACATAGTCCTGCCTGCAGACTCCTCCCGGGATCTGCTGATGGCCTACCATCTGCTCCTGATCGGGGAGCACAAGAAGCAGGTCAAGATGTAGGAGGTGCTTGACAAACGCAAGCAAGTAGCCTTAGAGTCTAGCGCGCGACGAGCCGCGCTCTCCGCCATGGGCATAGGCTCCATCTCGAACGGCAACCAAGGCAACAAGCACCGCTCTCGGATGGAGAACATGGATCCCAAGGAGCGCCGTGAGGTGACCCGAACCCTCCACTCATCCTTCATGGAGATGGATGCCGACGGCAACGTCATCCCGAAAACGCCGCAGGCTGCGATCATGGCAGCTACAACGTACCTTGTGGCCCACCCACCTCCGGATGGGGACCCAAAAAGAGCCACGCACAAGTCCGCACTTACCGGACTCAGACTCGTCGGATCTGTGCTCCACCAGGAAGCTCCTACGGAGCCAAAGAAGAAAGCTCCAGTCCGGTTCGACCGCAGCCCCACCCCTTCATCCGAAGAAGAGGACCATGACCTTCCTCAAAGGAACAAGAGTTCGCGTCACCGCAACCGCGATTACAACACCAGGGACGCGCTCACACAATGCAAAATCGACAAAGCACGAGCCAAGCGCGCATGCTCGTCTGAATCCGAGATGGACGAAGACGAAGGAGAACTCTGCGGAGCCCGATGCTTCAGCAGATCTGTGCGACGAACAAGGATGCCGCGAAATTTCAAACTTCCTTCGGATACTCCGAAATTCGACGGCACACAGGACCCAAAGGCATGGCTCAGCGACCACCTGTCATCCGTCAATTTGCACGGCGAAAACAAGGAAACCGCCATGCAATGCCTTCAACTGCAGCTGACAGGAGCGGCCCGGATCTGGCTTAGAAGCCTATCTTCAGGGTCCATCCAAAGCTGGGATGAGCTAGCTTACAGCTTCATCCGAAACTTCAAGGGCACCAGCAAGAGGCCCGCCTCAATCGAAGAGTTGCGAGCCTGCACTCAACGAACGGGCGAATCCATTCGCTCGTACATACTACGCTGGTCCAACACCAAGAACTCTGCAGCGCACATCTCTGAAGAGAGAGCCATCGACGCCTTCAGGGACGGCATCAAGCGCCAAGACTTCAAGGAGGAAATCGGGCGCGTCAAGCCCAAAACACTCGACCACCTCATGGACATCGCCAACAGGTGGGCTGACGGTGAAGACTCCATCCACCGAGCACAATCGAAAGAAGAGGACAACTATGGCCGACGACGAGAGCGCCGTAGCAAGAGAAGATCGCGCGTCTATGACGATCGCGATGGACCCGACATGGTCGCGGCCGGCTACGCCGATCGCCAAGCGACACCAACCGCAATGGAGGATACCGCGGAGGAAACTTCATGACGGAGACGCCAACCACGGTCGTGGCAGCGCGCGACGCGATAATGGACCGTCGACATCGAAAAACTTTGGCCCATGCACAATCCACTTCTACATCGACAAGCGGGATGGCAAGAAGAAGGCAAGCCACATGCTCAAGGACCGCCGAGTTCGAAACTCGGTGAAAGCATGGTCGGATGAGGAGCAAGCTCCACTTCTGGATTCGAACGCACCGCCGGGTGAGATAGCGCATGGAGCTCCTCCACCGCCACCTGGAGGAGGCCCGAACCAACCACTTGCACCAGCACAGAACAACGCTGGGAACGGGTATCCCCACGAAAGGAGCCACGATGATCCGGAAGGCGCCCACGAATAGGTGCGAGAAAATCACCGACAGATCAACTTTGGCGTGGCAACTCCACCGCCATCCTCGAGTACCTCGGATCGAGTCCTTCATCACGTTGATCATTCGGATCACCTTGCCAGATCCCTCGCCCAGGTCATGCTGCCACGGTCTTTGCAGATTGGAGGTTTTGAGATGAGCGTCTTCATGGACGGCGGCGGCGCATCAACCTGATGTTCGCAAGTACTCTAGCAACAATGCGGATCCCGCGATGCAGCTCGGAACACAACGTTCCGTTCCACGGCATCGTCCCAGGAAAGGGCATATTCCCCTGGGCAAAATATGGCTCGACGTCATCTTCGGCAAACCGGACAACTTCCGACTCGAGCGACTCGAGTTCGAAGTCGTGGACTGGCCATCACAATACCACGCCATCCTCGGGCATGTAGCATTCGCAAGGTTCTTGGCTGTCCCAAACTACGCATACCTGCTACTCAAGATGCCAGGACCAAAGGGCGTCATCACAATCCACGGGAGCTTCACCCGATCGGACCAATGCGACAGGGATTTCAACAGAATCTCTCAATCATTCGGCATGCAGGAGGAGCTCGTAAGGCTCCGCGAGGTGACGGACAATGGGGCACCCCCAGTCGCACGACAAAACGCACCTGACATGTCCTTCGACTCCACCGTCAACACGAAGAAGGTGCAGGTCCATCCGACGGATGCCTCCAAGACGGCGCTGATCGCCAATGACCTCAGCCCCGCATAGGAAAGCGCGCTCGTCGAATTCCTCCGTGAGCGCTGGGAAATCTTCGCCTGGTGTCCTGCGGACATGCCAGGAGTTCCCAGAGAATTCGCCGAGCACGCACTCAACGTCTTTCCAGACACCAAGCCTGTCAAGCAGTCCATCCAAAGACTGTCCGAGCCACGGGCCGAAGCCATCGGGAAGGAAATAAACAGGCTACTCGCCGCAGACTTCATCAGGGAGATCAAAGAAAGCGAGTGGCTCGCAAATACAGTGATGGTTCCCAGGAAGGACACGGATATCCTGCGGATGTGCGTGGACTTCACGTCGCTGAACAAGCACTGCCCAAAGGACCATTTCCCTCTTCCTCGGATCGACCAGATCATCGATTCGACCGCAGGATGTGAGAAACTCTCCTTCCTCGACGCCTACTCAGACTACAATCAGATGCGACTCAAAGTCAAAGATCAAGAAAAAACGGCGTTTATTACACTGTTCGGAGTGTTCTGCTACAACATAATGCCCTTTGGGCTAAAGAACGCAGGTGCCACGTACCAGCGATGCATGCAGGCATGCCTCAAGGACCAGATCGGTCGCAACGTCCAAGTCTATGTTGACGACATAGTCATAAAAACCAGGGAGGCAAGAACACTCATCGACGATCTCCGCGAGACGTTCAATAACCTCGATCCCTACAGGATCAAGCTCAACCCCGAAAAATGCGCCTTCAGCGTCCCATCAGGCCAGCTACTTGGGTACTTCATCTCTCAGCGAGGGATCAAGGCGAACCCGAAGAAAATCACGGCCATCATGGCAATGGAGAAGCCGAAAAACCTCAAAGGTGTCCAGCAGCTCGCAAGACGAATAGCGGCGTTGAGCAGATTCATCAGCCGCATGGGCGAGAAGGCCATGCCATTCTACCAGCTGCTACGCAAGGCAGATAAATTCGAATGGACGCCCGAAGCCGAAGACGCGTTCGGAAGCCTCAAACGGCTACTTTCCACCTCGCCCGTTTTGGTCACGCCAAAGGAGCGCGAGCCTCTGCTGATGTACATAGCAGCCACACACCAGGTGGTGAGCACCGTGCTAGTGGTCGAACGACCCAAAGAAGGCAAGACCCATGGGGTCCAACGCCCAATCTACTACCTCAGCGAGGTACTGACGCCAACAAAACAGAGGTACCCTCACTACCAGAAACTCGCCTACGGCGTGTTCATGACGGCTCGACGGCTGAGCCATTACTTCCAGGAGCACCAGGTGATGGTCGTCAACGAAGCACCCCTGAACAGCATCCTGAATAACCCAGAGGCCACAGGACGCGTGGCCCTGTGGGGCATCGAGCTGTCACCCCTGGACATCATCTACGAGAAGCGACTCGCAATCAAATCTCAAGTCCTCCTAGACTTCCTTGTACATTGGATGGAGCTGCAGCTGCCAGACACCCCAGACATGTCGTAGTCATGGACGATGCACTTCGACAGCTCCAAGCGTGAAGCTGGAGCAGGGGCAGTCATCTTGACCTCCATGAGGCGACGGATGAAGTACATCCTCCGGATGAAATTCCGAGCTTCCAATAACGAGGCTGAATACGAAGCCCTCATCCACGGCATGAGGATGGCAAAGATCTGCGGCGCAACGCTCCTGGTTATCTACGGTGACTCCAACCTCGTCGTCCAGCAGACGATGAACGAGTGCGACGCACACGCCGAAAACATGATCGCGTACCGCGCACTCTACAACACACTCGAAGGAGAATTCGACGGCTGCGAGCTTCGGCACGTTGGAAGATAAAGCAACGAGGAAGCCGACAGACTCGCCAACATCGGCTGCACTTGCACAAAGGTGCCACCGGGTGTGTTCCTCGAACAGATCTGCGTGCCATCCATCAAGCGGAAATTCCCTAAGGGATCATCGGAAGAAGCAGAGCACTCGGGGGCTACGCTGCCTGAAGGACACGAAGGACCCGAGAAACTGGACACAGAGGTCGCTATGGTCAACCTGATGCAGGTCATGGCAGTCGAAGAAACTTGGACGCGACCGTACCTCCAGTTCTTGATAAACGGAGAACTGCCTGACAGCCCGACGGATACCCGGCGCATATCTCGTCGGTCTAAAGCTTTCACCATCATCAATGGCGAGTTATACAAGCGCAGTATTACGGGTGTGCTACAAAGGTGCTTCGCCATCGGTGACGGGAAAACCATCCTCCAGGACATCCACGAGGGCATCTGCGGCCATCATGCAGGCAGCCGCTCCCTTGTCGCCAAAGCTCTACGAGCTGGATTCTACTGGCCAACGGCCATGAGCGATGCAAAGGACATCGTCCGAAGATGCAACGGGTGCCAAAGGTTCGCCGACAAACCGCACGCACCCGGGTCAGAGCTCAGACCCATACCTATAGCCTGGCCCTTTGCTCAATGGGGCCTCGACATGATCGGCAAACTTCCAAAGTCCTCGAAAGGAGGGCACGTTTACCTCCTGGTCGCAGTCGATAAATTCACCAAGTGGGTCGAAGCCATGCCGGTTACCAACCAAAAGGGCAATACCGCCGTCAAGTTCTTCAAATCCATTGTCTACAGGTTCGGCGTACCGCACAGCATCATCACCGACAATGGATCGAACTTCATCTCCAAAGAATTCCAAGACTTCTGCGAAGGCCTCGGGATCAACATCACATACGCCTTAGTGGCTCACCCGCAAACGAACGGACAGGTCGAAAAGGCCAATGGCCTAATCGGCGCTGGCATCAAGAAGCGCCTCATGAGCCCACTCGAGCGAAAGGCCGAAGCCTGGACGGAAGAGCTACCATCCGTCCTATGGAGTTTGCGCACTACGCCAAACAGCTCCACCGGCTACACGTCGTTCTTCATGGTGCACGGAGCCGAAGCCGTGCTACCAGCCGAAGTACGCCATCAGGTCCCCCCGGGTCGTCGCTTACAGCGAAGCCGAATCCATGGCTGCACTCGAAGACGTCGTTGACACACTCAACGAGGCAAGAGACGTAGCAGCAGCTCGATCAGCGGTGTACCAGCAGAGTCTCCGCAACTACCACAGCCGCCGGCTGCGCCCAAGGTCCTTCGTCGAAGGAGACCTCGTCTTGCGACTCAAGCAAGAACGATCGAAGAAATTCGAGTCACCATGGGAAGGACCCTACATCATCACCGAAGTCATCCCAGGTGGCGCCTATCGCCTCAAGCACGTGGAGTCTGGAGTCGCATACTCCAACCCATGGAACATCGCGCACTTGCGACGATTCTACCCCTAGCTATCTACCCCTTTTACTTTCAATAAGGCTTTTCAGCCAAGGCTACTCAGTCGAACAATGTACTTCCTCCATTGCGATATAAATAAAGCTAAGTGTCTCGCCCCAAAATTTCGTTCAATATTCGCAACTTTACTTCATGCTACAAACGCACTCGGGGGCTCCCCCCACCTCACAATTTCATCGACTGAGGATAACACGTGTACACCTAAATAGCTGACAACGTCAGGCTAACGAAAAGGACACGTACTCAAACAAAGCACTGTGTGCTCAAACAACAACCAAACCTTTATAACAAAGGGCACAACATGCCCAGTCGAAATATACAAATTTTACATCTATCTCTTTTACAGGTACTACCTATTCTGAAGAATAACTTGAGCACGCTGCTCAAACAAATCTACGACCTGTTCGGCATACTGCCTTACAGCCGCGTAATGCGGACGCATATCCCACTCGCCACCATCCGGCCGAAGAGGTGGCCCAGCCGCTACAGCAGACAGATCTACATCAGGACGATGCAGCCTAACAAGAGACAGTGCAGCCTTCACCCCTGCGACGAGCTGCTGCCTCACCAATTCCTGGACACGAGTCACGCTCCGAAATCTAGACAGAAGACCAGAAAGGGTTGTTGGCACACCATCCAGAGGAAACATCACATGCAGAACCGACGAGAGCAAAGTCTGCACTTGACGAAGCACCCGCGATACTTGGTGAACGCGATCCTGCACCGTTGCTAGAGCCATGGCACGGTCGCGATCCATCCAGAAGAACCCGCCAGCTTCCATGTCCTGTTGAGTCAAACAATTGACCCGAACAACAACACGCTCTTTCTCCTCCCTTGGAGCAAGGTTAGCACCTGTGATACTCGCACAAAAGTAAGAAGCAAGCCAAGAATACGCATCTGAAGAAATGAGCTGCAGCTCGAAAACAAAGAACAACTTACATTGCAGCTGCTCAGACAGTCGAAGCAGTTCCGCCATCAAATACTCCTCTCTGGCTACACCACGATCTGCCTTGGACTTCCAAACATCGGCGTGACCACGCACCCCAAGCAACTCCTTCTCAAGACTACGAACGCGGTCTCGAAGAAAAGCAAGTTGTGACGAATCATCCAAAGATGGCCGCAGCCGCGCTGCAGGCGAGGTGTCAACGGGATCAGCACCACAAGGAACCTAGAGCAGCAGAAAAGAAAAGGACATAAACACTCAGAAGGCGAAGAACACCACTCAACAAAATTCATTAAGTGGATAAATGCCACTGCGTGGCACAGGGATTTTGTTTCCTCAACATAATTACAGCAAAATAAAATTACAAACTATCCTATGGCTACAGCGCCTAATACGCGGCGCCCTGAGTCGCCTCGGAGCCAGATTGCCTCGCCTTGGCTTCCCCTGTTGCCGTAGCACGTACTCGGCCAGCAGATCAATCAGCTTGGGCCCATATCACTTGCAGCGAGCAGAATAGGTAGCGAAGGCTACCTCGGATCCATCCGTGGTCATCGGCATCCGGGAGGTGATCTGGGGAAGGTCCAGCTCCGCTCCAGCCGCCAGGGCCATCGCCAGCCCGACGGACGTGCCGATGCCCTTCTGCTTGCGCTTATGCGCGCAGCGCCGGTGACAATGCCTCCGCCAAGGCGTCAACATCATCAAGAGCCGTGCCCTTGGGGACAAGCTCCTTGTAGAAGCGGCCAAGGACCTCCTTGGCCTTGGCAAGTGAGTCGACAGCGGTCTTTGCAGCGATCTTCGACCGCTGCAGTAGCATCATCTAGAGCACTCCCGTGCTCCAGAGCGCTGCGGTCAAATTCGATGCCTGCGGCATATGAGACAATAAAGAAAAGGAATGAAGAAAGCACCCAGAAGAAAGACAAGAAAAACAAATGGGGCAAAAGAAGATACTCACCCAAAATAGCCTTGGCAACAGCCATGAGCTTGCCCGCCACCTCTCTTTCACGCGCAGCCGCAGCAGTAGCAAGCTACTCCTCGCGGTCCGTGGCCTCCTGCTGCAAGCGCTCCTTAGCCTCGGCCGCAGTAGCCAGCTCTAGCTCGAGGCGCTCCTTCGCACCAACGGCGACCTCGGCCTTCTTCTCCGCTTGACCAAGGCTCTTTTTGAGAGCATCAATCTCACGAAGGGAGGTGTTATGCTCCTCTGCAGCCAAAAAACACAGGTGTCAGATAACAGGACAAGAATACACGAAGAAGCAAACATCAAAAGCATAACAGTACCTTGAAGCTGTTTGAGGCTGGCCTCCAGCACCAAGTGCTCCTGCACCAGTCGCTTAGCATCCTGCACAAAAGGCTGCAGGAAGAAGACCTACCAGTCAGAAAAAGGGCTCGGGGGCTACGCCCAACAGGAAAGAACAGAAGCAAAATACACACACGAAGACGCTCGGGGGCTCCCCTCGAGACTCAAAGGAAGAACAAAACAAGAAAACTCTTTCACAAACGCTCGAGGGCTCCACTCATGGCAGGAGACTTACATGATCCGCGGGCGACGTCGAAGGTCCGCTAGCAAAATTCTGAGGCGCAACCACCTCAACCTCCTACAGAGGAGGATTCGGAGCAGCACCCTCAGAAGTTTCCACCGTCTGAGGAGGAGGAGACACAACCTTCGACTCCCCCATCATCTCTCGAGCATCATCACTGGAGGAATCGTTGGAAGAGTGCCTGCACAAGGACACATTAGCACAAACACAAAGTCAACAACATAGAAATAGCAGTATAGAGGAAACTTACGAGTCCAACGAGCTCAGGTTGAATACAGGAGGGGTCCTCCGGACCCTCTTCTCCTCTTTCTTCTCTTCCTTCTTCTCTTCCTTCTTCCGCTTTGCTGGCGGGTGTGGCGCTACATCCTGCACAGGAAGAGCAGGAATAGGAGAGGAAGATCCTCCATGCCCATCACTATGACGCTCAAGAACCAGAGGATTCCTAGGAGTCGGAGGAGTCGAAGCATCCGAAGACTCGCTGGAGCTCCGCGATCGTTTGCGGGTGTGGTCCTCGCTCGACTCGTTGGCCTCTTAAGCCGGAGATCATGCCGATGGCAGCTCAGACATGGAATCCACCACATCATTATCCGGAGCATCCGGAAAGATTTCGGGCAATGGTGGCACCATGCCCGGCACCTTGAAGCTCTGCAGAAAAGAAGAGACGTTGTTAGCAAACAAAAGAAAATAAACATGCAGCCAACAAAAGCGCTACGCGCACGAATCTACACCTGTGGAACAGGAAGCAAAGAAGAAAATGGAGGAGTCAGCGATTTCCTCGGGATATCCTCTCCAGCCTTGAACTTCAGCAGCGTACGAAGGGCCCTATCGAGATCTCCCTGGGAGAGCTTCTCGGCCGAAACTCGTGTCGTATCACGGTGCCCAGCATAAAGAAACATCGGGTGCGCCCTAGCCTGGAGGGGCTGCACCCGATGCTCGAGAAACGTGCGGATGATATCCACACCGTTCACTTCTTTCTCCGGAATCAACTGGAGATCCTCCACTCGACGGTAGAGGGCCTCTATCTCCGCTACCTCGCCGTCCAAGATCTGGTTTTTCCAGGACCTCTTCGGCTCGATTATTTGGGAGGAGTCGAAAGGAGCAAGACCAAAATGCTGCCCAGCCACTGTGGTGTCGCGAATGTAAAACCATCGCCTCCGCCAGTACTGGACAGATTCGGACATAGAAAAAGAAAAGAAAAGAATATTGTCCTTGAGGGAAATGATGCAACCCCCAATGGGATACACACCATCTGAACCAGATTGCCTCTTCACGGAATAGAGTTTCCGAAAGAGGCCAAAGTGAGGCTCAATGCCGAGCCAGCACTCGCAGAGGGTGATAAAACAAGCAATGTGAAGTAGCAAATTGGGGGAAAGATGATGCAGTTGGATGCCATAGAGAAAGAGCAGCCCACGAAGGAAGTCATGGACTGGGAAGGAAAACCCACGAATAACGAAGGCAAGGAACATAACCCGATACCCAGCGGGGGACGAGGGATTACCTTGTTGCCTGGGAGTTTGACGACCTCCCTATCCTGCGGGATCAAGCCCCGCTCGCGAAGCCTGCGGAGGTCACTCTCTCGCGTCTCTGATCGCCGCCAACCACCGTCGGTGACACGGGTAGCGGTGGCGCCCTTTTTCCCTCCGGCGGCGCTGGTACCAGCCGTAGATGATGACTTCTTCGTTTTCCCCATCGCGATGCAGCGGCACCGGCGGTGAGAGCGCAGAAGGGAAGAAGGAAATGTGCAAGGATATTCCAGCGCGCAGCAAGAACTCTTAGAGCACAAGGAGGCAGTGAAAACAAGAATAGATGCGGTGAAAACAAACTGCAGCTTTCCCCAATGATTTTAACAACGAAGACGACGAACAACAACCGTCCATTGAGAAGACCTAACGCCAACGGCAGATCTGGCCATACACATGTCAGCATCACAACGAACCGTCGTTAACACGCCATCCACTACGCGTGAAAATCGAGGCGACGCCGTAATTATCTCCATGCCGTGTGTGACCGGTCAATTCAAGGTCAGATAGTGGGACCTATGTTCGTCCAGTCAAGTCATCTCTGGCACAGCAGACGCTTGAGGTCATCGAGCGTCAGTACTGACGTCATCAAAAGCTACACTAAGCAACGGCTACAATTTTTCCGGCTACGAAGCTAAAATTACTCACTCGAATCTATGATTCGACCAATTACTCGGGGGCTACTCCTATTAGGAGCACTGGCCGCGCACCCGAAAGATTCATAGAAGCAAGCTGTTACTGCGAGTCCTTCGTCGAGTCTACGACTCCACTATGGACTCGAGGGCTACTCCCATAGGTAAGACGGATTTAATCATCCGAAAAATTTTGTGTCCTACGGACTTACAACTAAACAACGTCTGAATTAAAGTCTCCGCTCGAGTCTACGACTCGAACAGACACTCGGGGGCTACTCCCATAGGGAGCGCTGGTCACGCACCCTATGAATTTTTCGACTGTGATCCTTCGGATCAGCATGCAAAAACTTTTTGGCAACTCTGCCCTAATTAACGCTAAGTGAGCAACGTCCTCCTTGGCCACCCGAAACACCTCCGCGGTGATAAACATTCGGATGCTGTGTCTGCGACGCAAAGATAAGCCCTACAGATATCATCTGACGGCCTGGCAACGCACACGACTGCGCTCTGCTAGTAAAAACCCGTGCTAACAGGTGCGATGAAAAATCCCGACGGACGCGTTGGGTACATCAGTTAAATTCACTGGAATTCCACTCCTGTAAGTCCTCCGCGGCCTGAGTCGAATTACGTCAGCATATGTTCCAGGTTCGAGTTGAGGGACTCGAACCTGAAGAAGATCGTGTTGTTTCGTCCTAAGACAGTTAACTGGCCCTGATCCGTCGAGTGAGTCAGGCACACGCATCAACAATCCCTACACCTGAACTATTGAAATACATAGTTGCACCCGAAAGATTGCAGAGTCCTCAGCCGAATCTACGATTCAACTGAACACTCGGGGGCTATTGACATGGTTATACCCCACGGGTACATGATCTCAGCATACCTGGTCCAGCCCAAGGAAGGCCCACGGCGACTATACGTCGGCCCATGAAGATTTTCGGGTGGCCAAGGCCCATGATGCTTTCGGATCCTTGGAGAGCAAGACTAGAGTAGATAGGAAATTCAAAGGGGGTAAAACCCTAGAACCTGTAACCGACTAGGTTTATGCCCGGGACCTGCCTGAGTCTATATAAAGGCTAGGAGGGCACGACCTAGACTCTCTCTCATACTTTCACATACACACCTCCACGCCAGATTGCATCTGCGCACCCCTGTAACCTTCGGTTCCGCCATAATCAAGAGCAGACAAGCAGGAGTAGGATTTTCCCTCCGGGGGCCTGAACCTGGGTAAACCTTGTGTCCCCGTGTTGCTTGTTTGCTAACCGTTCCACGATCTCCAGCATCCCCATCTTCTCCAAAACCCAAGTCCATAACAATGGGCATTGATGAGATCAAACCTCGTCAATCAAAGCTCTTACTTAGAGTTTACTGGAATAAATGGTAGAGACTAGAAGGATACTTGAAGGTTGCATAAAGAGCATAAAATTTGGCCTAAGCTAGATAATCTTGATGTCCTCCTAAGGCATGAGATTAAACTTAGTCAAACCCCAGTAGTGTACCACCCCTCATTAGTACTCACCCCCACTTGTAGATGCTAGTGCTAAGCATAAAACTTGACAAATTTAGATGGGAATACTTGGTGAAAATGGTTATGAAAACCTTAGAATGATGGATCATTCTACTGAGATGTTTTTACATGTATTTCCGAACACCAGATGATTATGGTGATGAAAATGTTGAGGCATGAGCCTTAGCCCTTTATAAAACTGATGGTTGTCTGGATGCGATACCATTCCAATTTTATCGTACAACCACAATACCCGAAGATTGGGTAGGGCTTAACTGGAAACTTATATACCTTAGTATTAGTTCCCTCACGGCCAAGGTCTGAGCTGAGGCTACATTGTGAAGATTGTCCACCTGCGGCACTGCAAGATGACGTGGTCATGGTTGGGAGGCCAAACTCACAGGAGAGGTGCTTATACTAGGGCGTGTAATTGAAAGGTTAGGATTGATTATCCGCATACTGAGTATGGTGAATTCAGGATTTGTTCCTGCGGATGTATCGAATGTTGTGGTGAAAGTGTACAATCTCTGCAGAGTGTCAAACTATTCGAATAGCCGCGTCCGCGGTTATGGACAGTTGGAGTGGCCATACTGTTCCCCCGTCAGACTTTTCAAAATGACTTGTGAAATGAACTGAGACCTTGACTTGACCACAACAGGGTTGTGGCATGAGATACAAGTTCCCACTTAGGTGTATAAACTTCAATTAGCTCTCTTACTTCTGAACTTAGTAGAGATAAATCTGGCTTCTTGCAAAACAACCCTAGAGCCTAGTGTCCTATTATCAAAAACCCCTTTCACTTGTTAGTATTAGTTTGCGAGTACTTAAAGAGTACTCATGGCTTTGTCCCTGGATATTACCATGGCCAGACTATGAAGAGGAGTACCTGGAGGATGGACCCCAGGAAGGTTAAGACAACTAGGATCATCTCCCATCGTCAGCATTGCCTGTGATCCCGAGGATGGAGCTTCGCCTACGCTACCGTTATTATTACGTATTCCGCTGCTTAAAGTTGTATTAAGAACTGGATCATGAGATCCCTATTTGTGTAAGACCTTATGTATGGTTTGTAATGGATGATGTACTGTGGTATCCAATTCTGTTATGTCTCGCAAAAATGGTAATCCTGGGATTGCGATGTATGGCATAACAGGCATATAGGACTAAAAATCCGGGTGTTGACAGGTTGGATCGATCATCCAGAGCCGTAGGATTTAAGTGACATTGTGCGGCTTAGATCTAAAGAAAATGCTTCGCTAAGTGATATGTTTGTGGCCACAAGATCTAGATCTGACGGCTGTTGAGCACGCGACCATTACCTGGCGGTGCTAGCGACGGCGGCGTGGCGGCGGAGCACTGCCAGTGGGGTTCCGGCGGCTACGGAGGGGGCTGGGGTTGGCAGAGACGCTTACCAGACTCGCGAGGTCACGCTGATGCTCAACGTCTTGCTGGTGTGGGCGGGGGCGTGCTGTGTTGCCGGAGGATCTCGTCGAAACGCTTGCAGGCGTTGGGTGCATGGTGACGAAGACGTTGGCGACGCTCTGGTTCTCCCTAGCACAAACCAGGTGTATCAGGAGACGTGCAAAGATAAGGCAAACTAGACAGGGGTAAGTAGAAAGCAGGGGGCGCTCGAAGATTACCAGGATTTCTCGCCGGAGTCAAGCAGAGCTTCGGTTGTTCACTGGGCTCGATGGAGGCGACGTCCTAGTGCATTACAGAGCAAACAGATGGCATGAGATGATGCGCAGGAACCAGGCAAACAAACTCACATGAAACAGAAGCGAAGGGGGGCACTGTGCTCACCGGAATACATCGCCGAAGATGCTCGGTACTGCGGCGGTGCAAATGGAATTACGGGCAGCCTGGTGGCGGAGAAATGGCGCTGACTGAGGGGAAAGGAGCAGAGAGGGGAGGGGGTTAAATAGCCGGTGAGGGGCGAGGGGATTACGTGGCATTGATCGGCAATTAAGCTTGCTTCAATCGTGGCAGTGAAGGTGGTAACGGCGGCGACGACGGGGTCGGGGGGGTGCGGGATTTGGGGACGATGACTGCGTGATGTTTGGGTCGACCGGTCAGTGGGCGCGGGGTAGTCTTGCATCGCATGAGAGAGAGAAAGAGAGATAGAGAGAGGAAAGGCCCGGGTGGGCTTGCTGGGCTGCTTCTGTTACTAGGCCGAATAGGTGGCGCCAACCTTTTCTAGTTTTCTTATTCTTTTTCTTTTTCTATTTTGATTTTCTGAACTCATTTTCAAATGATAATCAAATGAGTTTGAATTCAAATTTCTTTTGTATTTTTGCAGTGAAAACCTTGTACTCAAATGAGTGTAAAACCTTACTGTTTAGTCCAAAACACTTTGACATTAATGAAAATAAAATAAAATCATGCCTTAATATGTTTATAGAGAATAGGCATAAAATGGTTTCATATTTAAATTTTGTTTTGAGAATTTGTGTAAGCTTTGGAATCAACATTCAAATTTTTCTGGTTGAAAACAAAGTATTCTCATAATTTGAGAGTGAAAAATAAAAGCCATTGCCTTTACTACACAAAATAATAGGCAACTATTTGCTTATATTTTGAAATATTATTTGAAAATGACCCAAATGCTTATGAATGCATGAATGATATGCAAACTTTACAAATCATGATTTTTGGGATGTTACAGTAATGTAATGCAAGTTGATAAACTCGAATCCCGGGGATAACGTTGTTCTAGGGTTTGGATACTGGAAAGGGTTTCCTTAGAATGTGTTGCCCTTTTAGATTAAGTTTCATATTTGTGCTTCTTATTAAGTCTTGTGAGTGTGTGTGAAACAACATGTAATTATAATATCTTAAAACAATGAGATACACACAAATGTGATATGTTACTCAAGATTGCTTATACTATAATTGTTTTATCTTCAAATTTTTACTTTACAATTAATGTCACTTATAAAGAACTTAAGTGTTATCAATCCTAAGTATATAAGTAAAGTATAAAGTAATGTGATGACGATTAATTGTCATCTGTTGACTCAAGTGGCAAAACGAATAACTTTTGAAGAAAAGATTTCTTTATTAAGGTTTAAAAAATCCTAATAGTTTTTAGAATAGGATTAATAGAATGTGATTGGTTTTGTTTATGCTTGCTTGAATAGTTTGGACTTGAGATGCTTTAACTTAATTATAATAGACCAAAGTTAACTATAAAATTCATAACAAAGCCTTTAGCATAGTATTTGAAGTATTGTAGACTAATGTTAACTTTAAAGACATATATGGACTTATGGTGTATTACTTATGATACTTGTATCTTGTTCACTTTATATTGGTTCCTTAAAGTTACTTAAGAATGACATTACTTCTATTGGTGTAGTGGTTTCTTAATTGTATAATGGAATAGAATCATTTATCTTTTTATAAAGGTGTGGTTATGATTTGTAATCAAGGAAGTAATATTCTTAACTACTTATGGATTCAATATAGTGTTTTGGTATGTTTATAACTTGTGGTTGAAGTAAGGGAAAAGGTTTTATTTAGTCACAAATTATTCTTGAAGATTTTATATTGGATAAGAATCTTTTTAAGGAATAATCTACACTTATGGATGAATGATAATTCAATCAACTTGTATTTAAAATGTGTTAAACCATTTTGACTTCATATTATCAATCTTTAAGACCATTACTACTTATTAGACTCAATTGGCTAATTTTAGAAGTATTAGTAATTTTTATTTACCCTTATCTTAATTATCAATTAAGGAAATGGGTTTAAATTCAAGTTGTTAAAGTGTTTGAATTTTTTATTTACCTCAAAAGTGAATTTTTAACATGTAGGTATTATTTTCGTGATCATTTAGGTATATTACATTTATTTTTGTGATTTATAAATAATAAGATATGATTTTTATAAGATTTATTACTTTATAAATACTTAATAAATAACAAATATTTAATTAAGTGAAATAATAATGCATGATTATAGTTTTAAATTATATTTCTTATTTTTTAAAAAGATTTTGAGTATTTTATTTATATTTTTAACATTACTAATATTAAAATATGAATTATCAAAGTTGTATTACTTATAAATTATTTATTAAATAATATTTATTTAAATAATTATCATAATAATATTTGATAATAGTTTTAAGTTGTAGATTTTATTTTTCTAAACACTTTCATATATTACACATATTTTCTGAATTATAAAACAAAAGTTATTGAATTTACAAGATTTAATCATTTTATTACATTTTAGGAAATATTTATATTTGATTCTATAATGTTTTATCTATTTCCTAAGCAGAAATACTTTTTATACCGAAGCTACACCTACCCTAGTCACTGACTAGTGGGCCAGTGGCCACATGGCATACCCAACTAAAATAATGTCTTTGTTAGTGGACTTGTTTCTACTCAAATACAATGACACATGGGCCAGGGGCCACGTCACATGCCACACAGGCAAAGACCAGGTCAATCCTTGGACTAGGTCAATGATGACATCACCTCGTCGGAGTTTGACGTCACCTCGCCAAAACACGACGGGGCTGCCAAAATATGGCACGGGGCTTCAATTTAAAGGGTGTATTCGATGCGACTGGATGTGGTGAGTAGAATAGGGTGCTATCCCGACGCTCAGAACCATGGTGGCAACTCCGGCGAACTGAAATACGGCAGTGATCATCGGCCTCACGACAAACTCTCGCTAGAGGAGAAATTAGGAAACAATAATAGGGCCAGATATACATGAGTGTACCCTGAGTGCAGCCATGTGGTCCATGTCAAAAATGGTGGCTGGAGATGGGCGCAGTTTCACGGATTCCGGCGATCACCGTGGATAGGAAATTGAGAAATTCACTTCAATCCGAGCTCCACTTGTTGTAGTGCTTCACCTAGAGGATCTCGAAGACACGGCGCTCCTTCTCGACCACCCCATGATCCTCGAGTTGGCTTGTATCAGTGGCTAGCCGGAGCTCACCGGCGGTGGCTTTGGTGTTGTAAAGGAAATTAGAGAGGGAAAGAGAGATTGAGAGGATGGGGTAGATAAGGACGTTCGTGCGGCTCTTCTCGCGCTACTTCTAGGTCCAGGTGGAGACGGTCAGGATACGGCGGTGGCGTTGAAGCTCGTTAGGGGCACGAATCACTGCGCAACTCCTACTGGCGGACTCCTAGTGGCTAGGGCGAAGATCAGAGGGTTCAATCGCATCCGTGGAAGTCCAAAATGACGGTGGTGAGGTGGAATCTCCGTCGGCGTGTCGGTCATGCGAAGAAGGACGAAGACGACGGTGCTCCTCCCACGTGGGTCCCACTTGCCAGCAAGACAACGAAGAGGTATCCCTGCTGGGCTGCTGTTGGGTTGCTGCTGGGCTACAACTAGGTGCACCAGGCAGTAAATAAGAGAAGATAACTCCTGGGCCGGCCAGTTCCTCGGGTCTGGTTCCTTTTTCTTTTTCTTTTCTAATTCTGTTTCCTCTTTATTTTTCAATTTGAATTTCTACAATGATTCAAATATTCAGAAACTTTATAAAATAAAAAAATTACTGCAGGAACTTATGAAGCTAATTGTTCCAATATTCATTTATTATTTTCAAAGATTAAACTATTTGGAAAGCATCTTTATTAATTGTAACAATTTATCACTTAGGTTTTTAGAGATTTATCTTTTTATACATAATAAGATCTTATAAAATGATTTTGATTTCCACATGATAAATGTAATGGTAATGGTTTAAGATAGCTAAGGATATGCATAAAACATATCCATATTTATTCTTATATAGCAATCATTAGATAAGATGATTTGATTATTAAAATTCTTAAAATGATAGTTTCTATTATTCTGATTCCACTAATAGGGGAATAATGTTTTAATACTTTTTGAAATGACATTTAATATACAGTGATATTTAGGATTGAAATAGGAGTTAGGGTTTTGAGTTATAAATATTTACCATGATTCTTAAGAGATTCAAAATACTTGTATCATTTTATTAATGTGGATGAACACTATGAATGAAGACATATTGCCCATATGTTTATGACCAGGAATGATATCACCATTTTTTAAAATAGTGGGGTTATCCTTTTAGAATGAATTATGAGAAATAATTGATAACCATAGTTTCAATGCACATATGATTTTAATGTTTGGAAGTGACAAAGACTTGCTTAAGTGATTTGCTATACAGAAGTATTCCCACAAGCCTTTGTGGAAATAAAATGATTTATCCAACAGATGAGATGGATGTTAAGCTTGATTATAAATTTAGGGTTTAGTGTTTGCTAAGAATTCCTATCTTTCATAATTCATAATCCTGGACTTCTAATTAAGGAATTCCTTTCATATATATACTACTTCTCTTTATCCATCATCATGTATTAACATGATGAGCTTTACTTCACAAGAATATTCTTATCCACCTATTATTCTTCTAAATCCATCTATAAATCCAATGAGCTTAACACTCAAGCTTTCATAATATTTTTATATTTATACTTGGTTATATCAACTACTCTACTGCTGATAACCTCCAATCTAACAAGTAGTTACTTTTAAATCCAGTCATACTCTTCCTTAATCATCCTGCACTAATATCACTCCAGTAGATGTATATATCAAACTACTTCACCTCAAGTTCTTACTATCCTTTAAGAGGAATATTATTACTTCAATAACTTCATGCTACTCTAACTTCATCTTAGTCACACTATCTTATATCTACTTAACTCCAATATCTAATACTCCAACCTCACATTATATTAATGTGACTTGTCATGGCTAACCTAGAATGATATATCTATACCAGGGTTCAATCATGTTCTATCCACCTATGTCACTATTACATGATATAAGCATTCAATCTTGGTGACTAAAGCATGATCATTATAATCCTTTGATCCTTTATGGTTTAGGTTTCCAGTTGGCTAATCAAGGCCTTCATCAATACAACCCTACAGTTGTATTATAATTACCTTCTTAGTGAATCTATCTGACTAAGAGAGATTATTCATTTACTATACCTACTTTATTCAATAGGATTACTCCTGGTAACTTTCTTCAGGATTCATCCTTGTAATCTTCTTTATCACCATATAAATATATATTCCTAATAACTCTTCTATCATTACAGGAGTGGGTTAACTCCATCAATTATCACATTGATCTTATTCTCTTCCAACTCTCCCATCCTATTGATGATATCTAAAACTAGCATTACCACTTACCTCTTCTTACTTCATTCTCTAAAGGACTTAGAGTGATTGTTATGATAAGGACAAGAGTCAATAGATCAAGAATTGATAGGTTAAGAATTGGTGAATCAATAGTTGATTACTCAACATTGATGAACAACAGATATTGGAATATGATTCCAATAGGAATCGTAAAGGTTGATACGGGCAGAAAGATATATGGGGAATGATCTTGACTTGGTTTCCTTCCTACTCAACCTCACCAAAGAGTTAAGGTTAGGTATTACCATGATCCTCATGGGATAAGTAGATGAGATTAAGATAGATCAAGATTTAGTTGTTACATTCCTATTACTTAAGTTATGTTTATAACTTGGTATTCATGGGTTGTGTAATGGATACTGGGATATGATTACTTAAGGATCAAATACAATCCATTAAGTAATGTATTTGTAACATCCCAGCATAAGAACTTAGAAATAAGCTGAACACAGATGTGTGCATTGCATTCATGCATAGAAAATCCGAATAATTTCCGTGCTTTTAAATAAAAAACTTGCCGAAGTGATTGAAGCTTCTCTCAACTTGATGGAATTGAAGTAGATCATCAAGTTGACTGCGATAAGTTTCAAAATGACCTTTGCTAAAACCTTATTTTTTGGGTAAGGGAGATTTGATCTAAGGGTAGATCAAATGTAATAAAAATTAAACCCTAATATACTATTTAATGATTTATATTTGATCCTTAGGTGATCATATCATAGTATTGATTACACAACTCATGAATCCCAAGTTATAAATATAACTTAAGTAATAGAAATGTAACAACTTAATATTGACCTATCTTAGTCTCATCTACTTATACCATGAGTATCATGGTAATACAACCCTAACTCTTAGTTGTATTGAGTAGAAAGGAAACCAATCCAAAGATCATTCACCATATATCTTTCTGCCCATATCAATCTTTACCATTCCTATTGGAATCATATTCCAATATCTGTTGTTCATCAATGTTGAGTAATCAACTATTGATTCACCAATTCTTAATTTATCAAATCTTGACCTATCAACTCTTGTCCTTATTAGAGCATTCACTTAAGGCCTATAAAGAAAGAAGTAAGAAGAGGTAAATAGTAATGCTAGTTTTAGATATCATCTATAGGATGGGAGTGATGGAAGAGAATCAAATCAACATGATAACTGATGGAGTTAACTCACTCCTGAAATGATAGAAGAGTTATTGGAATATATAATTATATGTTAGTAAAGAAGATTACAAGGAAGAATCCTGAAGATAGTTACCAGGAGTAACCCTATTGGATCAAGTAGGTATAGTCAATGAGTAATATCTCTTAGTCTAATAGAGATAAACAGAAGATAATTATAATACAACTGTAATGTTGTATGGATGAAAACCTTGATTAGTCAACTGGAAACCTAAGCCATAAATGATTAAAGGATTATAATGGTGATGCTTTAGCCACCAAGATTGAATGCTTATATCAAGTATAAGTAACATTGGTGGGTAGAACATGATTGAACCCTAGCATAAATATGTCATTCTAGGTTAGCCATGACAAGTCACATTAATATAATGTGAGGTTGGAGTATGAGATACTGGAGTTAAGTAGAGACAAGATAATATGATTAAGATGATGTTAAAGCAACATTGGATTATAGCAGTAGTATTTTCCTCTTTGGAAATACTAAGCACTTGAGGTGAAGTAGGATTTGATGTATGCATATATTGAAGTGATATTAGTGAAGGATGATTAAGGAAGAGTATGAATGGAGTTAAAAGTAACTACTTGTTAGATTGGAGGTTATTAGTAGTAGAGTAGTTGATATAACCAAGTATAGATATAAAAATATTATGAAAGCTCTAGTGTCAAGCTCATTAGATTTATAAATGGAATGAGAAGAATAAAAGGTGGGTAAGAATATTCTTGAGAAGTAAAGCTCATCATGTTAACCCATGATGATGGATATGGAGAAGTAGTATATCTAGGAAATAAATTCCTTAATTAGTAGTCCAGGATTATGAATTATGGAAGATAAGAATTCTTGGTAAATACTAAACCCTAAATCTTTAACCAAACATAATATCCATTTCATCTGATTGATCTATCATCTTATTTTCACAAAACTTTATAGGAATATTTTCCTATAGCAAATCACTTAAGCACATTTTTGCCATTTTCAACCATCATTATTCTAGGTGCTTAAGAACTAACTTTATCAATTCTTTCTCATAAGTTAGCTTAGAAAAAACTCCATTATTTTTATTTACATGGTGATATCATTAAAAATAACAAACATAAAGACAATATGTTTAGCCATTAATCTTTATTAATATCAAAAAAATAATATAAGTTTATTAAGAACCCTAAACCCTGGGATAAACATTTACAATTCAAACCCTAACTCTTATGCTAGTTATAAAAAAATATAAACCTTGGTATTTACTAGATTCATGGGAATGATATTAACCATATTAAATCCTTAGGATATCATGCATTAAATAATAATATAGGATCATTATATAAAATTTTCCCTCCAAACTATGAGCTAACTAAAATTAAGTTTTATAAACAAATAAGAAAATGTCCTAAAATAAATCCATGGCTTATTATGGAAAGAAACTTGATAACAAAGTTCCTTTACCAAATATTAGAATGATCTATATAAACAAAGTAAAGAAATACAACATTAATTAATAAAAATTCATAAAATGACTTTAATACCATTCATTGTTGCTGCAACTATTTAACCAATAAATTCTATAAAGAAAATTTCAACCAAATGAGTAATACACAAATCTGAAAACAAAATGGAAAAGAGAAAAGGAAACGGTGAGAAAAAACCGCAACCAGGCCGCAGCCCATTTCCCTCCTTCTTACTCATCGCCCACGAGCAGCCACAGTGACCCAACAATGGCCCAAGCACAACCCAATAATCGGCCCGACCTATCTTTCTCTCTGGCTGACTAGTGGGGCCGTCGAGGGACTCCAGAGTGAATCAGAAGAACACCAGGGATTTTCCGCGAAAAGTCATCGTCGTCTTCCTCGTCGACTGGAAGCAGCTCGCTGGCGAGTGCTCCGCCGTACTATAACATCCCTAAAATCATGTTTCAAAACTCATGCATATCATCCATGCATCCATGATCATTTAGGGTTCCTTTTCAAAACCATTTCAAAAACAGGAGCATCTGATGCTCATTATTTTATGTAAGTATGCTATGGCCTTATTGCTACCTTCTAATGAGAAAAGTACTTATTTTAATCAGTAATGTTTTGAGTTCAAACTTAAGTGTTGTTTCTAAAGTTTGGTCAAGGTTTCAAAACAAATTATGATTTATAAACCAATCCTTTACTATTTATAAATACTTAACTAAAGCTTGTTTTAAATTATTTTTCAAAAATCAAGTTGATTTTTAAAGTGTGAACAGTTGTGTTACACATCCCAATAGGCAAGAATCAGCAAACTTTAGTGTGGAGAAATTTTCAGTTAAAACAGATTTGATTTGATCTTTCAAATTCAAACAAGAAATTCGAATCAGAAAAAGAAACAGTGAAAGGTAGAAAAAAATAAAGCAAACAGTCTAATCTGGCCCAACCCAGCCAGATAGCCCATTTATCCCAACAGACTCTCCCGCGAGGAAAACGTTTCGCACCAGTTGTTCAACCCGCCCCCTCACTGACGTCGGGCCTGCACCTCCTCTCTTTTTCTCTCGCTGACAACAGCGGCCCACACGTCAGTCATCGTCTCCACCCTCAGCGACCAGTTCCTCCCCTAATTCCTTCGGTCGTTTCCTGTTTAATTCCGCGGCTTCAATTCCCGTTGAATGCACGAGTAAATACCGCCCACGACCACGCGTACTTAAGCGCCATGCTTCCCTTCTCCTTTTCCCCCAAACCTCACCCCACCAGAGCCACCAGGCTGCTCGGAATCTTATCGGGACACCCCTCTGCTCCGACGAGCTCGTCGTCGAATTCCGGTAAGCCCCGCATTCCCCTTTGCCTATGGTTTAGACTAGCTTATTCTACATCCCTATACGCACCTACTGACACCCTCCGCTTGCTCGCGCATGCTCCAGAAGCTCGACTCCGACCTCGTCTACTCGCCGTAGCCGTCTGCCTCTTCTCCGACGACCATCTGTGGTAAAAACCTACCGCCCCTCTCCTCCTCGTGGACACACGCATAATCAGGATCATCGTACGCATCTAATGGACTGTTTCTCTTGCCTTTCCGAGCCCTGCAGCGTCGCCAACGTCGTCCGCCCGAGCACACCGCCGCCAGGAACTTCTCCGACGAGCAATCCACGACGACCCCGAGCGCCCCCTCGTCAACTGAGGAATCGTTGAGCATCAGCACGTCGCGACAACCTCGGTGAGCCTTGCCTCTACCCTTTTTACTTCCTGTATCGCTGCTCCGCCACGCCGACCACGCCATGAAGCGCCGCTTGTTTTGAGTCAATCAGTTTGGGTCGTTAGATTAGATCTGAGCGTCATGATAGATTCTTAAACGAAGAGGTAAGTTTTGTTCTGTGTCGTGCGATGCGCATTAGATCCAACGGCTGTCCTCTGTCGATCCGCATGAACCGTTATCACCCAATAGGAAGCAGCCACGTGGCCTGTTTGTTTAATAAAAACCAGAAATTAGATCTAATAGATGTTTAAAGTTGTTTAATTCATAACTTTTGATTCCCACGTCCAAATTTGACAAATTTTATATCAATGGAATCAGGAGAAAAAAACCTTTCTGTTTATGCAATGTGTTTAATGTTTTACCTCTGTTAAATTGATTGTTTTTGCAGAAACATTTGTAGGCATAATTTGGGTATAGTAATTATTTGAAAAATGTTTTATTATTCAAATAAAGTTTATTTGGCAAGTTTTGAACTTGTTTATGTTTCAGTACTGTGCACTTGCCTTGTTTGGTGTAGAAAATCATCACATGGCATTTTGCATACATTCATGTATTTTTGCTTGTATATATTGTGTATGTGATTTTGTGCCATCATTTTATGTGTAGATTTTGGTGCAAGTAGTGATTGTGATTGTGGAGATTGTTTCTACTCCCCAAACTACCAAGGCAAGTGGTACTTCATGATTTTATACCTATGTATTTTAACTATGCATTAGAAATATTTTGCTAGTCTTGCATGAATATTTTGATCTATATGCTATGCTTGGGAAATCCTAGTAGTTGTAGAATTGCTAGAAATTTCTAAGTTAAGATTCTTATCAATGCCATGCTTAGCCTAGCTAGTAGCAACCAAGGGTGGTTATATATTCATGCTATAAGAAAATATTTCTAAGTCTTTGGACTTGTGTTTTGTTTAATAAAACAACTAAGTGAATGAAACACCTGGGTGGAATGGAAGGAATGGTTTATGTTGAGTGGTTACATAAGGCCCATTTTTATGGTTTACCTTGTGTATCTCACTTGTGGAAAGCCACCCAGGAACAAAGGGATTTGAGATGCCATATGTCAAGAAGCTTCTAGTGCAGCCACTTGGCAATATGGGCTCTGCCTGGACCCCATAGGTTGCAATAACTTAGCCATTTGTACAGTTGGTGGTAGTGGGATGATAGGTTGGAACGCGTCCATTTGGTCTAAGGGAAGGCTTCTGAAAGGTCTTGTCTTGGTGAAAATCAAGTCTTATGGGGAAAGTGCACAACCTCTGCAGATGGAAGAATCTAAGTACTTAGCCATGTCCCTGGTATTGGACAACTTGAGCATCAAGACATGGAAGCTATCAAGAATCTCCTCATCCCAATTTCTAAGTTAAAACTTGTGGGTGAACAAGGGTGAAGGTACACTAATTTTTCTTGGTGTTTCCTTGGGAAAGATTTTGTCAAAGAAAAACTTAGTGTTTTCAACTAATAGGTAAAACCTATTTTGAGCAAATAAAGCCTAAGCTACACTTAGCCAAAATGCATATATTATCTAGTCTACCAATATTCTACCAAGGTATCACTTGCCAATACTATTCCAATGTATTGACCCACTATGGTTGTAACTTGTGATGTTGCAGGTTATTCTGATGATGATTAGGGGTTATGAGTCTACACTCAACATGCTTCATGTGGCACATGAAGATGAAGACTTATTTATCTTATTATATATTTGAACTCTTGTATTAGGCATGTGGCCATCGAGTTTGTAAAAGACTATGTTTGTCTCTGGAATGATATGTAATAATGACCTTTGTTTCTATGTACTTCATCTTAAACTGTGGATGCTAGCATTGATCCAGGGACTAGCATTGCAATCACAGGGATCCTTACCTTTATAAAGGGTGGGATCTTACACGTACGCCGCTGATGCGCTACAATTCGTGTAGCCGCCGACGTCACCCTAGGGGATAAGAACGCCACCGCGATGCTCCTTCTCATCCTCATCCTCTCCCGCTCGCCACTCTCTTCCTCTCTGTCTTCTATCTGGATCGAAACCCTAGCTTCAAGTGGCCATCGTTCTACGCCCCGCCGTGCTCCGTTGATCAAGCACACGGCTTCGCCGTGTTCCCCTGAGTCTCCTTGCCGAAGGAATTGAAGTGGGGCGCCTCGAGTCGATGCGGCGACCTCATCTTTCCGAAGTCCAGCCGCCGTCGTCCACCTTGATTCCGGCTACCCCGAGTCTTCTAAAGCCCATCAACGGCATGCTGGTGAGCTCGCGGTGCTCTATCACCCCTCCGTTGCTTTCCTCTCTTCCTCGCCTGCATCGTTCACCTCTGTCCGCCGCCGCAGATGCTCGTCAGAGCTTAGGCTCTGGTGACCATTTTAGAGCGGCGCCGCCACCAATAGACTCGTCGTGGATCCCTCTTTCAAACACCACCCTCCTTGCTAGCCCGTGCGCTCTCAATCGATGGATTGATCACCGATCTAGGAGGATCATCCTGTATGACGTCATCATCACGTCATGCAGACGCCACCTCAGCCCACTCAGCACCTTTGACTTGGTTTGTGCCCATGTGGCATCCGAGGTGTACTCGACCCCACTGGCCAGTGACCTGGGGTAAGTTTAGTTTAGGTGTAAAAAGTTATGTGTCTGTTTAATAAATTGATAAAACAATATTAATTCAAATATAAACATTCTAGAAATTTAAAGAAAGTAATTAAATCTTGTAAAATTAATATCTTTAGTTTTGTAATTCAGAAAAATACATGTAATATATGAAAAAAATTAGAAAAATAAAATCTATAACCTAAAACTATTATCCAACATTATCATGTTAACCATTTAAATCAATATTATTTAATAAAGGTTTTATAAGTAATAAAACTTAGATAAATCATATTTTAAATATAAAAATATAAATAAAATACCAAAAATCTTAGAAAAATAAAAACAATACTTTAAAACTATAATCATACATTCTTACTTCACTTAATTAAATATTTATTGTTTATTAAGTATTTATAACGTAGTAAATTTTATAAAAACCATATCTTATTATTTATAAATCACCAAAAATAAATGTAATATACCAAAATGATCACAAAAATAATACCTACATGTTAAAAATATAATATTCCACTTTTAAGATAAATATAAAGTTAAATACTTTAATAACTTGAATTTAAACCTATTTCTTTAATTAAAAATTCATATAATGTTAAATAATTTTTTTTAATATTTCTAAAATTAACCAATCAAAGTCTAATAAATAGTATTAGTCTTAAAATAATAATATTATGAAGTCAAAATGGTTCAACACATTTTAAATAAAATTCTATTAAATTATCCTTCCACCATAAGTGTATATTATTTTATAAAAGGATTATTATCCAATATAAAATCTCCAAGAATAATTTATAGTGAAATAAAACCTATTCCTTTACTTAAACCACAAGTTTATCAACATATCAAAACACTATAGTGAATCCATAAATTGTTAAGTAATATTATTACTATGATTAAAAATCATAACCATATCTTAATAAAAATATAAATGATTCTATTCCATTATACAATTAAGAAACCACTACTCAAATAGAGGTAATGCAATTCTTAAGTAACTTTAAGGAAACATTATGAAGTATACAAAGAACAATTATCATAAGCAATATACCTTAAATCCATCTATGTCTTTAAAGTTAACTTTAGTCTATAATACTTCAAATACTATTCTAAAATACTTTGTTATGTGTTTTATAGTTAAATTTGGTATGTTATAATTAAGTTATAAAGCATCTTAATACCAAACTAACCAAGTTCAAAACCAAGATAGATAAGTATCAAATACTACTAATATCATTATTCAAATAAAACAATTCTTTCTTACTTAAAGACTATAACTTGAAAGAACACCAAATAAGGTTAACTTAAAATTTAAATACTTTCCCTTAGCTAAAGTAAGATTTTCTTCAAAAGTTAATCTTTTAAGGAACATTATAAAGCAAGACATAAGCATTTTTATGAGAGTTCTAAATGATAAACAAACGTTATATACATAGTATACAGATACATTTCCCACTTGAGTATTCCATTATTGTGTGTGCTTTATAATACTTACATGTTTCACACACACTCACAAGCCCTAATAAGAAGCACAAGTGTGAAATTTATCTAAAAGGACAACACATTCTAAAGAAACCATTTCTAGTTTCCAAATCCTAGAACAATGTTATTCCCGGGATTCGCGTTTATAAATTGCATTACATTACTTATGCATAAAAGCATCTTGCTTCTTTAAACATTAGTCCTTACCGGACCAATGATGCTGATTTCAGATATTGGATCTTTTATATTGTCTCGAAGACCGTGAGTGCATAATCTTACAATCACAAAAGGCAAGTTCACACTTGCTCATGTCCTTTGATTATTTTCTGTAAAGTATTTTGCAAATCCAGTGTTGTCATCACCTGCATTTGAAAAAGGATAGAAAACACTATTTTTATAATAATGTGATTATAGGTTATTTACCATGAGGTAATAACCTACTATAAGGGTTCCAGTGGTAAAGGAACATATTATCTAGGACTTAACAACCAATGTCGCCAGTGATTCTTGCGTCGTATATTACGCGTTGACCATGAAATTTGGAATGGGACAAAGAAGTCAGCTGTATCTTTTCCCTCTCGCATGGAGCCGGATGTGTGGCTCGTGGCTGTTATCACTCGTAGCGTGCATATTATATGGTAATTCGTAGAGGATATGCAGCATATGGGTGGGAGCCCTCAACGTCCCACAATAATTCCGACATCTGAACGGTCTGTACTGCCAATTGTCGTAATTCAATAGGTGGGCTGGCGTACACCAAGGAGACATGCGGGGTCGCGGAGAAGGCAGTGATTGGCTTGGATCTTAGTCTGGGCCTCACACCAAGGAAGTGTGAACGAACCTGCAATTCGGATGTGCAACAAAGCTAAGATCTCTCATGGGTAAAGTAACTCACCTCTGCAGAATGTAAGAACTGTAACTTGTTACTCCCTGTTCTAGGAAGGAGCTGCGAACGCGGCAGGAAAGGAACTCCATGAAAGTTCTGGTAAACCCGTGAAGGCTGATGGACATAGCTTTTCAGAATAAAAGCAACCTTTGAAGAAATGTTTACAAAAACTTGCATTGCCTACGATCTATGGTCTGTGGCTATAGATATAGTGCATCAAACACTCCTTTTCTAGTGAACTTGCTGAGTACGCTCGTACTCAAAGTATCTTAACCCTTGCTAGGTTCTAAAGCTAGTAAGACGACGTCTACATCAAGTTATGCTCCAGGAATTATCATCAAAAGCTAAAGCTCTTCATAAAGTCAAGAAGGTCAACATATACACCAACTCAAGTGAAGACGAAGTTACTGATTAGATAGGAATATAATCTCTAACCATAGAACCTATTTCTGTAGTGTATTGCGATAGCAGTAATGCCAGACCATTAGTTAATATACTAGTCTTAGTAGTAGTATAGTTTTTGAGTTATTTATTTCTGATTCTTCTTTGTAAGAAGTTTCTTTTTCTCTCTTTAACCTAGTGTGTTCTCTGGATCTTGTGTAAAGAGTTGATTTGTATCCTATAGTCATGTCTTGGACCTGCTATGTTTCTGTTGTACCACTCTGAGGGATGTAATACTAGTGAACGGTGTTTCATTATTGTTATGTCAACGACTATAGTGTACTACATCATGCAGTGGTATGCTGGGTCACCGCAGTATTAGGGTTTAACTTTTATTACATTTGATCTACCCTTAGATCAAATCTCCCTTACCCAAAATAAGGTTTTAACAAAGGTCATATTGAAACTTATCATAGTCAACTTGATGATCTACTTCAATTCCATCAAGTTGAGAGAAGCTTCAATCACTTTGGCAAGTTTTTTTATTTAAAAGCGCAAAAATTATTTGGATTTTCTATGCATGAATGCAATGCACACATCTGTGTTCAGCTTATTTCTAAGCTCTAATGTTGGGATGTTACACTCAGCAAGGTACTACCCCGACAAAGCAGAGGTACCCTCACTACTAGAAGCTCGCCTATGGCGTATTCATGATGGCGCGTCAGTTGAGCCACTACTTCTAGGAGCATCAGATCATGTTCTTCAACGACGCCCCGCTATCAAACATCCTGAACAACCCCGAAGCCACGGGTCGCGTAGCCTTATGGGGCATCGAATTGTCCCCCTTGACATAATCTATAAGCGGCGCACCGCTATCAAGTCTTAGGTCCTCCCTAACTTCCTCGTCCACTGGATGGAACTACAGCTGCTGGATACTCCGGACATGTCACAGTCCTAGATGATGCAGTTCGACGGATCCAAGTGTGAGGCTAGAGTAGGGGTTGGTGTCATACTGACGTCCTGTCAAGGCGATAACATGAAGTACATCCTTTGGATGAAATTTCGCCTCCAACAACGAGGCCGAATACGAGGCCCTCATCCACGGCATGAGGATGGCCAAGATCTGCGGTGAAACACGGCTCGTCATCTATGGTGATTCAAACCTTGTCGTCCAACAAACAATGAACGAGTGTGATGCTCACAGCACCAACATGATCGCGTACCGTGCGCTCTACAACTCACTCGGAGGGGACTTTGATGGCTGCAAGCTTCGGCACTTCAGTAGGGAAAGGAACGAAGAGGCTGACAGGCTCGCCAACATCAGATCCACCTGTGCACGGGTGCCATTAGGTGTGTTCCTCGAACAAATCTGCGTACCCTCTATCAAGAGAAAATTCCCAAAAGGCTCAGCCGAAGAAGCAGAGAACTCGGGGGCTGCGTTACCAAAGGAAAGGAAGGATCCAAAAAGCTCGACACCGAGGCCGAGTTGGTCAGCCTGATGCAGGTCATGGCGGTTGAAGATACATGGACGCAGCCGTACCTTTGGTACCTGATAAATAATCAACTGCCCGATGACCCGACATATGCCTGGTGCATATCTCGCCGATCAAAAGCTTTCACCATCATCAATGGCTAGCTGTACAAGCGTAGCATTTCAGTTGTACTCCAACGGTGCGTCACCATCGGTGACGGCAAAAGCATCCTTCAAGACATCCATGAGGGTATCTGCGACCATCACGTAGGCAGCCGCGCCCTAGTCGCCAAAGCTCTACAAGCTGGATTTTACTGGCCATCCACCATGAACGGCGCCAAGGACATTATCCATAGGTGCAACACCTATCAGAGATACGCGGACAAGCCACACACGCTAGGATCCGAGCTGAGGCCCATACCGCTGGCCTGGCCCTTCACCCAATGGGGCCTCGACATGATTGGAAAACTGCCAAAGTCCTCGCCAGGAGGCCATGTCTTCCTCCTGGTCACAGTTGACAAGTTCACCAAGTGGATCGAGGCCATGCCCATCACCAACCAAAGCAGCAAAACTGTCGTCAAGTTTTTCGAGTCCATTGTCTACAGGTTCGGCGTGCCTCATAGCATCATAATGCACAACAGCTCGAAATTCATCTCGAAGGAATTTCGAACCTTTTACGGGAACCTCGACATCAACATATCATATGTCTTCGTGGCGCACCCGCAGACCAACGGACAGGTCGAAAAGGCAAACGGCCTCATAGGCAACAACATTAAGAAGCGCCTGCTACGCCCACTCGAAAGGCTTGCGGGATCTTGGGCAGACGAGCTACCTTTGGTCCTTTGGATCATGCGCACAACTCCAAACATCTCAACTGACTACACGCCCTTCTTCATGGTGCATGGATCCGAAGCCGTGCTACCCTCCGAGGTATGCCACAAGGCCCCACGGTCCATCGCTTACAGCAAGCCGAATCATCGGCAGCACTCGAAGACGTCGTCGACACACTCAATGAGGCACGCGACATTGCCGCGGCTCACTCAACGGTCTATCAGCAGAGCCTCCGCAACTCCCATAGCCGTCGCCTGCGCCCAAGGTCCTTTGTCGAAGGAGACCTCGTCCTACGACTCAAGCAAGAAGGGCACAAGAAGCTCGAGTCGCTCTGGAAAGGACCCTACATCGTCACTGAAGTCATCCCAGGTGGCGCCTATCGCCTCATGGATGTCGCATCAGGAGTCAAATATGCCAACCCCTGGAACGTCGCACGACTGCGTTGCTTCTACCCATAGTTACCTTTTACTTTCAATAAGGCTACTCAGCCCAGGATACTCAGCCCAACAATGTACCTCCTCGTTTGCTATGAATAAAAGCTAAGTCCCTCGGCCCAAATATCTTTTTCCCTTACATTACTTCTTGCTAAATACGCTCGGGGGCTACGCCTCACCTCATGACTTCTTTGACTGAAAACAATGCATACAACCTGAGTAGCTGACCACGTCAGGCTAACGAAAAGGACATGCACATTACAAAGCACCACGTGCCAATACATATAAACTTTACAAAGGGAATTACAAGCCCACTAGAATAAATACAAATTTTACATCATCTCGTTTTCTTTACAGGACCTAAATGTTCTAGAGCATAACACTCGCCCGCTGCTCGAACAAATCTACAATTTCTTCGGCGTGCTGCGCCATAACTGCGTAATGAGGGCGCATGTCCCATAAGCTGCCATCTGGTCGAAGAGGTGGCCCAGTCACAACCTCTGCAAGGTTGACATCATGATGATGCAATCGAATGAGAGACAAGGTTGCCTTGACACCAGCAATCACCTGATGACGCACCAACTCCTTGACGTGGCCCACATTCCAAAATTTTCCAAGAAGACCCAGAAAAGTAGAAGGCACAACGTCCAAAGGAAACATGACAGACCAAATGGCTGCAAGTGATGACCTCACCTGCTTCAGCACCCGAAGAACCTGGTGTACGCGATCTTGCACCGTCGCAAGGACGATGGCTCGATCACGATCCATCCAAAAGAAGCCACCAGCTTCCAGGTCTTGTTGCGTCGGGCAGTTCATCCGAATTGCGACGCGCTCCTTCTCTTTCCTCGGAATAAGATTCACATATGCACAAAGCACGGAATGAGCCAGCATACAAATAGACTGCATCAGAAAGAACATCGGTTCACGAAGAATCACATTGAAGTTGCTCACCCATATGCCGCAATTCCCCAAGCAAGAACTCCTCCCTGGTAGTGGCTCGCTCAACCTTGGACTTCCACACATCCGTGTGGCCTCGAATGCTAATGATATCCTTTTATAGGCTGCGAACGCGATCACGCAGAAAGTTCAATTGTGACGCATCATCCAAAGATGGTCGTGGCTCAGGAGCAGTCGGAGTGACACCTGGAGCCTCACCCGAAGGACCCTAAAGGCAAATAAGCAAGTATAAACATCACAAGTACTTTTGGCAGCAGCACAAAGATAGACTTATATACATAAATAAAGCCACCTCGTGGCAAAGTGGGACTTGTTCATCCGCAAGATATTACAAAAAGGAGCAAAAGGAAAAGCTACACTAGCTACAAGTACAAAGGCCTAAGCACCCGCATCCGGAGCAGCCTCGGAGCCAGACTGCCTGCTCTTGGCCTCCTGCTGCTGCTTCGACGCATAATCGGCCAGGAGTTCGATGAGCTTAGGCCCATAATGCTTATAGCGAGAAGCAAAGAGGGCGAAAGCTATCTCGGAGCCATTTGCCACCGTTGTCATCCTGGACGTGACCTGAGGCGGGTCTAGTTCAGCTCCAGACGCCATTGCCATGGCCAGCCTACTGGAAGTGCCGATGCCCTTCTACTTGCGCTTGTACTCCGCCGGAGCTTCCTCTGATAGAGCATCCGCAAGGGAGTAGACGTCATCGAGGGAAACGCCCTTGGGGACGACCTCCTTATAGAAGCGCGTGAGCACTTTCTTGGATTTCTCCAAGGAGCTAGTGGCAGTGGAGTAGCAATCCTCGATCGCAGCAGCATCAGCCAAAGCATCTCCGTGCTCCAGCGCCCCATGATCAAACGTGATGCCAAAAGCATCTGATAAGAAGAAGAAAAGAACACTCGAATGAGAAAGGATAAAACACAATCAAAAATCAGACGACCCAAAGGACACAAGAGCAACTTACCAGAAATAGCCTTGGCAGCACCCATGAGCTTGTCGGCCATTTCCTTCCCCCGCGTGGCTGCAACGGCCGCGAGCTGCTACTCGTGATCTTTAGCCTCCTTCTGCAAGCGCTCTTTAGCCTCTGCAGCATCCGATGCCCTCTCCTTCGCCTGGCTGAGGCTCTTGTCGAGAAATTTCAGGTGAACACAAGCAACACACTTGGTGAACTCGAACAACAACCAAAAAACAGCTACGCACCTTGGAGCTGCTTCAGCTGACCCTCTAGCGCTAGATGCTGCTGGATGAGGAGGTTGGTGTTGTGCACAAAAGGCTACAAAAGAAACAAAAACAAAGCTGATGAAAAAAGGCCCGGGGGCTCCCCCCACTAAGCAAAAGAACAATAGGTCAGACAAAAAGGACTCGGGGGCTCCCCCCACGGAATAAAAAAGGCAACACTTACATGTTCAGGTGTGGACTCCGAAGGTTCGCATGCTGCCTTCCGAGTTACGACTGCCGTCCCCTCCTGCCTAACAAGGTTCGGTTCATCGTCCTCGGAGTTGGCCACCACCTGGGGAATAGAAGCTATAGGCTTCGATTCTGCCATAACTTTTTGAGTGTCCCCATCAAGGGACTCCTCCGAAGGATTGCTGCAAGCAACTATCAGATCAACAACTAATAACACTACACAGACAAACAATAGAAAAAGGACTCAATCAAAATGAATTACGACTCAAGGTCCAACAAATTAAAGACATGAGCTGCCTTCTCCTTCTTCTTCTTGGCCGGTGGCTGCGGAGCCACCGCCCGAAGGGGCACGGCAGTATAAGGCGCAGACGACACGCCTTCGTCCTCACTATGCCGCACGAGGAATGACGGACCTCTAGGAGTGGGTGGTGTAGACCCATCCGAAGATTCGCCACGGGAGAGCTTTTGGGTCCGCACTTTGCTCGGCTCGGGGACTTCCAAGGTAGGAGATTACGCCGGGGGAAGCTCGGATTCAGAATCCACAACTTCATTATCCGGTGCAACCAGAAATTTCTCAGGTAGAGGGGGCATCATCCCAGCTACCTTGAGGTCCCGCAAACAAAAGAAACAAGAGAACAGGATTAGTGGCAATAACAAACAACAAAGTACTCAAAGAAGCGCAATGCGCAAGCTACAAGTTTCCACCTGCGGAACCGCATTTTTGGCTCTGAACGGGGGGGTCAAGGATTTCCCCGGGAGGTCCTCATCAGCCTTGAACTTCAGCTGGGGCCGAAGGGATCTATCAAGGTCACCCAAAGACAGCTATTCACGCGAGACCCTCATCAGATCGCTGCGGCTAGCATACAGAAACATCGGGTGCGCCCTCGCTTGGAGCGGCTGCACTCGACACTTGAGGAAGGTGCGAATTATTTCCACACCGTTGACCTCCTTGTAGACCACTAGCTGGAGTGCCTCCACGCCCTGGTAGAACTCCTCCACCTCCGCCGTTTCACCCTCTAGGATATCGTTTTTCCATGACCTCTTCGGGATGATCTTCTGGGCAGAGTCGAAAGGAGCAAGACCAAAGTGATGCCCGTCCAACTTGGCGTTGCGGATATAGAACCACTTTTTCCACCAGTATTGAACGGACTCACACATGGAGAAGGAGAAGAATTGGATAGAAGAACAAATGTAAATGATGTAGCCGCCAAGCGGGTAAACACCGCCGGTGCCGGACTTCCTCTTCATGGAATAGAGCTTCCAGAAGAGGCCAAAGTGCAGCTCGATATCGAGCCAGCACTCGCAAAGAGTGATAAAACAAGCAATATGGAGAAGAGAATTGGGAGACACATGGTGCAAGTGAATCCCGTAGAAAAAGAGGAGTCCACGAAGGAAATCATGGACAGGAAGAGAAAGACCACGAACAACAAAGGCATAGAACATCACCCGAAACCCTTCAGGTGGGCGTGGGATTACCTCATCGCCGGCAACGATGGCGTCCTCCTTGTTCTTGGGGATCAACCTAGCATCGTGCAACTTGCGCAGATCCCCATCACGCATGTCTGTGCGCTTCCACCCGCCGTCGGTGGCACGGGCCGTAGCGGCGACCTTCTTGCTGCCACCGGCAGCGCTAGAACCAGCTCCAATAGATGTCTTTGACTTGACCATCTTGCAGCGGCAAGTGCGACGATGCGAGCGCAAGAACAATGAAGGAAAGACGCAGAGAATGTCCAGTGCGCAATGGAGGGCGGCAAAGCTCGAGAAAATGGAGGCAATGGAGATGAGCAAATGACAAAGGGTAAAAGAAAATCACTGTTTCCCTGCGGTATAAAAGGAAGAAGACGATGCACATGAGCCATCATTCAGAAGCCCTAGCGCGCACCTCATATCTAACCATACACGTGTCAGCACTACACCGAACCGTCGCCAGCACGCCGTCCACTACGCACGAAAACCGAGGAGACGCCGTAATTTTCGCCACATCTATGCGTGACTAGTCAACTTCAAGTGAGACGGTGGGACCCACCATCGTCTTGTCACATTATCTATGCTGTCGCGGACGGTTGAGATCACCAATCGTCAGCATTGACGTCATCATGGCAAAGCCAGCAACGGCTCGAAGTTTTCGGCTGACCAATCAAGTATTTACCTACGATCCGAGAAACTACTCGGGGGCTACTCCTATCACGAGCGCTGGCTGCACACCTGAGAAATTGCCAAGGTAACATCTCTTCGACATTATCTTCGAGTCCTACGATGAGTCTGCGACTCCACTACGGACTCGGGGGCTACTCCCATAGGGAGCGCTGGTTGAGCATCCGAAAAAATTGTGTCCTTCGGACTTATACTGAAAACAACTGAACTAAAGTCTCTACTCGAGTCTACGACTCAAACAGACACTCGGGGGCTACTCCCATAGGGAGCGCTGGACACGCACCCTATGAACTCTTCGACTGTGATCCTTTGGATCAAATACGACAAAATCTTTTCAGCAACTTTTCCCAAACCAACGCTAAGTGAGAAGTAGTCTTCTTGGCCACCCGAAACACCTCCGCGGTGATAAAACTTCGGATGTTGTGTCTGTGACACAAAGATAAGCCTTACAGATATCATCTGATGGCCTGGTAACGCACCTGACTGCGCTCTGCCAATAAACTTCCATGTCAACAGCCACAATGAAAATCTCGACGGACGCGTTGGGTACATCACTTGAAAATCACTGGGATTCGACTCCTGTAATACCACAACGGCCTGAGTCGAATCACACCAGCAATCGTTCCAAATTCGAGTCCGGGGACTCGAATTTGATGAAGATTGTGTTGTTTTGTCCTATGACAGTTAACTGTCCCTGATCCGTCGGGTGAGCCATGCACACGCATCAACAATCCCTATGGACTAAACATTTCATCCTTGAAAAGTAGGCTCAACTACATAGCACCTGAAAGATTGAAGAGTCTCCAGCCGAATCTACGATTCGACTGAACACTTGGGGGATACTGACATGGATATACCCCACGGGTACATAACATTGATATACCTGGTCCAGCCCAAGGAAGGCCCACATCAGGACATGTAGCCCGTGAAGACTTCGGGTGGCCCAAGCCCATGGCGTTTTTGACTCCTTGGAGGAAAAGTCTAGATTAGATAGAATTTCAAAGGGCACCAACCCTAATTTGTAACCGACTCGACCTAAGCCCGGGACCTGCCTATCTATATAAAGGCCAGGAGGGTACGGCGAGAAGGATCTCTCTCTCTCTCTCTCTCAACACCGCATACGCACCTCAGGCCAGATTGCATCTGCGCACCCCTATAACTTTCGGTTCCGCCGTAATCAGGAGCAGACAAGCAGGAGTAGGGTTTTCCCTCCGGGGGCCTAAACCTGGGTAAACCTCGTGTCCCTGTGTTGCTTGTATATTAATTGTTCCGCGACTTCCAGCATCCTCATCTTCTCCAAAACTCAAGTCCATAACAATGGGCATTGACGAGATCAAACCTCATCAGTCGGTGCCCCTGCGCAGCCTACTCGTACTGCTGGTGCCCCTGTGCAGCCTGCTCTTATTGTTGGTGCCCCTGTGTAGCCTACTCCTACTGCTAGTGCCCTTGTGCAACCTGCTCGTACTGCTGGTTCCCCTGCGCAGCCTGCTCCTACTGCTCCTGCTCATCCTGATCTTCGTATTTTTGCATAGGCCGATTCTAATGTTGTGTCTGTCTCTCGTGACACTTATGCTGCTCCGGGTGATTTATTCCATGTTTTTAAGCATAAGATGCTCTTCCTTTCTCTTGGGTACCTTCTCCTAGCACTGGTACACACCTCCATTTTACTTCATATGTCTTATATGTTTGTAACTTCATCATATGATTGTCTTATATGCTTTTTTGTAATATAAAACTATATTCTACAAATGTTGTTTATTTCATAGTGTAATATGGCTTTTTATCATGATTGTGCATTTTCTGTTTGTGTTGATAACTTCATATATGTTCCCTGGCTCACTTTATTATATTAGTGTTGGTAACTTTAACTTAATTATGTTGGTAACTTACTCTATTTTGTATGCAAATGTCCTGTTTTATGATTTTTCATATATATATATATATATGCTTTTGGTAAATGTTTGGCTAGGTGTTGGATATGTTGTACATATATGATTGAGTAACTATAGTTATAAGTGATGGGTTACTGTACATATATGCATTGGCAATTGCTAGTTTATTTAATATCATGTTTCTCTATATGTTATAAACTTCATGCAATCTTATAGGAAAAAAACTCCATGCTAGATGTATAATTATAGTCATATGTTTAGTTGGCATGAAATACAGATTAACATGTTTTCTTTGTAGTTAACATGTAATAGATTATATGACATTAACAATAATTTTTTTCCTTGGTACCTTTTTCTTCTTGTCTTTCTTTTTGGGACATACTCTATGCAGCTCTTAACTTATTGAACTTACTGAAAACGGGTGGTGATAAAAATGATGGTGTAGATGATGGATCTAGTTACTTGTTCCTCGGATGATAAACTTGAAGATCATCGTTGCGATGGCTATTTGGGGCTTGGGTTTCATGGCGGTTGGGCTATCTTTGATGGAGGTTCTGTTTTATGGTAGCCGTAGTTAAAATTTGTTTACAGTTTATGAGAACTTTTCTTTTGTGATATGTCCTTCATGGAACAATTTGTGCTATAATTTATATGAATCTATGTTTGTGTGATGTAATTAAACTACCCTTATTGTTTAATATATGTTCATGTTTTAATTTTTTTCTTATGGTGATAAATATGTGGTACTTTTTTCCACATGGCCCCGCTATTTCTATCCTTTTTTATTTGGACATTTCCTTTTGTCCTTTGAAAGGATACGGATGTCGCCTAGAGGGGGGTGAATAGGCGATTAAAACTTTTCCTAGAGTGGCTCAACAAAGGTGGAATAAAACTAGTGTTTACTTTGTAAAGCACAACCTAGAAACAACTAAGGTTTGCCTATATGTCTCTAAGTGGATGACATCACAAGGACATATGCCCATAAAGAAACAAGCACATACAAGAAATATAATACAAGAAAGCACATGAAAGGCAAAAATGAAGTCATAACATATATCAATAAGATTTTTGCTTCAAATCATGGCCAAAGGCTCACATATATCTTATTGTACATAATGGACTTCAAACACAAACACACTACATATATTACAACTATCACCAAGGGAAAAGGAGAAAGTTGAAATATATGAAGAAAGGCAACAAGTATCATAATATAAAAAAGACTAGCAAAATATCACTATTGCATATGAGAGAAGTTGAGGAAATGATAGGCAATAAAATTGCTAGATTGACATATTTGGGATTGGAGGATCATGTGCATGATTTTGTATAGTCCCAACTACATGTACTCATCTCAACTTAAACACATATACACTAGAGAGTCCTCTTAACACCATGGCTAGAACTACAACAATTACAAATACATTAATTCATGCTACAGGCAACCGACAAACGGTTGGAAACAAGATATATGAGCATGAGAAAGAGATACTTGTTACCGAGATAAAATTGGTAGGATGTAGAGGATATGAATTCATTGATCATCCCATAGCTTGTCTCAAATTTTCATGTATGCACCACTTCTTCAAAATAGGGAGACAAGCATCCAATATGTCTCTAATGTACCTAAAACACAATTAAGTACAAAATGGTCCCCAAACTTATTGGGTCCAAAGTATTTAGAGAAACTACAATACATAGGAGAGACTCCACATAAATATGTGCATATTAATATGAAATTGAATTTCATGCACAACTTAGCCGATGGGATTTGATGGAGTTTCCCTTATATATTGGATCAAAGAAAGCAAGCATGCCATAATATAAACATATAGTAAATATGCATGCATAAAGCTTTCAAGAACCAAAAAGGAGATACAATTTGAACAAAAACACCAAGTAAACCGAGATGGCACACACAAGAGTGTGACAAGACAAGCGGTGTCCAAATTGTATCAAAGGACCAATTCAACACATGAACGATCACAAGTTCAACAAATGAACTAGGCTAAGGCCAAAAGAGCAAAAATAGATAGAAATAAAAATGCTCAAGGATTTATCTCATTCTAAAATGGTCAAATCAAGAAGCAAGAAATGAGACAAAACCAACTCCCAAAAGTAGAAATGTTCCAACAAGAAACCAAACTCCCCAAACTTCTCATGATGGCAAAAATACCAAAACGAAAAGATTGAGGTTCCAAGCACATAAAACCCGATATGGACCAAACAAAGAAGCATAAATATGAGTGTTCTAAATAATATAGGTGAGCTCCCCCATAGATAGTGCATTATGTAGGATTTTCCTTTTAAATGCAAAATGCACACAAATGGGATCATCACTAGTCCCTACGATAAGTAAAACACAAGAGGATATCAATAAAATAAGAAGATCCACAAGAAGCAAGGAAGGCTTGGGAGACAACACAAAACATTTTCTTGGCCAAAGATAGGATAAAATTAAGCAAGGCCAAAAAGAATATGATCAATATATTCTACCTTAAATTGAGTACTCATTGTCCAAGGACAATAAGTATTGGGAATAATTTTCCCTAGGTAGTTCACGGATATCCAAGATCATATACACACAACAAGAAGCATATAACTAAATGTAAGAATTGAGCATGATACTTCAAACAAGATTCTTGGTAGCTTCCAATAGTCACACAATCACTAGTGATTAGAGTAACTTGAAGCAAATGGTTTCCATGCGAATATAAATATCTAAATATGAGGAAACACATACCAAGAACCATTCTCATATACAAGATCCAACATAGGATCAATAACGCCATTCAATCAAATTGGAACTTGTATGAGCAAATGTGTCACATAGGTGCTAGATAATTATCAATATCAATTCTAAGTGACACAACCTCGAATATTCACATTTTCTAGGATTGTAATATGCACTAAGCATATGACTCCCCCATAATGTGATACTACCATAAAATCAACACGAGGCAAAAAGATACAAATAGAGATAATTAATGGACATTATAAAACTTAAATTTCTCATGAGACTTATACCACATAGAGACTAGACAATAATCCAATATAAATACTAGGTGGTATTCCTCATGTACACACATTTTAGGATTGTGGAATGGCCAAGCATAATACTCCCCCAAAATGGTATAATCCACTAATCTCTCAAAAGAGCCAAATAAGATACCGAATATAACCAAGTAAGGCTCAAACACAAGAAACACACATACATGGAGTGCCACCTAATCATACAAAAATATACTTGATATCTCAAGATAATTAAGTGGAAAGCACAACATGTACAAAAGCATGGAAGATACAAAACCAACACATGCACAAGGGGCGAGTAACTTTCAATGTAATGAGTTAAGCATATGTTACCGCAAGGAGGAACATTAGGAATATAATATAATCATGACAATCCAAATGGCTTGGCTTGAGAAAAATAATTGATGAAGATCCCTCAATTCTTCATATTGTAGCCAAGACTCCAATGCCCTCCAACAATTACCTATTGATCAAGTTTTAGCTTGTTGGTCCCCAACCAAGTTGGGTCCTAAGAGGTTAGTCACAATAGGCTTGGAAACCCAAATGGTTCTTTTCTTGACACCACATTGGGCACCAACAAATTTGGCAAACACATTGCCAACCTCATCCATACAAAGAGAATAAGCATCATCAATAATGATAGGGTTGGATGAGGAGATACCGATAGTGCATGAGGAAGAAATATGCCCCTTCTCACGGCATATGTAGCAAGTTCTACTCTTGCCATCTTTCTTCTTAGGTGAAGCCACAACTCGAGGAAGAGCTCGAGTAGTCCTCTTAGGAAGAGGCCCATTAATGACTTGAGGTGGAGCTTGAGGCCGCTTCCCTTGTTGCTTCACACTAAGAGGCTTTTTCTTCAATGGGCAAGATCTAACATGGTGCCCTTCTTCCTTGCACTTGAAGCAAACAATGTTGGCCGGATTCTTGACTTGATCTTGGCCATTATTCTTGTTGTCCTTGTGCTTCAACTTGATAGTGGACTTGTTCTTGACATTGGAGTTGAATCCAAGCCCAGTCTTGTCATTGGGGGATTTTTGCACACTCAAGATTTTGTTGAGTGTGACCTTCCCTTGATGACCCTTTTTCAAGTCATTTCTCAAAGAAGTGACTTGAACCTTGAGCTCTTTGATTTCCTCTACATGGTTAGTTTCGACACAAGTACTAGAGGAAGTAGATGCTACATTGTTAGAGCAACAAGGCATGGAATGTAATGCATCACGAGATATAGCATGGTTGTGAGAGGATGAATTACAAGGACTAGCACATGGCAATATAACATTTGAAGTAGATGTTGTGCTAATGTCCACATGAGGCCCACTAGATGTTACCTTTGACACGATGGCCTCATGAGCTAACTTTAGCCTACCATGGGAGACTAGAAGATCCTCATGCGAGCTTGAGAGCTTAACATGACTTTCTTCTAATTTCCCATAGTTGCTAGTTAGCAATGCAAGTTGAGCCTTTAGCTCAACATTCTCCTCCAAAATAGATGCTTTACAAGAAATAGAGTTAGTAGCACAAGCATCATCATTATTAGAGAGAGGTGAGGGCAACTTGGCAAGCTCTTTTGAATATGAAGCTTTAAGTTGCTCATGCGACTCGGTGAGTTTGATGAGCTCCCTCTTAACAACTCGAGAGCCATTATCAAGAAGCTTAAAATCCTCAACAAGTTTAGCATAAGCAACTTCAAGTTCATCATTTTTAAACTTGAAGGAGTTTGCCACCACAAGTTCTCTATCATGGTATCCTTTTACTCTAGATAATTCTAGAGTGAAAGTCTCCTCAAGAGATTCTTTGGTGGTTTGTTCTTCTTCAAGGGAGTCCTTTACTTGAGCAAGTTCATTAGCATATTCACGCTCAAGTGCAAACTTTTCATCAATTATGTTTTCTTGCTCCTCAATAAGATCATTGCCTTCTATAGCATAATTCAAGATTTCAAGAAAGTTGGAGGAAGCAATTTTATTTTTGTAGAGAGCACTATAGACAACCTATCCCATTTTCTTAATAGAGGTAATATCATACTTACCTCTATAATCATCATTATTATTCTTAACCTCATCATCATCATCATGAGATATAATGGGATTCAAAGAGGTTACCTTTGTTCCCTTAGCCATAAGGCACATGTGAGAACCGGAGGAAGGTGATGATGAGATTGCATTTGTAGCTCTCTTCAAGACCTTGTCTTGGCCATAGAATCCTCATTTTCCTCTACATGGTTAGCAACACAAGCACTAGAGGAAATAGAAGCATTTTTATCATGGCAACAAGACAACATGAGCATATCATCATGAGATTTGTTCAAGTCATTTATACATGATATGCAAGGACTATTAACACAAGCATGTGAGGAATTTTGAGTGCTAGAAGTGTTAAGGTCCAAAGATAGATCATTGCAACTAGATATATATGAGGGATTACAAATAGTGAACATACTATCCATATTGCAATTTCTATCACCACTCACCATATCATTACCTTGTGAAAAATCACATGTTGGTGAAGTGGTAGACGATGAGAACTCATCTTGACCGGAAGTGGAAGCAACACAATCATCCTCAATAATGTTGGACTTGCTATATTTATCTTGAAGCTTGGTCCATATCTCACGAGCGCTTGAATAAGGCATGATAGACGAAAGAACTACATTGCTCACAACATGCAAAAGAATTTTAGTAGCTAGAGCATCTATATGAGAGTTCAACTTCTCCTCTAAAGATTCGTTTTGGGTATCCATAGGAGAAGAGAAACCCACATATAGATAGCCCTCGATAATTGGGTGAATTTCCCGAAATAAATTAAGCATGCGAATTTTCCAAACATCATAATTTGTGCCATCGAATGTGAGCGTGTCCTTGTGCACTAATCCCCTAGCCGACATCTTTACTCTCAAGGCGGTGAAGCCTAAGATGAGAGACCGGGCTCTGATACCAATTGAAAGGATACGGATGTTGCCTAGAGGGGGTGAATAGGCGATTAAAACTTTTCCTAGAGTGGCTCAACAAAGGCGGAATAAAACTAGTGTTTACTTTGTAAAGCACAACCTAGAAACAACTAAGGTTTACCTATGTGCACCAACAACTTATGCTAAGCAATACAAGCAACAAGGTGATAGCAAGATATATAGTACTTCAAGCACGAAGGCTATCACAATGTAAAGTGCATAAGTAAAGAGCTCGGGTATAGAGATAACCGAGGCATGCGGGGACACCGATATTTTACCGAGTTCCTCCCAACATGGAGTACGTCTCGTTTGGAGAGGGGGTGGTATCAAACCACCAACGCCACAAAAGGCCTCCCTTATTCTCCGGTGAATCTCACCCCAATGGGATCGATCCACGCTTCCACTATCGGTGCACTTGTCGGTGGCAACCGGAACCTCTCACAAGGTTGGGGCACAACTCCACAACTTAATTGGAGGCTCTCAACAAACGCCACAAAAGGACTCAACAAATGCCACCAAGGCCACAATGCCACCAAGGCCACAAAACCTCTAGGGTTCCAAGAACCCAAGAGGGACAAGCTCCAATGAGGAATTCAAACCAAATCCTCCGAGGAGAACTCAAACCGATGCAACAAATGCAAATGGCAAGAACACCACAAAGATGCCCAAATCCCTCACTCTCAAGTTCCAACAAAGCTACTAAAGCTATTGGGGGAACAAGAGAGGAGGAATCAAAGAGAGACACAAAATCCCCCAAAATCTAGATCCCCAAAGATACACTTACAAAGAGATGTTTTGGTTTGGTCAAAACGTAGATCTAGATCTCCTCCAACAACCCCTCAAATATTTGTAAGAATCAACGAAGGGGTGTGTAGAAATCAAGCTTAAAGAGTAAAGCAAATGGGGGCAAAGCTTAGACAAGAAAAGGAGAAAGAAGTAACCCTAAATGAAAATGGACAAATGACTTATATAGGGTTAGACAAATTTTGGTCGTTGGGTATTTTTTATGTACGGTCCGGTAGTACCGGACCCAAACAACAAATCGCCAGAAAAGAAAAGAGGCCAGGCGAGCGAGCGAGCACAGAAGAGAGAGAGAAAGCAGCGGCAGCGCAGAGGCAGTGTGGGGCCACCAGGCGGGGCCAGTACGTGGCATGCAGCCAGCAGCGGTCGCATGCAGCCAGCAGCGTACATGCAATACAGCGGGTCGCGGGGTCGCAGGAGCCCTTGACGGTAGAACAGCAGCGCAAGCGCAGCGATGCGAAGAAGCGATGGACCAGCGCTATGCATGCGGGCGGTTGCGCGCAAGCAGCGGCAACGCGGGGCCCAGCACGCAGCGAGCCAGCAGCCGCGCGGGTGGGCGCGCGCGCGAGCAAGAAATCAGCAGCAGCACGGGTCAACGCAGGCGCGCGATGCGAGGCGGACGCGAGATCTAGAAAAATATCTGGCCGTTATTTTCTAGGAACACATCTGGGCCGAACGGTACTACCGGCCCACCCGAGCGGCACTACCGGGACGGCCGGTAGCACCGGATCTAGGTACCTAGCGAGACAGAACAAAAACGGGCCGTTTTCAGGCCCGAGCGGTAGTACCGGCCCGTCCGGGCGGTACTACCGCCGCCCGTAAAACGAATAAACAAAATATTCAAACGGCAATAACTTTTGACTGAAAGCTCCGATTGACCCGATTTAAATTGCGTTGGATAGAGGGCGACAAGAGCTTCCCAATAAAAAGTGGAAATATTGATTATCACCAAGTGAGAAAGTATCAAGTAGAATAATGTGATATACCTCACTTGGTGAGAAACCGAAAAGCCGCATAAATCAAAATCGCAACAAGATACAAATGGGAGATCCGATTTAGATGAACAAGAGCTTGTTATGGAGATTACCACAAGCTCTATATCATCACATGGATAAGACCAAATAACAACCGAATATGATGATGCAAGTATGTAAAGGTTTGAGCTCTCTCCAAACGATGTGACTGAATTACTCATACGAGAGCCCCTCTTGATAGTACGGTTATCTATCCTAAACCCGGTCTCACACACACAACGTGAGACCGGAAAAAGGGAAAACCTATCAATATTATACCTTTGCCTTGAGCATTCCACTTGAGCTCGATGTAGACGATCTTGCCCTTCTCAAGATGGAACGCCTTCCTTAATTCCTCATCATCGACCTCGCATATTGAGCTTGCCCAACAAATATTCTTTGCATTTCTTTGACCTTGAAGCCAACACATGCTCCAAGTGATGCCAATGGACAAATCCTACAAGTATAACTTAATACACACATTAGTCCATAAAGATTGTCATTAATTACCAAAACCACACATGGGGGCCCAACATGTTCTTTCATCTTTAATCTTGTGTAGTGTATCAACAAACAGTTGATTGTAAATGCAAAAAGCTGGTAAATGATAAAAATATAGTTATTTTTCTTGATGATCTGTTGGGTGAAAAGATTGGTTATCAAGCTGTTCGGAGCATTATGAAAGATACCAAACAGTTGAACCAGACTAGTTGTTCTATTCCAGGTATTAAACAAAATTGTTTAGTTCTTCTTTTTGTATTTGAATGGATATTTTATGTGCTGCATTATTTTTGTTATTGTTGTAGCTACTCCTGATTATTCAACTCCTGGTATTAGTTTTGCTCCTCCTATTCTTTGTCATTGGCGATGTTACACACCTGCTGATTCTTTATTAGACTTATTCACCCTGCCAAGTCTTTTCTCCCTCCGTTCTCCTATAATAGGACAACTGCATAAGAAGATGCATTGTATAAAAAGATTATCATACACACGCATAAAGAGAATAAGTCGAAGATTAGGAAGTATGTGCATGTTTTTTTACAGTCTTTTATCCTTTTATCGTTCTCTGTTAGTAACTTTTGTACTTTACAATTGGTCACTTTTACTATTTATGGTTGATAACTTGACCTTTATGGTACCTGGTTGATAACTTGTACTAGTTCTGGTGGGTCACTTGAACTATTTTTAGTGAATAACTCTTAGTTTTTATAGTGGATAACTTGAATCTTTTTTGGTACTTGTTTGATTACTTGTATTACTACTGATGGCTCACTTGTATTGTTTATTGCTGATAACTTATGGTTTTCATAGTGGATAACTTGTACTCTAATCATTACATATGTTTTATTGCTGATAACTTATTGTTTTCATAGTGGATCACTTTTACTGTTTATGGTTCATAACTTGACCTTTTTGGTATCTGGTTGATAATTTGTACTAATCCTGGTGGGTCACTTGTACTATTTTTAGTGAATAACTCTTAGTTTTTACAGTAGATAACTTGAATCTTTTTTTGATACTTATTTGATAACTTGTATTACTACTGGTGGATCACTTATACTGTTTATTGCTGATAACTTATGGTTTTCATACTGGATAACTTGTATTCTAATCATTACATATGTTTTATGTTTTTATAGCACACCGATTTGTAACATTGACCCAATGTGGATGACAACTAGTGATTTTGCTGAAAGTGTGATGCCATATGGCAAGCTTTCAAACAATATGTGTGATCTTGCTATTTCCGCAATGTAAGATAATTGTCCATCCAACAAAATTATATTTTCTTATATCGTGACTAAATATCTATTGGAGGGAAGATTCACCGCCACTCTTGTTCAGAGGTCGTTCTGGAGAGATGAAAACTACAAAATTAGCCACAAACATATGGTATGCGGTCTAATTTGATTGTTTATTATTTTAAATTTTTATATGTAGTTGATAAGTTCAGGTCATAATGTATGGTAACCATTGTTAATTTATGTTGATATCTCTTTCATTTTTGCCTAGGTAACCACTATTTTTTTCACGTGCCCCTACTTATTTTATTTTTCATTTTTTCTGTTTTTTGTAGCTTTTCTTTGTTGTCTTTCAGGAGCTTGAGACTGAAAAGGATCCTATGGGCCATTGGTACATGTTTTCTGCTAACATGCCTGCCAAAAGGTTTGAGATTCTTGACTCGCTCCGTGGTGAAGCTAATGTAGAAATGATTGAACATGCGACCAAGCTAATGAAAGCAACAAAGAGAATGTACATCGTCAATTATTCTGATTCTCGGAGACAGATTGAAGATTTTGAGTTGATGCATGTCCCTGTTCCAAAGCAAGTTGGCAGATTAGTGTTATTCATTTGTTCTTGTATAGTTATAAATATTTTTTGTATGCATGTAATTATATTTGATTTTGTATAATCATTGATATTATATTGTTTATTCTCTATTTATTGTTTTTCAGCATGGATTGTGGTTTCTTCATGCTCAAGAACCTTGAATTGTCGAATGGAAGCATCGTACCTTGTATTTGTCAAGATATGATGCCAGGAATTAAGAAAAAGATGACTTATTTTTGGTTGAACCACCCTCGTAATGTTCTTTTGAATTGGAGGTCACTTTTAGAAGACAATAAGTTCTGAGGTATTTTTCCCAAGTTATCCACAGCCTTACATGTTTGTTATACAGTAATAATTTTGTAAGTTATCCACACTATGATATATAATTTACCCATTTTATATGTGATTTCCTATATATGAGTGTTTTTATTCTTTCTTTCTACTGTCAAGTTTTTTATTGTAGTTTGGTAGGCACACTCAATTCTGTTTGATAATTTATCTATTGATGATTTTATGGGATAATTTCTACATATAAGCATGGATAACTATAGTTTTTAGCTACTAGATAACTTGTAGTGGTATGCATGGATAACTATTGTGTTAGCTGGTGGATAACTTGTACTCATATATTTGGATAACTTCTGTTTTAAATAGTCTAGTAATGTTTAGTTGGGTAACTTCTATATTTAAGCATTGATAACTGTAGATTTAGCTAGTGAATAACTTGTACTCGTATGCATAGATAACTTCTATGTTAGCTGGTGAATAACTTGTACTCATATGCATGGATAACTTGAAACTACATAATGTATAGCATGACCATCATATATAGAAACAACGAAGATATCGTTAGCATATTGTGTTACATAAACATTCTAATACATATGTTCTTTTGCACGGTTTGTCTAGATTTGGTATCCTAGCAGCTTCAAGTTTTCCTGGCATTTGCGGACGGTGTGACCTTCGGCACCGCAGTGGCTGCATTTCTTTGATTTCTTTGTAGAAAGGTCTATTGGATTTTTGTTTGCTATTTGTCATGGTCGCCCTTTTGTTACTGAATTCTCTGGGTTTTTTATATGCTTTGTTGATGACATGTGAGATCCCGATGTGCTTATTGTTTTAATTGCCAGTTGTCAGAGGTGTCACGCTTGCGTCATTAGGAGCACTAGTTGATGGCATAGTAATCGCTTCATTTTCGGCCTCTCTTTTCTTCTTCTCTTATCTTCTTGCTATCACATCTAGCTCTTGTTTCATTTCCTTCAACTGTTTCCTAATGATTTTTCTTCCATCATCTGTCTTTACTCCTATCTTTGAAGCTCTGGCAAACTCTTATTTGTATGATGCAAACACCATCATATTTCTTGAGTTTTCAGGCATCTCTTTCTTTCCTTGTTTATGTTTGTCATTTGTTTCAGCTAGGATAGTTTCCACGTCCAATGTCCACCTTTTCAGGATGTACCTATCTGAGATTTGATGGACTTTTATATGCGTCATCACTTTTATAATGTGGTAGCACAACATACCGTCATGATCGAATTTCCAGCAGTTGCATTCATATGTTCCTTCTTCCTAGTTTGCGAATACCCTGTAACTTCTGTAGCCATAGTGTGGAAATGGTATCCCTGTTATTCTCATCTCAAACTAGTAGCCGTTGAGGTGGTCGCATTGGTATGACATGCTCTTTCGCATTTCACTCTGAAACTTGAAGAAAATTTCCCCTGTGTATGCTTTTACCATTTGTGGCTCCATAATGCTTCCATACCACCACTCCGGGACCGTCAAAGCTGTATCACACTCTGCCTTTAGCTCAACCTTGTAAATCTTCTCTTGTACTGACATGTATTGTTGTACAAACTCATAAATGGAGTTTCTTGGTTTGACGTAATGCTTGAGCACTGCGTTGAACCCTTCGCTTTTTGCTATGGTCTGAAGGAATGGGAAAAAGGCATGCATAAAGTACGCCGAAACCCAAACCTTTCTTTGTTCCCATAGTGAAAACAGATCCACATTTTCATGGACATTATGAGTATTTATCATATGCATCCAAGCCTCCTCAAATTCCTCCGGTGACAAGCTGTTGTTCACACATGCATTCAAAGCGTAGAGCAGTTTTGGATGGTTGGCCATGAATGTCCCTATTTTCTTAGTTGCATTCTGGATGACGTGTCATCTGCAATTCCTATGAGTTGCATGTGGGAAAACATCACTTATAGCACCACCCATGGCAGCGTCTTGATTTGTTATTATATTTTTGGTGATAAGCCGTCCATTGCCAGTTTGAACATTTGAAACAGCCACACAAAGTTGTCCTTGAGCTCTCGACACAGGAATCCACATCCAAACTGAACCAATAGTCCATGGTTATTTATCCCAATAAATGGAGCGCATGTTAGTTTATACCAATTCGTTAGGTAGGTAGTGTCGAATGATATACAATCATTGTATCCAGACTTATATGCTCTTTGTGATGCCCCGTCAACCCAAAATAGGTTCTTAATCCTGTCCTTTTAATCAAGTATAAATTTGTAGAAGAAATCTGGATCTCCTGCCTTCATTTTTTCGAAGTATGCTAAAGTGTCTTGCATTTCTTGGTGATTGTTTTCACTGCGGAAAGAAGCCCTTAGGTTTGCCATGTCCTTTTCTATGTATGGCACATCATTCAGACTGCCATAGAAACTGATCATCAGCTACATCTATCGGCACGTTTCGATGTTGCATGCATGCAACATCTGCAAGAACATGTTTTCTTCTACTTGTATGTTCTGGTGTGAACGCAAGAACCTTGTTAATGAAGGTTTTATTACCAGGGGATGGTTATGATCATCCGATGAATGTTGAACATACCACCATGCATCCTTCCTCTTGACATATAAGTGTGCTATGCATCCAGTCCTTGGATGTGTATTTTGTTCCTCTTCTTGACACACGATTTTGGGTTCTCTGTGTCTTTATTTTCTTCGTGAAGTTTACCAGCTTTTGTGCACACAAGATATGCCTTGTTTAGATCATTTATTACGTCTTTTCTTGACCAATCTATCCTTATTCCAAAAACCTTCCTCTGTGAATATGCCCTGTAGTGTTCTCTAGCTAATTCAAAACTGTCAAAGCGCATTCCATCTGTTGGTGGTTATGGTATGGAGTGTACTTCATCTCTGGCATCATTGTGTGCATTATTCTCCCCATCCTCATTTGAATCTGTTGTGTGTACTATTGTTTCTTCGATTGTGACATCCATGGTTGTTTCTTGTGCAGCTTGTTCAACTATAGTGTACATGCAGTCATTGTCAGTATGTTCTTCAGTTTGGACATCACCTGTTATGCAAATAAACACAAGTTATCATTTCTGCCTTTTTGCAGGAATGGGTAACCACAATGAAAAGTCATGGATAACAGAAGATAAAATTCATTGGTAACTTATCTCTATCTAGTGGGTAATCTTTTAGGATAGCATGTATTTATTTCATAGATATGTTGGTTGTCTTTGAATGGCAAGTCACACACAGCACTTTGTATAAAATGTAGTGTTGATATTTGTGTTAAAGTCTACATAAAAGCTTGGGTAACTATGGTGCTAGCTATGTGGATAACTTGCATCTATCTACCTGGATAACTACTGAATAAAAAGGGTGATAACTTGTATTTATATGCATGGATAACTGATGTATAAAATTGTGGATTAGTTATTCTATCTTTTTATTTTTTTGCAGGAATGGGTAAATATAATGAAAATTCATGGATAACAGTAGTTCTAATAGGTGGGTAACTTTTTAAACTAGCAAGTATTCATAAAAATGTCGACTATCTTTCTAATGGTTAGTCACACATAACACTTATGTATAATTTGTAGTGTTTATATTGTTGTTAAATTCTACATGTAGCATGGGTAACTATAGTGCTAGCTATGTGGATAACTTGCACCTATATGCCTGGATAATTGCTGAATTAAATAGTTGATAACTTGAGTAATATCACATGGATAACTAATTTTAAAACTTGTGGATAACTTTGTACATATGTGCCTGGGTAACTTCTGAATAAACATGTTGATAATTTTATTTGTTGTACCCCACATGTGTGATTTCCTATCTATTTTTGAGTGAGTTTGATTTTATACATGGATAACTGTAGTTTTAGCTAGTGGATAACTTCTACATGTAAGCATGGATAAATGTAGTTTTAGCTAGTGGATAACTTGTACGCATGAACATGGATAATTGTAGTTTTAGCTAGTGAATAACTTGTAATCATAAGAATGGATAACTTCTACATAGAAACATGGATAACTGTAGTTTTAGCTAGTGGATAGCTTCTATCCATATGCGTGGATAACTTCTACTCATATGCATGGATAACTGTAGTTTTAGCTAGTGGATAACTTCTACTCATATGCATGGATAACTTATACTCATATGCATGGATAACTTATACATATAAGCATGAGTAACTGTAATTCTAGCTAGTATATAACTTGTACTCATATGCATGGATAACTATAGTTTTAGCTAGCGGATAACTTCTGCATATAAACATGAATAACTGTAGTTTTAGATAATGGATAATTTGTACTCATATGCATGGCTAACTGTAGTTTTAGTTAGTAGATAACTTGTACTCATATGCCTGGATAACTTATGTTTAAATACTGCTGGATAAGTTGATTGCATATAATCATCATACCTTCATTCATAACTTGCATAATAGCATTTGGTGTGAAACATCAGGATGCTCCTCTTCGTCTATTTCTTGATCTGGTTCAACATTAAGGTCGATATCCATGGTTTCACGGCTGTTCAACCAAAATATTTATAATGTCAGAATTTAGGATGAAGCAATAATAAGATGTCATGTCTATTTAGTTGTTAGTTGTCCTATATTAGTTGTTTGTAATGCATGGATCAATATATATTGTCACTGAAGCTTAGGATGATTGATTTCTTATAGTTTGAACAAGATTGGACATATCTCAAATGCAAAATTGAGGAGTAAATTAGTTGTAGATGTCCTGTTTTCATTTAGATTCATGTTGTGTAGCAGTATATTGTCATCTTGAGAACCATATAGAGATTTTGCTACAAAAATCATGGTGAATTGAAGGTTTGATTTGAGAAGTACCTGATGTTTTTGTTGTGTGTTCCTTTTTTTACTTTTCAGGAGCAGGACGCTGAGCATCAGGGTGTTAAGGTGGAGCTCCAATGGAGATCTTGGCTAGAGGATGAAGGCGACATGGGCAGGTGCGAAATCGGGGGAGGAGGGATAGCGCTAGATCTGGGGGGATTTCGGTTTCAGGTTGGGGGTTTTGCTTGGAGACGAAGATGGTCCCAAATCTTGGGGGGAAAGCCATCTTTCCCTTTTTGGAGCTGGTCACGCGTCCGGGATGGGAGGGGGTGGGGCGCGGCGACACGGGATCGCGATCGAAATGCAGGAGCATGGGTCGGAAACGCCTGCCAGAATCGTCCTTTTTTAGGGCGTTCGCCGGGTAGTCGCGTCCTAATTTTATCAAGAGAAAGAATTAAGAAATTTGAAACCATCTTCCCCATGAAGCTAAGTGTATGGCATCTTTTCGAAGAAACCGTCAAAAGAACTGGACCGAATTTGGTTTGTTAGCCGGGCTGCTTCTGGATGTACATCAAGCTCGAAGCTATGGGCCGAACATTTATTTTCACTAGTTATTGTTTTTAGCAGGCTCATGCTTGTTAACCTATCTAATTTGTAGCTCATCTAAGTGAATAAATATGTCGATAAACATAGTCCAGGCCCAACTAACTCGGCCGAGCTTGGCCGACATAATTGTGTACAAAAGATATCTAATCCCCTTCCTAAAAAAATTCTATAAAGAGAATAGGTTAATATCATGAAGATACTTATTACACCTAGCATCTGCAATAATGAAATGTTCTAAATACATTAGAGATGCACACATCCCTATTACAAAACAAGAAGAAAAACAAAACAACAAAAACAAAAGATCTCGCTACGGTGATCAAAACCTTGTAGCTGAAACACAAACCGCCGCAGGGACAACATCCAGAGTTCACGCACAAAACAATGCCTCCAATACCGATATTGTCAGGCATAACCAATTAAGGTCAGACCTTTGATTTTTACACTGGAGCAAGTCCTCCCTCTCAAAACAATGCCATCAACAAGGTCATTGTTAGGCTCAACCAATTAAGCCTACACCTTGAATTTTTATCCTGAAAGATAAGACACTATACTCCTTCTGTGATGTCATCCCTGCTTGCCAATGTCGCTGCTCCAAGTCAAGATCCACCAACTAAGGTTCACATCACCACGAAGACACCATCCGCCCTTACTAGCCTCAGATCTCAGCCGCCTGACATTCTCCGTCACTGTTTTCTCCATGGAAATCAAAAACTGACATATCCCATGATGGAAACAAACAGCAAAGCTTCACGGTACTCCCTTCTAAAGCCGCACAACCAGGAATACGGGTACCCCTGACCTAATTCCGTCCGATCTAGCAAAAAAATCACTGGCAGAGCCTTCCGGAACTCGTCATTGGCCAGATCAAAGAGAGCCGGCATCAAGCAGAACATCGTCCTAGGGCGAGAAGAACCCAAGGATCACCCCCTTTACTGGGAAGATCGGCAGGCCCCCATGTCATCGCGCGCCGGCTGACCCCCTTCGATGGAAGAGGAGGCAAGCTTGCACAAGAACCACGTGCACCCGTTGGCCCATTTTGGCCGAGCAAGATGCACTGTGGCGCTTCCTATGCACCTCTAGCCGACTGATGGCCGCGCCGATGACGAATCTAGGCAGGAGCCTAGACCTGCAACCGCAGCCTCCACCCCATGCACGGGTGCCCAAGGGAAAACCGCCACAACTGCATGACTAGGGTGTCGCCCTAGCCGCCCCGCGCGGACAAACTCCACCACACCTAGGGGAAATCCGCCACCACCACATGACCGGGGAGCCGTATTGCGTAGCCGATCACCACAGGTACCGTCCCCAACCTCTACTAGGTATCGACCGCCACGAACTGCACCCCAGCCCCTTTGACACCGTGCCCATTGCCAGCGGCAATGGCGGAAGGGAAGGCCACCGGGTGCGTGGCTTTGGGCGGTGCTAGGGTTTACATCTCCTGGTGCCGCCCGTGGGGGACGACACGGGAGCGCAAAACGTTTGTATATTTAGATCCCATTTGCAAATGACTCCTCATCATTTTCTACTCCTTGTATCGTCAAATTCTCTAAATGTTCGGGCAGATAACTAATGCATATATGTATTTCCTACTCTATCTAATGTTTTATGTAGTATTTAGCCAACATTTTCTAAACGAGCAAATAAACATAGTCAAATAGTGATTTTTTGCTCGTTATTCTTAACAAACTTAAGAATCACAAGCTTAACTATGTGAGCCTTAACGAGTCGAGCATCACGTTAATTCAACCCCTTAAGAGGGATCTGTGGCAAAGCCCAGGACACACTTATGACATGCTTGGTTGCTGGCATGTAGCCCAACTAGAGCCTATGCTTGGTTGCTCGCATGTATCCCAATTGTGCATAATCTCTTTTATCATTAATTGTTGTGACACATAAGTATTTTGCATGCATGTAATACATGATACCACATATGATATCCTCATTGGAGCTAGTCTAAGTGTGATGTTACGATAATATAATATGTTATTCAATCCATCTCTCTTCTTATTAATTACCTGCCACGTCATCTTTTTTGCCTAGTTAGCATATATGTTATCACTCAAGTTACTCCTACTATACTTAAGTTATTCCCACTATGACTAGCATAAGAAGACACTCTATTACAAATTTAGTTTCTTATTAAACCAACTCCCTGTTGGTGCCTCACCACGTACTTATCCAAAGAAATTTTCGGTTAAAAGCAAAACAGAATATTGAACCTAGGATTGAAAATCTGAACGAAATTTGGGATTTTGAGTAAAATTCATTCATATTTCGATATTTTCAAAGTAAAATAAAGCAATTCCTCAAAATTCAGTAGATTTCCTCGAAATTCCCAAACAAAATGGACGTACTAATTCAATCCAAATCTCTGGTGATAGGTAGCGTGGATTAGTGTAGAGCACCAATTTCTGGTAGTATGTAGTATTCACTCCGTTTCAAAGCTTAAGGTTTATATTTTTAAAAAAAATAAACTATGTAAAGTTTGACCATGTTTTTAGAAAAATATATTAATATTTATAATATGAAATCCATATAGTTTGATACATCATGAAACATAGTTTCACCTGGTATCTATATAATATCATAGTTTTTTATATTTTTTCTAAAAGTTGGTCAAACTTTTCGTAGCTTGACTTTAAAAAAAAACTTTAACCTTTGGAAGGAAGGTAGTATTATGTATACTCCTTCCGACCATATTATTGAATCAGATGCATCTAGACATGTTTTAGTGCTAGATACATTCGATTTAACTAAAAGTAATATAGATCGGAGGAAGTATCAAATACCAAAAAAAATCTACTCCCTCCTGCCCATATTAATTGACTTGGATTTGTTAAATTTTTGATGAACCTATATATTAAATAGTATCTAGATTCATCTAAATTTTGACAAATCCAAGTAAATTAATATGAGTGGGAGAGAGTAGGTACATATAGTTTAATCCATCAACTCATCCACTAGCTTTCAATCTGTTGGAACACCCCCTGCCGACTGGCCGGTCCCGAGGCTGTTTCACACCCGAGAAGAAGACTAGGAGAAAGCACACACAGTACACAAGTAGATGACACAGGGAACAAAAGGGAACTTTATTAAAAACTCTCTCGGTAAACTCCCCTACACAGATTGTTCCTCTATTTATAGGCTAAAGGGGGATACGATACCCACATGGGCCAACCCTAGCCTGGTAGAGGCCACACCGAGTGGGCCTCTACCGGCCCAGTTTCCCAACACTCCCCCTGGGTATCTTATCTGTATAACCATGGCTTAAAACTCCGAAAAACCCAGTGGGAAAAATATGGAGAAATGCACACGGTATACTTCTTGCTATGTTGCACGAATTGCCTCATTAAAAACCTCATGTGAGAAACTTCATAAAAACTCACTAAGGGAAAAAGAGTACAATTCACTTAACTATAAAGTTAAGTACTCAATCATCGGGATCAAGATTTCAGCGATGAGTTTGTGAAGATTCTCCCCCTGAACCTTGCATCTCCCTAAGTCTCATCATGCCGATCCCTCGGACACATCTCTCGAAAGAAGACGCTGGCAATGATTTAGTGAACAAATCAGCGAGATTTTCACATGACTTAGTATGCAAGACTTTCACTTCGTTCATCTTTTGCAACTCATGTGCATAGAAGAACTTGGGGTTTATATGCTTTGTGAGATTGCTCTTCACGTAACCCGTCTGGACTTGTGCAACACAAGCGGCATTATCTTCATAGATAATTGTTGGGGTTTGTACGGTGTTCAGTCCACATGACATCTGGATGTGACTGACTACTCGTCGAAGCCATACACATTCTCGTGATGCTTCATATAATGCTATGATTTCCGAGTGGTTCGTCGAAGTTGACACAAGAGTTTGCTTAGACGATTTCCAGGAAATAGCTGTTCCACCACAAAGGAAAACATATCTAGTCTGCGACTTGAATGTATGCGGGTCCGAAAGGTACCCAGTATTTGCATAGCCTACAACAGATAGGTCTTGGTTCTTTTGGTAAAATAAGCCAAGGTCCTTTGTCCCTTGTATGTACCTAAAGATGTCCTTAACGCCTTTCCAATGCCTCTTGGTAGGCTCAGAACTGTACCTTGCAAGCAAATTGACGGTGAATGCAATATCCGGCCGTGTACAATTTGCGAGGTACATAAATCATAATGCACTTAAGTAGGGAATTCCGGTCCCAGAATTTCCTCCCCTCTTCTTTAGGCCTGAGCAGGTCCTTGTCTTCGCAAAGATCTTCCAACCATCGGGGTCTTAGAAGGATATGCCTTTTCAAACCCAAATCGTTCCAACACCTTCTGGGTGTAGGTCGACTGGTGAACTAGAATCCCAGCAGGGGAATGCTCAAGTTGCGGTAAAGGCGAACTTGGTTTTTCCTAAGTCTTTCATCTCGAATTCCGACATCGGTAGGAACTCGCTTCCTCAATATCGTCAGTGTCGATTATATTCAAATCGTCCACGACGAGATAATCTGAAAACCATCTGGGATCTCCGTATAAAAACACATGGGCAATCTTCATTGCTCGGGTAGCCCTTCTGATGAAGGAAATCTCTTAAACGATTATACCACATCCTACCTGACTGTTTTAGTCCATACAATGACTTCTTAAGCTGAACCTTGTAAGCTCTGTTTGCTCTATCCTGGTTCGGACAGGATACCTTCCGGTACTTTCATGTATATGTCCGAATCCAAGTTACCATATAGGTAAGCGGTGACAACATCCATTAGTTTCATTTTAAGTCCATGTTTACTGCCATTGAGATCAAGTATCTAAAGGTAATTCCATCCATGACTGGGGAGTAAGTTTCCTCAAAGTCGACACGTGGTCGCTGAGTGAAACCTTGAGCAACGAGCCTTGCTTTGTACCTTACTACTTCATTATTCTCGTTTCTCTTTTGAACAAAAACCACTTATGGCCAATGTAGGAATGTGGGGAGGAGTTAGACAAACAGGTCCAAATACCTCTCTTTTGTTTAACGATAATAATTCAGTAATTCCTTCGCCAATCTTTCCAATCCGACCTTTTTTGCAATCAATGGCGTGTTAGGCTCAGGATCAAGATCTATGATTGAGGCAATTTTCTTGGCAAAATTAACGTCGACATTTGCCATGGCTCGGTTGTATGACTTCGAATTAACATAGTTAATGGCCATTTCGTCATGGAGTGCATCAGGCATCCTCTTTCTCCACGGTTCCCAATCCAGGAGCTAGGTCCTTTAGCTTTCCGCTCCGATGTGTGAGCACACAACTTGGGTATTTCCGATATAGGAAAGATCAAGTCCGAATTTCGTGCACTGAAATATCCGTATCGTGCAGTCTCAATGGCTCCCTCAACAAGGCGTAATAAATCTCTCTTATTCTTTTCTTCAGCGTCCCCGGGTACTTGGGATTTGAGAAACCGGAATCCGCGTCCTCTTAGGCCTTGGAGCAGGAGCGGGTATACCATCATTTTTTTTTGATATTTTAACCCTTTCAGGTGCATTGCGTGCATGCACATGCGACTTTGTCACAGTCTTTAAATCACTAAAATGATCGGACAGTTGATTCGCTAGGGAGTGCAAATCTAGTATCTTTTGGACTTCTCTATTAGTCTCAACGGTCGCTGGTCATGGCGTGGATCCCGTGGCTTTCCGCGTGATTTCTCAACTTTTGTCATCCAGGTTGATTACCTCCCCAAAGTCGGAAAAGATCCTCGTCAAAAATGCACAAGCAAAGCGGGCGTGTGATAGTCACCGTCAAGGGATCCAAGAACCTGATTATGGACACGATCTCATAACCAACGTATATCCACGACTTACGGGCGGTCCCATTGCTGCTAGGTGGTGGTATAGGTACATATACCGGCAGCGAACCTACGTGGGTGGGAAATTTTGGTGCCGACCCTTGCGCAAGTTGGATGGGAGAGTGGATGTTGTAGGCCGATGGTCGAAAGTTGATGAGATTAGCGGCGTGTAACACCGCGTGTCCCCAATATGTAGTTGGTAAATTACAACCCTGAAGGAGTGGTCTGGCAATGAATTTAATTCTTTTAATCAATGCCTCCGCAAGTCCATTTTGAGTGTGGACATGCGATGCAGTGCTCAAGTTTGATTCCGATTGCCATGCAATAATCATCGAATGCCTTTAAAGTAAATTCTCCGGCATTGTCCATTCGAATAGACTTTAAACGATAATCAGGGAATTTATTCCTTATTTGTATGATCTGGGAGATCAACTTTGCAAAAGCATGGTTCCTTGTTGACAGCAGACAAACATTGGACCATTTAGAGGAAGCATCGATGAGCACCATGAAGTACCGAAACGGCCTTGAGAGGGGCTGAATTGGACCACATATATCCCCTTGAATGCATTCCAAGAACGCGGGGAGTTCGTCCTTCACCTTTAGGGGGGACGGTCTAATGATCAATTTCCCCGTAGCGCATGCGAACTGCGAAATCATCGGGATTGAAATTTTTCACATTAACATTATGACCGTTCGAGTTGTTAATTATATTTCTCATCATCCTAAGACCGGGGTGGCCTAACCTATCATGCCAAAGGCAGAATAGTTCGGAGCTTCTAAAGACAGTCTTAAGGGTAGTGTAAATAGGTGGTGCTACTATCTTAGTGTAGTACAGCCCAGTAGCTAATGAAGAGAGTCTTTCGACAACATGTTTACCATTTTCGTCGCGCTTGGTAATGAGTAGGAACTCCTTTCCATTCTCATCATCATCGGTTTCGACATGGAAACCATTTGCGCGGATGTCTCTAAAACTTAAGAAATGAGTCGACTCGGATACAACAATGTCTCTTCAATGATCGAGTTGTTCCATTTGGGAGTATGATAGTTGCTCTTCCGGAGCCAACTACATTCAGACCGCAGTCGGCGATCGTCATTATGTTACCAGGGTTTTTGGTAATGGACTCAAAATACTTTGTTTCTCTCAAGAAGGTATTGGTGGTGCCGCTATCAGCAAGGCACGTTTCCTCTATTTGGGCGCCACACGCGTTCTAAAATATAGTGCCTAATTAATATAATGGAGCGAGAAAGTTGCTACATCAAGTAAGTAAAACACATAGACATTTCAGAACATCACATAATCAAATAATGGAATAAATGAATGAAATAAATGTCATCCAATCGCCGAAAATAAGTGTTATGCTCTCATAGAGCTTACAACCATATCGAAAAATTGTATCTGATTATTGCGGAAAAAGGAATCATCTCAACAAAAAGGAGCTCAGGTGGATTCTGCAAAGAAACCACCAAGCTCAGCCAGTATCTCAAGGTCAGTGGGCTTTTCTTCGTTGGACATCATCATGGACAAGGGGCCTAGCTGAGGCGGCGGGGGCACAACGTGCTCAACCTCCATGGGCACAGCGGCGTCCGTGGGGACCGCCGAGGGTGCTGCCACTTGTGCTACGTCCTGCGCCACTACGTGCGCGACGTTCTGCACAGGCGCCGCTCCGGGCGTCAGTGGTGCCTCAACCTGGACAAGATGTGCCTCGCGCGCCTTCTTGTTGGCCTTGAACGCGTCCACGACGTGTTTAGGGGCCAAACACTGCCTGGAGAAGTGAGTCTTGGAGCCACAGCGAAAGCAGTCCTGGGGCCTCGCCTCCCCCTTGCCCGCCTTGCGTTGCTTGGCCGGGTTGGAGGAGTTGGGGCCCTTCTTGCCCTTCTTGCCTCTCTTCTTGTGGATGGGCTTGCGCACCTTGTAGGCACCAGCATTTGCCTCATGACTTGGGCCCCCTGCGAAGGGTTGCGCGGAGAAGTTCTTTTTCAGAATATTATCCTGCGCCTCGGCCACCTGGAGAGCACCAATAAGCGCTGCATATTCCGTGAATCCTTACTGGCGAAAGTTTCGCGAGGACTGGATGTTGTCCGGATGGAATGTGGAGAGGGTTTTGTCTATCTTCTGCTGATCGGTGGTACTGGTCCCACACAGCTGAAGAATAGTACAAATCCTGTGCAACCTGGAGTTGTACTCTCCCACCGTCTTGAAGTCCGCAAACCTCAGACGTATCCAATCTGCCTCCGCCTGTGGCTGAATGGTGTACTTCAGCCTAGCGAACCGCTTGTTGAGGGCAGAAGCACTCCGTTCTGCAATGTACTCATTCTTGAGAGTCTCACACATGTGATGGCGGAGGAAGTGCAGGGCTTTGGCGTTATCCGTCGGGATGGTTTTGCTGGGGGTCGTCGGGGTCCCCTCAATCAACGCATCCTTGATGCATCGGCCCTCAAGGACGATCTCAACGTCCGAGGCCCAAGTCAGGTAGTTAAGCCCATCACAGGTCAACCGAGCTTCGCGGCTGACGATTCCGATCATCTGCAATTTATGCAAAGTGTGTAAGATTACAGCAGGTAATCGGTTGCATAAATGCGATAATCGATACAATAATTCAAATATGACGGCGTTCCAAAATTTAATGTAAAAACGGTACAAGCTATCTATGAGATACAAAGTATTAACAACATGCGGTAATGAATAACTATAGTAAAACATAGTGCAAAAGCTTGTTTAAAATCGGGCCAAAAACAGAGCCGAAACGGTCCAACAGCCCCGCAAACGGGTGTTCCCACGCCCAAAATCGGCACAAAAATGGCTGGAAAAAACGTGCGGTCGCCCGTGGACCGGCCCACCCCACACTGTCCCTGCCAGCGAGGAGCAGCCTGGTGTGCTCTCGAGTGGGCGGCGGCGTGACGAGGCCGCCACCATTGTGGCGAGAACCGAGGCGAGTGGGGTGGGAGTGGCGTCTTG